>CM040430.1:103291816-103780104 GCA_022702705.1 Papilionanthe hookeriana x Papilionanthe teres
AAGTATAAGAACATCCCTGATCCAATCTAGATGAATAATCAGCAATTTGATTATCCGATCCTTCCTATCCACTACTTCAATATCTAATCCTGCATTAGAAGGACTCATCAATTAATGTTGGTTTAGCATCCTTTTTTCACATAAAATATCTAACAGTAGAATGATCAGTATGAACAATAAATTTAGTTACAATAAAATAAGATCTGACTTTAAAAAAATCATATACTATTGCTAATAATTCCTTCTTAGTTGTAGTGTAATTAATTTGAGCTTCATTAAGGATTTCACTGGTATAGTATATTGATTAAAAAATTTTATCATGTCTTTATTCTAACACTACCCCAATAGCATAATCACTCGCATCACACATCAACTCAAATGGTCTCCCCCAGTTAGGTGAGACTATAATAGAAGCGGTGACTACTATTTCTTTTAAAATATTAAAAGCATTTAGGCAATCTTATCAAATTTAAATCGAAAAACTTTTTTTAAAATATGGCATAATGGCTTGGAAATTTTTTAGAAACCTTTTATATAACACCTATAGAGTCTAACATGTCCCAAAAAACTTCTAACTCCACTTGCATTGGTAGGTGGAGGTAGTTTTACAATTACTTGAATTTTTGTTCGGTCCATCCCCATGACATTTTCAAATATTTTATGTCATAGAGCAATTCCTCGTATGACCATGAATTGAAATTTTTCCCAATTGAGAACATAGGTACTCTTCACAGCATTTTAGCACCTTTTTTAAGTATCTAAACATGAATCAAATGAAGTACCAAAAATTGAGAAATTCTCTATGAAAACTTTTACTCCTTTCTCAATCAAGTCACAAAAATTCAAATTATTACATCTTTGGAATGTGGCAGGTGTGTTATATAACCCAAAGGGCAATCATCTAAAAGCAAAAGTCCCATAAGGGCTTGTAAACATGGTATTTTATTGATATGCGGGAGCTATAGGTAACTAATGATATCCAGAATATCCATCTAAAAAGTAAAAATATCGGTGACCAACTAGCTTATCCAACATCTAATCCAAAAAGTGTAAAGAAAAGTGATCTTTCCTAGTAGCTAAATTCAATTTCTTGTAGTCAATATAAATTCGCTGCCCAGTGACATGTCTAGTAGGAATTAATTCATTCTATTCACTTACAAATACTGTCACTCCATACTTTTTAGGAACACAATGAAAAGGACAAACCCAAGCACTATCAAATATAGGATATATAGTTTGTGCATCTAGCCACTTTATTATCTCCTCCTTGACAACTTCTTTCAAAATTGGATTTAATATCCTTTGGGGATCTACTTGAGGATTATGATTACTTTCACCACGATCCTATGTATACAAAAAAGAGGGACTAATTCCCTTCATATCTGTTAAGGTCCATCTGAATGCTTTCTTATAATTCCTTAGAATTTCCTTTAATTTGTTTTCTTTCAATTAAGTGAGATCTGAGGATTTGTTGACTGGTAATGTTCCTAAATAAATATATTTTAAATGTGCAGGAAGAACCTTCATCTCTAGTTCAAGGGGTTCTTCAATAGAAGGAATAAGAGGCTTACTATTTTTAGTTGTATCTTAAATATCAAAGCTCTCCTGAACAAATTTTGAATTTTCAGTAGGCAAGATCTCTAGCTCATCTTGGAAATCCATGTCTTTCCTGTTATCTAACTCCTACTTTTCTTAGTTAACTTTACAACTTTCTCAAAAATGAATATTACATAAATAAACAATTAATTCCTTCTAAAAACACTCATCTTTTTTTCCTTTAGCACGATATTTCATAGATTTTAAGACATTAAATATAACTTTTTGATCATTTACTCCCATGGTTAATTCACATTTTTGCACATCTATCATAACACGTGCATTACATAGGAAAGGTCACCCTAAAATAATATGAATTTCTTGATCTTACATGAAGTTAACATAGAAGATAAATTTATTCACTTTAACTGAAACATCTTTTACAACCCCATTTGGATAGGGAATCGATTGATCAACTAACTGAAGGGTTAAAATATTTGGAGAAACGTCTCATAATCCTAACCTTCTAAAAATAGATAAGGGCATAAGGTTCCTACTAGCTCCAAGATCACATAAAGTTTTTCAAAAAAATATTTCTTTAATTAAGCATGGAATAGTAAAGATCTGAGGATCATTATGTTTCTGAGGAAGCTTCTTCTGAATTATAAAGTTGCACTCTTCACTAAGTACAACTGTATCATAATCTCCAAACTTCATTTTCTTATTAAGATTATCCTTCATGAACTTTACATAATGGTGCATTTGCTCCAAAGCTTCAGCAAATGGAATATTAATGGTTAACTTCTTAAATATTTAACTTTTGTTGTCTAATTCTTTGATAAAATGGAGGTGGTGGTTTCTTAAGTTAATCTTAGTTGGAGCGACTAGTTTTTCTAAATCCTTAGAAACATGTTCCTCAGGTTTTTTCTATTTCCACGCTCTCTTTTCAACCTCATTCTCTTTTTAAACTACATCCTCCAATTCTTTTCCACTTCTTAGTTGGACAGATTTAACATGCTCACTATTCTTCTCCTTAGGGTTCATCTCAGTGTTGCTAAGAAGAGTTCCTTAAGGCCGATTACTAAGTGAGTAGTAATTTGTCCCAATTAGCTATCTATTTTTTTCATTGTTGCACCTTGACTTTGTGGTTGATTTCCTATTTGTAACACAATGTCCTTCAAAGACAACTTTTTCTCCTTAAATTGTGGATTATTATTGAAACCTGGAGGATAAGATGTTTAATAGTTGGCACTACCTTGATTATTCCAATTTTCTAAAGGATATAATTGATTTTTTCTCTATTATTGATTTCCACCACCAGAATTATTATTTTAGCTAAAATTAGGCTGGTTCTCCCAGCTTGGGTTATAAAAGTTGAAATAAGGGTTGTTATGCCTATTATTAATTCCATTTAAGGTCTCAAATGATGAAGTACTAGAATCAAGCAATTGTCCTAATGATTTTTTTCTCAATTACTAGAGGTCTTTTAGATTGGTTCATTCCAAATTGATCTTACTTCCAAGATATTACTACAACCTAAGACGTAATAATTGACAACACATTTGTATCATGCACACTAGCTACATTTCTAGGATGTACCCTTTCAGCAAGCCATTGAAAATTATTTGTAGATGTCTCTTCAATGAAAGAGTACGCCTCACCAAATGGCTTCAACTTGAGTGAACCACCACTGACAACATCAATGATAGATCTAAGGGATCCTACTGACTCATTATAAAATGTTTGAATAATTAACTAATCTGGCAGAGCATAATGTGGACACTTCCTAAAAAGCACCTTAAATATCTCCCACATTTCGTATATCGACTCACCTTCATACTAGCAAAATGAATTAATAGCATTTCTAAGTTTAGTAGCTTTTGAAGGTGTGAAATTATTTGATATGAATCTTTGGGCTAAGCCACCCCAAGTTCTTATAGATTCTGATGCTAATGAGTTTAACTACATTTTAGCTTTATCTCTTGAGGAAAAGGGAAAAACCATAAGTCTAATAGCATCGTTAGACACGCCATTATAACAAAATGTTGGCCAAAGTTCTAAAAAACTTGATAAATGTAAATTTGGATCCATGGACAGAGTTCTCCCAAACTGATTGTTCTGCACCATTTGGATAATAATAGGTTCGAACTTAAATGTATTAGCTTCTACGGCAGGATTTTGAATACTTTAATGAATTTCATATACCGTAGGATTAGCATAATCCCATAATGGTCTATGTGTGTTATGATGTTCATTATCAAGTATTTGATTATCTAAATTTTTCTGTTGAATATTCGTCATTTCTTCTACAAGTTGGTGAAGTATTTTCTATTTCTTAATTTTCTCCTGTAGGTCCTACACTACGCATACACAACTAAAGACTTAACTGATACAATTAATAGCAAACAAGTTAAATACTCGCAAATATTTTTAAAATTTTTCTTTTCTTAAAAAAAGCATACAATAATCAAAACACACTATATAAAAACACTACAATTTACAAATCTAAGTCTTATTGATTCAATTCAAATTCTCCTAAAATTTTCTTTGTCGTGTTCCCCGACAACGGTGCCAGAAACTTGATCCACCCCATTAATTATCACAATAATGTAAGTCCTGGTAATAGCATCAGAAAACTTAATCTGCTTTCTAGCAATAGATCAAATTCTTAAAATCAAATTTTCCTACATACTAAGGTTTCTCATGCAATTATACACAATGTTTCAATAATATAGGGCGTTATTGAGTCTGGATTGTCGATCCCACAAAAAACGAGGTCATGAATCTAATAGAGAAGTTCTAATCTCCTACACTAAAGGAATAATTTGGAGTGAGAATTAAAAGAATTTTTCTAATAATTACTCCTAAATTACTCTACTAAGTCTAAGCTAAAACCTAACTATATCAATTGGTTGGTTGAATATCAAGGTATGAAAGCTAACATTCTCTTGCGATTACAAACCACACTTACTACCATTGATAAGTAAATAATAGAAATTGCTGTTATTGAGAATACAGAAATCACTATTGAATCAAATGGCATGAAGAATATCAAGAATAAATTCACCTCTGATAATGTCAAACGCTTTTTTGATATCCATTTTGAATATCACATTTCCCCCTATTCATTTCCTGTTTATTTCCATATGAAACTCTTGAACAATAGGAGAAGTATCACAAATATTCCTATCTTTAATAAAAACCAAATTTATTAGGACAAATGGTGTCATGAAGAAAAGTTTGAAGTCTCTTAACCAAGATCTTAGAAATAATTTTATAGACAACCGAATTGAGACTAATTGGCCTAAATGCATCCCAGGAAGAAGCATTATTCACTTTAGGAATCAAGACAATATTGGAAGATTTAAAATATTTCGGTAAATCCATACCTCTGAAGAAGTCATGTATAGTCTCCACCAATTCAGCATTAATGATATCCCAATTTTTTTTATAAAACTCAACTGTGAAACCATCAGGGCCAACCGCTCTTCCCTCCTCCTTGTTATCAAGGATATATTTAATTCTTTACAGCTGGGAACACAAGTGAGAAGTGTATTATTAAGCATAGTGGAAGCATTATAAAGAGTTGAATTAATCTTAGACAGAATGATTCCATCACTACTAAACACATTAGAGAAGTAATCAATTTCATCAGCAACAACAGCATTATGGTTGTGAAGAATTCTTTCAGCATTGCTAAAATCTTGGATATCATATTATTCATTCTTCGATTTTTAATACAAGCATGGTAATATGCAGAATTCCTGTCACCATTAAGGAAATGAGTTTTAGCAGTTTTTTTAGCAAAGAAACTCTTCTCCATATTAATAACATTGTTCAGATTATGTTTCCCTTGTAGTAAAACATCCCAGCAAACAATATAATTAGAATAGTCAACTTCTAAAAACTTAAAATTGTCTTCAAAATTATCAATGACTATGTGAAGATTCCCAAAGACCACCCAATTCCAGCTCTTAAACACATTAGCAAGATTTTTTGTAACATCCATAGCTTGTAACTGGAGTTACCAATCACATTAGTCTTCCAACTGTCTTTAAGGAAATGACTGTAGTTATCATGAAGAAGCCACATATTGTAAAATCTAAATTGATAAATAGCAGTATTGGGACTATTTTTGGATTTCAAGAGAACAGGAGCATGATCAGAAGCAGAGATACCCAAATTATGAACATCATGAAGAAGAAACTTGTTAATCCAAGTAGCATTAGCAACAAATTTGTCTAATCTTTCAAAAATCTGGCCTCGAGTCCAAGTAAAAGGATTCTCATGAAAACCCAAATAAGAATGGCTCGCATCCATGTGTATCATTAAAATCAGCAATGAGACTAAGATTTTGAGCAACTCCATCTTTCCTCTCCATAGCGGAGATGATGAGATTGAAAATTCTCCACCCATAAGCCAAGATTCATTGATAGGCTTAATAGAATTTGATTAGATCCCAAATCTGAATTCTAGCCTGTTTATTACAACCAGCACAGATAATAGATAAAAGAAACAAATCATCATAAATATGAACTCTAACATGAAGAATTTTATTATGATTGATAAGAGTATCGATCTTCATGAAATCATTCCACATAAACCACATTTTATTGTTTATGTCAGCAAAAGAATTGAACAAACAAATCTTCTTCAAATACTTATCATGATTTTTAGCAGCAACCAGAGGTTCAAGAATACTTTAAAAATTGAAATTATAAGCACAAATCAATTTTTTTAATCTATTGGAAGCAATATTCTTCTCTATGCCTCTAATATTCTAGATTAAGGTGTTAGATTATAAGCACAGATCAGATTTTTCTTGAAGATGTTTGAATCATCAAATCCTCTTCAAGCTCTCATCTAGTCAAAACCACACAATCATCCAGAAGAGGATTCTTAGATAATTCAAGATGATTATCCAAATGCAACAGTTTTGTTTCAATATTTTTAGACGTATCAATTAAAACCTCTTTATTAGTACCAAAGATCCCTTCGTCATTATTCAAAGAAGGATTGATAAAATACTTAGGTGAAGCAATCTTAAATTCAATGGATAAGTCGACATTTTTAACAATAATAGGATCACTGTTAGGAACCTCAGTAATAAGATAATTATTATCAACTCCAGCTTCAATACCTTGTTTAGCATCAATATAAGATGTAGGAGACCGTATAGTCTCATTTTCTTTCTTGCCAGTAATATCTGAAGCCATATTTCTTTTGTTATACCTTAATTCTGGATAAGAAATGTAGCACTTAGATTGAAGATGCCCAAACATCTTACATTTAGAGAAATAATTAAGAACAAAATTTATCTCTGCATGTTGCCAATACCCATTGTTGTCGCTCTCAATTCAGACAGTCATGGAAACTAGTCATAATATCCCTCTCAACCAGAATTCTAGCCACCGATAGCCTAGAACAATTAGAGTGGCACTATCCACCTTCAACGGTCTACCATAAATACAACCCAAAGGGTAAAGAACTTTCTGATTAAAGAGATGAATCTTTAAACCAGGAAACCTAATCCAAATAGGCACAGTAGGAGGCTCGTCCATAGGATTGAAATCTGTGGTCCATTTAAGGAGTTTCATATAACATTTTTCAATTAGGAGAACCTTCCTATAAAAAATGGAAGTATAATCATCCTCTTTTTGAAATATAATCATTAAATTTCTACCATCAATTAATCGCAATTTCCAATTACCTTTTAACCATAATTAGGAAAAAAATTTCTGTATCACCTCAAGGCCAAAAGAAAATTTACCTACTAATATACACTTCACTGGCTCAACAAGAATGTTAGTATCTTCATCTTGAAATATAAGCACAGGTTTACCATTCTTCCTGGAAGCTTTCTTAAGCAAACCACATGAAGCACTCTTGGCAAGGTTATCCCTAAAAGAAGAAGGTAAGAGAACATTGCTCAAATCAAAGGTTTTACCAGCAACAAAATCCCTGAAGGAAAGTGCAGCAACATGAAGGGGGGATGCCATCAAAGGAAACTGGATAAAGAAAATCTGGTAAGAACAACAGGATTCTCACACAAAAAACTCAAAAACACTTTAAGGAAACAAGAAAAGCTCCACACCCATTCTGACTCAATCTTCGGCCAAATTTGAGATGATTGTTTAGCCTTGACAACATTTGAATGTAAGCAAGAAGTCTTAGTGTTCATCAATTCATGGATGAACTCCACCAGTTGACTTGACATGAAGTTCTAATTGAAAGATGATGATTGCAAATACTTAAAGCCAATGTGAAATATAAAACTACTGTCATATTCAACTCAGCATGCAAATGCCTGGATTACTGATCATTTGATTTAATCAATCATGAAATAAACTTCTAAAAATTCATATAAGATAATATTTCTAAGATAATAGCTACCCTTTAGACTTACAGTGATATTTTTCAGGAGAAATAAAGTTGTCAAAATTAATCCCACTTGAAGAGATTAGACAAGGTTGTGCTGAAACTTACTTGAAATTTGAAAAAACATTTACATACATACCACTCAATTCTTACGTATTTACATCTCTAACAGCTAAACTTTAATTTTTCTATATACCCCACTCAATGCTTATTTATTTAAATCTCTAACATCTAGACTTCAATTTTTACATATATATCGCTCAATTTTTATAAATAAAAAGGCTTGATTTGAATTCACTTGATGCACTTCAAAAAGGGTTCTAAGGTGACTTCTAGGATGTTTTTACTTATCCTTGATGAAATTTGGGAGGAGGAGCAGAGTAAAATGATTCTGATAACAGCTCAAAGGGGCCGTTTGCAATGATAACTACAAAGGTTATTAACTAGAAGGCAACAATCAGCTCCACGACATCCTCGACAAGACGACAACCATGCATTTGCTAATGCTGAGAATCTGGATATTCATCAGAAAGGACATGAATGGTGTTCTAAATTTTAGCAATAGAAGAAAGACATCATATGATAGTTTTAAAAGATTTTTTTTTTCTTTGGGAAATTTTTGCATTCCTATGTATAAAGAAATCAGTATTTAGAACGGACTTTCATGTCCCCTTAAGACCAATCTCCCATATGTGCTAATTTGACCCAGCTGAGATTCGAACCTGGGGATGAGGGGATTTACGCTGAAGCTTGCCATCCAACAGAGCCACAATATATATATATATATATATATATATATATATATATATATATATATATATAACATAGAAATTTTGATTCGTGTTCTAAATAACTTGCTTTGAAAAGAGTCATTGTAGATATGCTGCCTCCTTTTCAGGAAGCCTGATTTGTTGGAGTTAATTAATGCATTTTCAAGGGATTCTTAAGTCTGTCATTATGTCCAATGAGCTCATACTTATGATGGCAGATGCTCTGAATTCTAGTTTCATTTAAAAGCATTGGACACAACTCTTAAAACAATAATTTTGGAACTGCAAAATTGGATTTGAATGTCTCTTGGGATCGAAAAGATTTTGCTAGCAAACAAACTGAAAAGAAGAATCATTTATAGCCAAAGAATAACAGCTCTCCCCTCATATACCTCCAAGAATAGCATACTGAATGACTAAAGCCTACACGTTATGGATAAGAAAATGACCGGCATTTACATGCATTTTGCTCAATTCCAATGTATTTACATATCTAACACCTAGATTTTGTTATTTTTTACATTTATACCACCCAAGTCCTTCATATCACATCAAAAATACAACCATTTTAATGTTAAAAAGTGAAGTACACCTTTACGTGTATGGATAAAGTGGTATTTATGCAAAAATTGAAATTTAGGTGTTACATACGTAAATACATAGGAATTGAGTGGTATGTATGCAAATCTTCCAAAAATGAGTACAGGGCATTACCGTCAATCAAAAACATCTTGCATTTCATAGTCAACTCACCATTACTATTTTTAAGGAAAAGATGATGAATCAATCACTACTTCAAAGGCAACTGGAAATTTCCAAAAAAAAAGAAGGCGAATAGAGAAAAATATTACATAATGGCAGAAATTGAACCCTATCCTATAAAATAAATGGGACATGAAGCAATTTTTCCAAATTGAACAGAACATTCTCACGTTATACAATTACTATACTATCCAAATTGGTACACCGAAATACCAAAAACACCTGTTGATGAATAAAGTATGCTCCACATTAAAAATACCAAAACGCCCCAAAAGCAAAGTTTAAATGCTAGATATGTAAATGCATAAAAATTGGTTGGTGTGTAAACCAACTTGAAATGAATAAATAAATCATGCCAATTTCACCAAATTGGAGAGAAGATAACATCCAGAGTTTCGTTAGGCATTCCATATTTAAATGAGAACAATCTGAAAATTTGAACCAAGATTATATGTAAACATAAATGTTTATGACAATACAATCATCAAAATCAAAATTATATCTCAAAATCCCAAAATATATAGTTGGAGTGACTTATCCACCAACAAATCTGATAGTACAAAAACATTTTCCTAACTCTTTCCTCGTTCATTTAGCATGGACAGGTTTTGAAAAGAAAGAACGAAACATAGTAGAATTTGCCGATAAATCATCATATCTTATGTCCATCTCTTCCATGAAGAAACCAGAAATGTTTGGAAATTCCGCCAAAAGTTCTGTAGACATTTTTCTTCCCTCAAAAGCTCTTATTGTGCTTTGGATTGAATTGGCAACTTGTCTGACACTATCTGTCATCATAATAATATACCCCGAAGACTATAATTAACAGCAGACACTCTCTTCTTTTGTGAAATATCTCCTTTTGAAGATGAAGGCATTGATCGCTTTAACTTCCCTGTAGAAACCTCTTCGATGTCTGCAAAATGACAGCCAACTTGTCTTGCATCAACATCGTTCTCAGTAAAACCTAAAACCTAGAAATTCTCAAGTTTAGCTCACTCTCCAGTAACATGTTCTTCACCACAAATTTTCTTCAATTTCATATAACTTGGGATTGGAATACTCAGATAAGTTGTATCTTTTGCAAAAGCCTGCATTCATAAAGATATATTAGCCATATTTTAATATGAATATATTAAAAATGATAATTACTAAAAAGAAATATTTGAATGCGTGACAAACTCCTCATGCCCTATCAAAATCATTTTTTATTATCATCTTATAATCATGACTTCTTTCTGAGCTGTGGAATATGACTTCATATACTCCTCTGGTATCAAACCTGATTTTTGCATTGCCAGCCGTTATATCGATTGGAAATTTTTCTTTTAATTTTTGTGCAACACTTTGATAGATATTTTTAAAATCTCGAGTACTTCTCATATTTGCAAACACATATTCCGGTAGAATTCGTAATAAACATCCTATCCATTCTAGCTTTAAGCTAAAAAACTGCTATCTTCTTTTACAAGTTTTAGAAGAAGCATTAGTTAAATGTTACATTTCCAAGAAAAAACACCTAAATAAAAGGATAACATTTATATGTTGCATCAAAATAAAAATAATATAATGAAAAAAAAGTTCGACAACATTCATGTCTTGCATCAGATAAGAGAAGACCATAATAATTTCAAAACTAAAATAAATAAGAAAAATGGATGTTGTAAATGATCAGACTAAAGCTTAATTAACAACTCTAGGCCATAAAAAAGCTACAAATTGTTAAAAAGGAATCAAATACAGCAAAAATAATTCACCCCTCAAATGCATATAAGAGGCCAACAGAAAAATAAAACAAATCTCAGATAACATAAACTAACCAATGTAAAAATACAAACTAAAATAAATGTTATTGTTGATAACATGTATTATGCTGTTGTAAACAATTACAAAATAATACTTTATTTGTCAATGACAAAACAAACAAAATCTCCAAGTCGATGGAATATTGTTGATAACCCTTGTTAATATCGTGATTCACATAGCATTAGCAATTTGATCTCATTTATCTGACCAATCTTGAAAGTCATCTACAATTGATGGAACTATCCTTTTGTAGTGACATCTTTCTACCCACTCATCTTCAGAAAAAATAAACTCATCGTCACCTTTTGTCATTATATAATTGTGTAGAAAGCAACAAATTAGCACAATGTTAATTTGAATTCGTAATGAAAAGTAAAGCCCCGACTTCAAAACTGTAAAGCACTTCTTCAACAAACCAAATGCATGCTCCACAAAAGTAAACAATGATGTGTCGAAAGTTAAATAATTTTTTATAATTTGTAGACCGACTAGAACTATCTTATCGCAAGGTATAAAAAAATAAAACTATTTCGAGTGGAATAGCCACCATCAGTCATATAATATTTACTTGAGATATCAATAAATTATTTTTTTTATGTAACTATTATATATAATAGTAAAACTTATAGTGAAAGATTTAGATTGTATATTTTCTAAAATATATAAACCATGAATTCTTTCTAATGCATTTCTAATGATTGTTACATCATGTGTTCAACCATCCTAGCTAGCAAAAATATACATGAATCTCAATTCAATATATACGATTGCCAAGGCATGCTAGGTTGGATATGATTTTCTCTCTCTAAATGCACAACTTCATTCTCCTTAGGCATTATAGCTTTAATGTGGATTCCATCTTATAGCAACAACACAATCCTATTTTCAAATAAAATTAGAAAAAAACAAAACATAAAAAAAATTCAAAATATGAAATATTATTCTACTTGAAAATAAGATATAAACTGATATTTGATCGTATCTTCAAGTCAATCAAAAGTTGTGGAGGCTAAACCATTTCACAGAGAAGTTCTCTTGTAGCTCTTAATGCAGCATTGGAGTATCTACCAACAATTTCCCTAGATTGAAAATTGAATTTGATGACTCCATTACGAATGTTGTGTCCTAATGTATGCAACAATATAACAAATTGTTCCTCAACTTTTATATTAAATGTATGTGAGTAATCTTATTTTCACATTATATCACATGACTTGAAGAAAAGTTCCCTTCTCAGTCGCACAATATCAATGCAATCAAATGTCATTATATAATCTAAACAGATATATTTGACGTTAACTATTCCGTTGAGGATTATATTTTTTTTCTTTGTATCACAATCTTATGTAACAAAGCAATCATTTTTATTGCAAGGGTAGTGACTGCACGAGCAATTGAATGATTCCGAAAGTAAACTATTTTCATACCACCCTCAAAGTCAAACATTGATTGGTGATCTTCATATCTTCAAAATCTCATTCACATTGTACTAGTCATAAAGGTTGAATCCTATAATAGTTATAACCATAGCATCTTGATAAATAATAAAATTATTGAACATAGATCTGTCCAATGAATCACACCCAAGGAATAGAGCGTAAGGCGGTAAGAAAGAACAGAGAGAACGAGAAAGAGAGTGTCTGTGTGTACAATAAATGCAAGAGTTTAGATAAAGCGAATCAGCAGTCTTTTATTATAGAGATGACCCCCTATTTATACATTTTGGGGGACCACTGTACAATTACATGCTTGTCCTTAATTTAATAGAGGCATTACAAGTTATTATGACACATTTTCGTATTCATAACCGACTTTGCACCTTTTTGTTTTCATAACTGCTTGAATAGAGAAATCTGATGACCCAACAACCTTATCGTTCGACCGAATGGAAGCCTCTGGTCGGCCGGCAGACTTTCGGTCAGTTGGAAGGTTGTCGGTTGACCTTTTCAAGGCAATATTTTTAGAAGAGGCGCTTTCATCGTCTGGATAAACTAGGGCGTGGGACAAGGTTGTACCACTATATTCGACAAGCAGTCCTCCTTCGGCAAATAGTCTTCTTAGAGGGTGTCAGAGAGATGTTCCGTGAGGGGCTCTTTGGCCATTTTGTAAGGAGCTACGGAATCGGCTAAGAGAGCTGGTCATGAATAGTCCCTCGGATTGGACTCATTCTATCTTTTCGTTCCACTATCCTTCCATTCAGTTGGCTCAAAGTTTCAACCGAAGGAAGCGACCCATGATATTTTCATTTTTTGACTATCTCGATACTGTGTCCTTTGGTGTTTCTCAATAGGAGCCGCTATTTCCTCGATATTTGTGCTAACATGTTTTTAATAAAAATATTTAATTCATCGATTCTCTTATTCTTGAAAGCAATAGTTTCGATAAGAATAAGAGAATTAAATGCAAAATAGATTTGTTTATTGTGTAATAAGTACATTCAATAATTAAACTTCCTGTATTTTGGTGGCTGCGATCTCTATAAATAAGGCGTGATTAGCACTTCTCCGTCACCTTTTTTTCAACTCCCTACCTTTCAGTCGGTTAACAACAGGAGAAACGTTTATAGTGAGTGGTAAGAAGGCTTCTGTGGAGGCAATGAATAAGGCGACGATGATGAAGGCCTTTGGACTTACTGTTGAAAAACTCTGCCCATCAAAAGATGTCGGGTAGATGAAAAAATCGGAGGGGAGCTGAATCGCAGCAAAGAAGAAGTTAGAGGATGGGGAGCAGCCCGTAATAGCAAAAAGGTCAAAGGGAGAGACTTGATCAGTCTGCATGAAGAGATCGGAAAGAGGGAGTCGGCCAAAAGGAGAAAAGCAAGTTAAACATGTGGCCCATAAGAAGCAAAGGGTAGATGAGCAGGACGAAGAGGCTAAGTCATCCGACTCAATTCCACTTCTTCATCGAGAGATGGGCATCAAGGCAGACATGAGCACCGCTGGTGCAACGATCCTTGTCCAGTTTCTTGAGTCCCAGATCCCGCAGAGTGGGGAGCCTGCATCCTTTCTACCAGTCAGCGGAACTAACTAGGCAAGCGTTCAACTGCTTCTCAATGAGAGCCTTTCATCTTTCATATCGTCTTAAGTCGATATGATCCTTGCTACAAGGAAACCCGGTCCTCTTTGATTGAGTAAATGCGTCATTATTTTATATGACACTTGATTACTCTGTAGATGAGACTGTTCAAATCATCGACTCATCGATGATAGGAGTCGGTAAGTTTCCTGTTTCAGAGGCGTCCGAGGGACCATCGACTCTAACCCACGGCGGATGTGTGGCCAGTCATTTGTCTGGCCATCATGAGGACGTTGAGAGTGAGACTAACAGGAAGCGACAATCACTAGCATCACTGGCTCGCACATGGACGAGACAATAAACTCCTTCGTTCGAGAGGCTAGCCTGCAAAGGGAGGTGGCTATAAAGGACTTGAAGGAAGAGTTGTGAACCCTTCACCAAGAACATATAGTAGATTTGGAGGCCCTCTGAGCGGACAGGGCTACTCTCCAAATGGAATTGACGGACGGTCGGGCGATCTATTCTATCCTCCGTGTTCAGGCGAAGGATGAGAGTGCTGAAAGATTTAAGTTTGAGGGGCGAGCACAATACCAATGTTTAATTCATCGAGGTCTTCTGTTGGTCGAATAAATAAAAAACACTTTTATTTTATGAATTTTCAAAATCTTATCAGTCATTTTATTTTCTCAAATGTTTTGTTGATTTGATGTGAATTTTCAGAGATCAAGGTACAAATTCTACTTTCCCTTCCCTTTAGTCCTTTTTTGTCTCTTTCCTTAGATTGTTTCATTGTTGTTAGTTAGCATGGCTTCCAAATACTCTCCTCAGGTTCAATGCCAATGAATGTGATGTCTTGCCTTTCGTTGTTCGATACTGCTTTGTTTGAAGCCACTTGCGTGTATAATTTGAACATAACGCTCGAAGCTGTGGGGTCGGAAGCTCCGGCGACCGATGATTTGCATAATTGTGTTATGCAAATTAAGCCCTAACCGGTCTTAGGATTTTGAGGTAGTTGTTTGGTACGACATAAACCCTCACACCTTCGAATCTATTTGTATGATTATGTCATATAAATATAAGTCCTAATTAATTAAAATTGGCAGAATTGAAACATTAAATAATATTCTTAAATTGAAGCCAAACAAATAGGATAGCTTGGGAAGTTGCCAAGATTCTTCTTGGATCTCCAGCTTCTCCTACCCCTCTTCCATTGGACTTTTAAAATAAATTGTTCCAAATATGAGTTAATCCCTTTTGAAACTCCAAAATTTAATTCTTTGAAAACTTAAACTTTGAAATTCTTGAGAGCAAAACCACTGATCATTATTGAGAGTTTTCTTGAGTGTCTCAGACATTTAAGATGTAATTAACTATAGGGGCTTGCCCTTATAGGGAACTTTAAGAACCCAGGTAATATAAACCCTACTTAATTCATTTATATTAAGCAGGAGAACTTGTCGGCTTATAAAATTGGTTCGCAGACCAAACGGATATCACAAATCTTCTAGTTTATTTAATCGAGCCCATCATCAGGCAGTGTGTCTATTCCTCGGGATAGAAACACGGGTTTGTGATGCGGTGCTCGTTTATATAAACTATTTGGGATGTGAGATCGGTTTGATTTCATATCTTAAAATTTTCAAACTTAAAATTATTTCCAAAAATCAATTTTTACTTTTCAAAATAAATTATATATATATATATATATAAATTAAATTTAAAATCTAAAATTCGCCGATAATTTCTGTAGGCGACCCCCTTTTCAAAACACATAACTTATAAAATAAGTCGTACAATTTTTGGCGACTCCGCTAGGGA
Source organism: Papilionanthe hookeriana x Papilionanthe teres (assembly GCA_022702705.1). Classification (NCBI taxonomy): domain Eukaryota; kingdom Viridiplantae; phylum Streptophyta; class Magnoliopsida; order Asparagales; family Orchidaceae; genus Papilionanthe; species Papilionanthe hookeriana x Papilionanthe teres. The sequence goes on from CM040430.1 coordinate 103,307,902, forward strand.
GTAGTTCCTCTCTCCATTTTGATCGGATGGTTTTGCTTTCATAAATCGGTAGCAAGTTCATGTCCCTAATGGACCAAGCTACCATCCTTCTGTTGAAATACCACGTTCATTTCTATCTTGAATGGGCATAATCAACTCTCTCTCGGATTTTGGAGCGACTGTTTAGACACCCATAAACAAAGAGGTTCCGAAATCATTTTACCTCTTTGAGGTGGGGTGGACCCCCAATAGGTGTTAGCTTAGGAGCGGTTCCTCGGATCGAGAAGTCTTGTGAGACTCTCCCTTCCTTTCTAATTTCTGGATTGGGCCCCGTACCTTTCCTTTAACCTCTCCCTTTTTAATTTGTTTTGTTCCTAATGAACAAACCTTCTAGTAAACAAACTCTTTAATAAATGAACTTTCTGTTAAACCACAAATACACAAATAAAACAAAATCCAAAAATATCTTGTAAATAAAATTAAGAAAAAAAAAAGATAAATGGAGATGTGTTCGGACTCTTTTAGAGAATTTCCTCTCTTTCTTCGTCCCGACAAAAGGAAGCATAAATCGGAACTGACGCTTAGAATCTACCCTGCAGAAAATGTCTGCAGCGAAGCTGATTTTCTCCTTCACCAATGAGATAGACTTAGCTGTTTACAAGGACGAGCTGCCTAATGATGTTGTCATTCGCTTTGGACAAGGGTTCGACAATACAGATATTAAGTTTGCCGATGTCACTCTTTTCGCGCTAATGAACAAAGTACCGAAAACTGAGGAACCCATAATTGAGTTCAACCTGAAATCGACTCAAGAGTTTCCTCCCCTGCAAAGGGTTCCAACTGAAAGAAACACTGCTGTTCATAGGAGGTTAGCTACTACCCCCAGAACTATCATCTCTACCCCCACCGGTCTGGTCATCACTGCACCTACCTCAGCTCCCGCCAAACTGAAAGGAAAAGAAGTTCAAGTCGGTGACGAGCCTGTTACCGTGGAGGGTTCAGATTTTGTTATAATACCGTCTATCTTCGAGATAGGGTCCAGCTCTAAAGTTGCACCCTTAACCCGGACTCAAAGAAGAAATAGGAGCAGAAAGATCGCCAGGATCAAGAAAACCAAAGCTGCTGAAGTTGCTTTTTTGGAAGAGATTCCTGAGGAAGAAGAAGAACTGCCTGAAATTTCACAGTTGTTGGGAGGAAGTAGATTCCACCCTCTCTCTGCTGCATTGGATGAAGAAGAAGTTTGGAGGATTACCGCTGCATTACCCCAACCTGCATACTATAGTGACTGTAAAAGGAAGAGGGCCAAGACTACACCGCTTACCCGACTGCGAGCCGTAGTAGAGAAACTAGCTAAGAAAGAAGGGTGCCCCGTATCATAGATCCTAAGAAGGATGGGACGAGTGTCAGTCAAATCCCGCCTCGGACTGCGAGTAGACCCCGTCACTGCTTCAGAGAGGCCAAGAAAGAAAGTGCGAGCTAATGAAAGAAGTTCGCCTGTTGTCATATCGGGTCACCATATTAAGGAGGAGACCACCTACCGACGTACAGCCGACAGACCATCTGGTCCTAGGCCTTCTACTGTAAGAAGGACGGTGTGGCAACCTATCATTGCTGAACCGATACCGACACAATGTTCTGGAAAGAAGAGTCTCGTCAGAAAACCTGAATCTGAAGAAAGTGCTACTGCATTAAAGGAAACTCCTGAAAAAGAAGTTCAACAGTCATCACCTGACAACCACAAAACCGTTTGGAAGAGACCACTTGAGGATGCTATAGGAAAGTTGAGGAAGGACATCCGACGGTTAGCAAGGGAAAGGGGAGAAGAAATGAGAAATTAAGTGGATTCATCAGAATTCATGGATGAAGAATGTACTGAGATCAATATGGTCAAGACCCGAGCATCGTCAGCTTTGCAGGGAGCTCTGTCAGCCTCAGAAAGAGATGAACCAGAAGTAATGAGAGCGCGTCTTTAAGAAAAAGATGATACGATTTCTCAGATGGCAAAGAGGATGGAAGAGATGGCAGCCGCCTTAGCCACTCTCCAAAGTCAGCTTCAACCTCAAAAGGAAACACCTCTAGAGATCATTCACATTGCAGATGGAGGGAAAGAGATTACGTCCGTCAATGGAGATGAACAACCAAAGAAGCATTCTGCACAGAGCATGATTCCCGAGAAGGATATCAAGAACATGGTAGAACAGCAGGTGCGAGAAGCCTTAGCCCAGTCTAAGAGTGGAGCATCTATTCAGACAGGTAGACCTTACCCTGAAGAATTTGATGCTTTCCAATACCCGAAGGGCTTCGTACCATCTCTGTTCAAGACTTTCGACGGTACGGGAAACCCAAGGCAACATGTAGCACACTTTCGTGCTAGTTGTTACAATGCCAGTGGGAGCGACGCCTTGCTCTTTCGTCAGTTCGTCAGCAGTTTGTCGGGGATTGCCTTCGACTGGTATGCAGAATTGTCGAACAGTTCGGTTAAGACCTTTTCAAAATTGGAAAACATTTTCGTTAAGCGGTTTGCCGGGGCCTGGCACTGCATCACTATCGGTGATCTAGTGGTGGAGCATCAGAAACCAAACGAAACTTTAGTGGATTACATACTTCGATGGAGGAACTTAAATATGAAGTGTGAACCTCAGCTTCAGGAACAGCATGCAGTCAGTATCCTACTAAAGAGTATCCATGGCCTGATAGCACTTCTCCTCAAAGGATTCACAATTAAGACTTTTGAGAAGTTACATAGCAAGGCCGGGAGCTTAAAGGAGGAGGCAAAACAGCTGAGTTTCATTGACAAGACCGATAAGCAGAAGCCCGTAAAGGCATTCAAAAAGAAATCCGGGATCGTCGCGGCAGTAGAAAAAGGTAAGCAACCAATGCAAATATAGCCAGAGCGGCCACAACATAGTTATCAACCACCGCAACAGATTTATCAGCAACCTCAACAGAACTATCAACAGCCTCGACCGAGCTATCAATCATGGCAGCATGATCAGTCGCCGCCTCATCCACAGCGTGCTCTGAAAGAACTCATGAATAAAGAATATCCCTTCAAGACTGAAGCAGTGGCAAAGATGTCTCGTAGTTTGATGAAGACACCCGACTTTCAACTACCAGAGCCCAAAAGGCCAGAAGAAGTCGACAAGAAGAATAATCCAAACTACTGTCCCTACCACAGGATGCTTGGACATAAGATAGAAGACTGCTTCACCTTTAAGAATTGGCTCGATGATAATCTCCGGAAAGGGAACATAACGATCCCGAAGGAATACATGAAGGAGCCCCAAAAAGGAGGTTCCGTTAATGTTATTTCAATGGATCTTATTGTTGCGATAGACCCTTACAAGACTGATGATGGATGGAGTACCGTCTGGACAAAGTCTTCGAAGAAAATTTTGGATCAAATCCAGACCGCTTCGGTGCACACTTCAACTCAGATTTTAAAACCTGTCGAGCCGACACTATCACTTGCGATTAAAGAACCGCCCCAGAAGGAGGAAAAGATCGTGGAAGAGAAGAAGACCGAGGCTTCGAAGGGTAGACTAGGGGCTGCTTATCCTAGGATGGTTGTTTCTGATTCAGGGGAGAAATCCCTCAGACCTCTGACTATGTATGATTATTTGCTCGCCTCGGTGGGATCTTATAATGATAAGAGTTTTGGTGTTGGCTACGTTTTGACTGTTTCTAACAATTACGTAACTAACGATAACCAACCCAATCTAGATCTCCATTTCAATACGAATAACAATTCTCAAATCATACTAAACCTCGACAACCACGACGAAGGAGAAGACGTTCACAAGGGTGGCTACGAAAGCTCGAGAAGCGACGAGTCCATCTGTGAATTCCGAGGAGCTCCAATCACGATAGAATTAGAGTTATCAGATTCCGAAGCAACTCCAGAAGAGCCAGTCGTTCCGATTCAAGGGGAAACACCGGCAGATCCAGCACCAGATGCAGAAGAGGTAACAGAAGTCAATATAAGAAGCGGAAAAGTTTTACCCCCGAGAATGAGTCCAAAGGATAAAGGAAAGCAGGTGGTTGCTCAGGAAGAGCCAACCCCAGCGGAAGAATTGCCCATTCGGGAAGAGACTGAAGAGCCTAGTAATAAAGTGGATTATAACGTGCTAGCCCATTTTAGGAAGCTACCAGCCAAACTAAGCATCTACGACGCTCTGATCCTGTCAAAGGAGATGAGGGAAACTTTGATCAAGGCCTTACTTGATCCAGAAATTTACTTAGCTCAAATGGCCAGTAATTCCTTAGACGAGGTTTGCTCGTTAAAAGAACAGTGAGGTTTTACCTTCACGGACAATGATCTGTTACTTGGAATAGCTGATCACAATCGACGGTTCTACATCTCATTCACTTTCAGAAAGTTTATGCTCTCCAGGGTGTTGGTTGATCCGGGAGCATCAATAAACACAATGAGCCTTCGAACGTTAGCATATTTGGAAATTGATGCTCGTGACCTCCAAGAAGACAAGATGCTATTAAGAGGCTTCAATCAGAAAGGAGAAAGGGCTCTTGGATCGATAACACTATTAATGAAGACCGATGATTTCGCAAAGACAACTGCAAAATTCTATATATTTGATTATGAGACATCGTTCAACGCTCTACTGGGTCGCCCGTGGATCCATGAAAATTGGATGGTACCGTCACCAGTGCATAAAGTATTATGAAGGAGGAGAAGAGTGTATCAAAGGTGATTTGCAACCATTCTTTGTGCATGAAATCAGAATTCACGAAAATGCAGCCTACACGCGCCTCTGAAGAAAACAATCTTCTCCAAAAATATCGTACCAAATGAAGCAAAAGAAGTTCTAGATGATGAAGAACCTGAAATTCTAGTCCAACAGTTACTCACCACTCCCTTATGGTGAGATGGTGAAGGTTTCTCCAGAACTCGCACCCGAGGTCGAGGCTAGGGACGAGGTCGTGGAAGAAATGGTGGAACAGTTGGACAGAAGAAACCGGTCATCGACGTTGATTGGAAGAACAGTTCTGAAGAAGAAGAAATCAAGAAAGAAGCAGCGAAAATAAGTCAGAAGAAACCCCAATTCAAGATCTCTATCGAAGAAGAAAAGAATGAAGAATACAAATTAATGTACGAGAATTTTAATCACTATGTGCGTACTATGACCCTGACCCTGATCCACTCTAATAAGGTCGAGGGTATGGTGGTCAAGGAAGTGCATGGTGGCGGTACTAAACCGATCAAATTCTACCGTGGTGCTTCTTCTTCCAAAACTAAAAATGATGTACAATTTGAAGATGTTACTTTATCTGAATTAATGGAATTGCCTTTTGAGTGGTATTCTCCCTTTGTTCAGAATTTAATCCAACGTGGTGTCCTACCTAAATAATGGACAAAAGGTCAATCACAACACTTTAAAAAATTATGGAATAATGCCAGTCGGCCTCCTAATTCAAAGAACGGTCTCGGATTCGGCACAGGAGGATCAGTTAATGATACGGGATTTTGCTTGGTTATCACTTGCAAGCCTAATGAAGACTGCTTGGAAACTTCAAATAATCATGAAGATCTACCAATTGGAGATGCTCCACCAGAATTCGAAGAAGGAATTAAATCTACAATAGACGAGTTAATAGAAGTTAACTTAGGTACTAGCAAAGAGCCTAGGCCGACCTTTATTAGCTCCTTACTCAATAAAAAAGACTCTGAAAACATGATCAAACTACTGATGGAATTTAAAGACTGTTTTGCTTGGAGTTACAATGAAATACTAGGATTAGCTCCAAAAGTTGCAGTTTACAAACTAGGAGTGGATCACACTACTGTTCCAGTCAGACAAGCTCCCAAAAGAATGCATCTAGAGATTGAACAACAAGTTGTAGCTAAAGTTAAGAAGCTAATAGACGCTAAATTTGTCCTTGAAGAACAATATCCAACTTGGTTATCCAATGTGGTACCGGTCAGAAAGAAGAATGGACAAATCAGAATCTGCGTGGATTTCAGAGATTTGAATAAAGCATGTCCAAAAGACGAGTTTCCACTACCAATTCCAGAATTGATGATCGACATCGCTTCAACACACGAAATCTTCTCTTTCATGGATGGATCGTCAGGATACAACCAGATAAAGACGGCACCGGAAGATGAGAAACTCACATCCTTTAGAATGCCGATCAGAATATACTGCTACACAGTGATGCTTTTCGGGTTGAAGAACGCAGGACCAACTTACCAAAGAGCAATGAGAAAGATTTTTGATGATCTCATTCATAACCAAGTTGAGTGCTACGTGGATGATGTAGTCATCAAGAGCAAACTGAAGGAAGATCACCTGTATGATTTGAGAATTATTTTCGAGCGACTAAGGCAATTTAACCTTAAGATGAATCCCTTGAAATGCGCCTTCGGTGTTACCTCCGGGAAATTCTTAGGGTTTGTTGTCCGACTTCGTGGAATTGAAATCGATCCGGAGAAGATTAAATCTATCTTAAAAATATCGCCTCCCAAAACTTTGAAATAACTACGATCCTTTCAAGGGAAGTTGGTGTATCTTTGACGCTTTATCTCGAATTTGTCAGGTAGGTGTCAGCCCTTCTCGTCATTAATTAAAAAGGACGCCAAATTTGTTTAGGAAGAGAAATGTCAGCGGGCCTTCGAGGATATTAAGCAGTATTTAATGACACCTCCTGTCTTAGCAGCCCCATTCTCGGGTCGACCGTTGATACTTTATACCGCGGCTTTAGACGACTCCCTTGGAGCCCTGCTAGCCCAGATCAATGACGAGGGGAAAGAAAATCCTCTTTACTACTTAAGTCATTGTCTAATTCCGAAAGAAGAAAAGTATCCCCCAATTGAGAAGCATTGTTTGGCCTTGATCTTCGCCGCTCAAAAGCTCAGCATTACATGCTCTCTCATAAGGTCAACCTTATCTCAAAAGTTAATCCATTGCAATATTTGATGACCCGACCGACACTTTCTGGCAGACTTGCCAGGTGGTCGATGATAATATTGCAATTCGACATAACTTTCGTTCCTCTTCGTGTCGTAAAGGGGCAATTCCTAGCAGACTTCCTCGCAGCACACCCTTTACCGGCAGAATCGCCGCTCAACGATGACTTGCCCGATGAGCAGATAATGAGCCTAGAAGACCCCGATGATCGATGTTGAGAATTGTACTTCGACGGAGCATTCTCAGCACAGAAAGACAAAGAATTGCAAACGATAGTGCCCGGTAAAGCAGGAATCGGACTAATCTTTATAACATCGAAGCAAGGGATGTTAACATATTCCTACCATCCAACAGAAATGTGTACAAACAATGAAGCAGAATACAAGGCCCTTATAACCGGACTGGAGTTGACCATTGACCTCAATCCACGAACAACGCAGTAATTTATGCTTTCAAAAATATGTTATAGTCAATACTTTGACCCAAATAATAATAGCGGCTAGTGTATATAAATATAATTTTATGGAAAATATTTTACACACTAGAGGTACTACGCAAGGATACATATCATTTCAAGTAATATAGGGCTTTAAATAAAGACCCCAGTATCGATCCCACGAGGAGGTTTATAGATTTTTAAATATTTTAATTTTACTTTTATGTATTTCTTTTAAAGTTATAAATTTAATATTTAATTTACTAAATTCAGAATTAAAGCAATAATAAAATAATGAGTGATGTAAATAATAATAAGCAAACAACTTTCTTCCTTTCAATTAATCCAAGACTTTTTAAATAATATAATATTCGTGGAGAATATAAATTTATGGTATTGTACCAAATAGAAGCATTCATATTCTTTACCTTCACTCGATAGTATAAAGAACATTGGCTAATCTATAGATCAGGTCTGGATGTATTGTTAGTAGAATGAGTTAATCTAGGCTCACACTACTAGATGTCCAAGGATGGCTATGGTCGGCCCTACTAGTAACCCGTTCCCTCTCTATAAACCAAATTACAAGAACTTAGTCTGTCACTCTAAAAACTTATCAATTCTACACCCATTGAATAATATTTTCCTATTTATTTGCAGTTCACCTTGAATAACCCCCACAAGGCCTTCGACTACCCAAGGATTCATGTGATATCTACTAGTTAAGAATTCATCTCCTTTTAGGTCTCAAAATTCTTCAACAGCTTTTAACAATTTAAATGGACAATTTAAATAGTAAATTAAGATCTAGTATTAATATCATCACAATATTTAAACATATTTAGTTTTAAATTCTCCAACGAATTTAATTTTATCTTATTTATCTTTTCATAATTGAAAGGAGAAAGTAAAGTAACTACTCAGAACACATTGAATTTAAATAACAAAACATATAAACAAAACTTTGAATCAAATTACAAATACTTACCTCAAATATTTCTCCAACTGAACCTCTGATTCCTTCTAACTCCAAAGCGAAATAGACTTCAAAAGCACCAACTCTTTCAAACTCTCAATACAAACTCTAAATAAAATAAACTCACAAATTTATGAAAGAAAGTAAACTGTAGAAATGGCACAACTGTAAAATATATTTGGGCGTTTTTCTCTGTAGAAATGGCCTCCTATTTATAGGCTTCAAGGGTTGCCTAAAGCATCTCTTCAAAATGTGTCCAAGTTCAATGAATCTTCTAGAAAGTGTGGTCGGCGCCAGCGCCGCATTCGGCGCCAGGCGCCGGACTCCGCGTTCAGTTCTTCGCACCTCTTCACTTTGGATCGCACCTCTTCGCGATCCAAACTGTTTCCAAGCATCTAAATACAATGTATCACATGTCCTATAATCCAGGAATAACTGCCAATCTTCTAGATGATCCAATAACCGCTATAACTGTCAAAATAATGGCCCAAAGTAGTTACAAAAACCGTCACAGATTTGGTATCGAGCTGGCGCGTAGGCGCCGGATTCTGGCTCCTAGGCGTCAGGCCCATTATTTTGACAATTTTGCATTTTGGTTCGAATTTTTGCTCCTTTTCGCTCCTTTTTCATCCTTTTTCCTTTTTGAATATTTTTGCATCACCTACATCAAAAAACACAAAAATACCTTTCATTAAAGCATAATATCCTTAAAAATTTGATAAAAATCAAGGCATAAAAATAGGTATTTTTTTTCATGGATCAAAATCCCCCAAACTTAAACGTTACTTGTCTTCAAGTAACCCTTTTTACTATATAAAATGTATAACATTTGGAATAAAAGATAAATATTTAAAATTCCTTGTAATTTTTGATTTTATAAAGGCTTTAGTAAATCATTAACCAAATTTCACTAACTAAGTTTAATTTTAAGAATTTAAAGAATATTTAACTACCAAATTGTAAGACTTCAAAAATCTTTCATTCATTTCGAAAATAATTGTAGTTTATTATATTAAGATCACATAAATTATTTACAAGAAAAAGATCTTCATGAAAATCTTTTCTAATAAAGATGCATGTATAAAAATTAAGTAAAATATGTAATTAGTTTTCTTCTTATAAGATAATTCAAGTGAAGCCAATTTTTAATTAGCCATCTCCTCAAGCTTCTCCTCTCTTCTTTCTTTTTTTTTTCACAGTGAGGATTACTGTATCTAGATAGCCTGTTAATGGTTTTGAACTTCACTATCCTTAACTTATATTTTCAAACTGATACATTTTCACTTAATAGATTTCAAAAAGACTTTCAATCTTTTCTTTTTCAAGTTATAATTCTTGATTTCTTAATACTTCTAAAATCCAATTATCTCTACCATGAATAGAAAAAATTCTTGATATTACTCTTCTATAAGTTGAATAATTATATTCTTAAAATCAATCAAAGTTATTAAAATTTTGGTTTAGTCTACTAAATTATTTATAATTTCAAAAATTTAAGTAATCTTAAATAGATTTTTAATTCCTTATGTTATGTTAACATTTTTTTTATTAAAGAAAATATTAGCACTTAAGGACAAATAAAATTTAAATTTGCATGTATTTTCCCTTCCCCCAAACTTAAGTTTTGATATATCATGAAAAATTTTAAAGTATGAGAGAAAGAAAGGATAATTTTAAAAAGGAATTTTTATAAGTACGTAAAAACAGTCTACAAAGAAAAATTTACTTCTACACATGCTTTTTATGAATATTACTGAAATAATGAAGCATATATAAAATGAAGCATATATAAAAGTAAGCAGGCTCAATTTTTATATCATTAGCTAAATTAAATGACTATACTAATCACAATAACAAAAACAAAATAACATCACTAACTATTCAAGAATACTAAACAGTAGGCTGAAACAGAAATAAACATTTATCATAGAAAATGAAAAAAAATCATCCATATTTTAGTCTTAAACACATATCACACTAGATACTCTAAAAACAGTCTCAACATCAAAAAATCCACACAAAGTTACTTAAACAAATCGACACGAACTAACAACAAACTAATCAGTACTAACAAACAAGAAATAAACTAAAAACAGAATCAACTCATCTCAAGAGGTAAATCAAGCTACTAATCACTAACTGTAGCCTCGTCATCGTCATCACCAAAAGAAAATTCCACATCCTTTGGATCAACATACGATGTAAATCTAGGACAGGTAGGGAACTGAACATCATGCTCACCCTTCAAGAATCTAACTAAAGACTTTGAATACTCAGCATCATAATCACTCTTCCTTTGGGTATATTCAGATAGATGATCAATCTTCTTGTCTATAGTATCTACTCTGCAGTGAGTTAGAAATAACTCATTCTGTTGCTCCAAAAATTGATCATGCATGGATTCGCAGAAACTAGATGGTGGCTCAGCAGTAGTAGTAGAAGGTCTAGAAGTAGAAGCTCTACCTGGAGTAGGTACAGAAGTAGAAGGAGCAGTAGATCTCTTCCCGCGAAGACGATCATAAATACTAACACTCTCCTACCCAATAGGCTTTGTAGTCTTCAGCTTCTCCTCTGAAATATTAGCAATAACTCTATTGCTCATGCATAAAGAATATATCAAGAATGGGAATCCTAATCCCACAGAAGTGTTGGATCGTGCAATCGATTCCACAGAATCATAGATAATTCTACCAACCTCTATCGGCTTCCTCTCCTGGATGTAGTAGTTCAGGATAGCTCTATCTCTGGTAACTTCACTCAGGTGGTTGGAAGGAAGTAATCTAGCAGAAATAGAATAGTGTCAGGCCTTTGAAATACCATTTAGCTTAGAAGATTTAAAGTTTACCCGTTTGTCGTTCCGGATCTTCCAAGCTCCAGTGTCGTTAGTCAGATATGCAATAATCATCTCTAGATCTCCTTCAGATGGAGATAGACCAGAATAGTAGCACTTGATGGTAGGTGGTAGGCCGTAGAAAATATTGATCCGTTCCGGAGTAAATCCCACTCCGACACCTCTAACGAAGACTTCGTAGTCTTCCGCATCCATAAAGTTGGCATAAAACTCTGGTACAACAGGAATAACAGCAACATCAGTGAAATATCAGAATCGCTGCCAATTGTGTGCAACGATCATGTTCACGATCATCTCTACAGGATTGTAAAAACTGCGCTCCGAGGTAAATTTCCTTGATGACACAAATCCGTGATAACAAAAGTGCACTGCCGCAGTAGCGAACTTGCTGCTGTCGAAATGTTCTCGTGCTTTTCCGCGCTTAGATTTAGGTGTCATCTAATCGTGAAAGAAAACACAAATAAATTAAGGAATCAAATAACTAAACTCTTTTAAGCTTGAGAAACTTAAAACGAGTTAAGAAAATCCATGGAGAATTTCTAAAAATCAAAATTTTTCTCCAAAATTTTGGTTTTTAGCAAAAATAGGAAAATCCATGGTAGAAATAAAAAATAAATGGATTAGAAGGTAGATCTGACATTAAGATGAAGAAATCGAGTGATTTCGGGCTAAAAAACATGACTTTTTGACCTCAAGATGGATCCAGGGGGTGTATTTTCGCAAAAATGAGGAAGGAGATGAAGCTTAGGTATCGACCATGGCTTTTGGGGGTTTAAATTCTGATTATCGATTAGCATGCCGAAGCGGCGCCTAAGCGCCAGACTCGCCTTTCACAAAAATCATTTTAAAAATTTTATTTTCCACCAAAGATCACAAATTCAACTTCTAATTACTCATATGAGAGTATTGCTTCAGTTTCCAACTTCCAAAATATTTTCCAAAAATTTTAAAAATTTAAAATTAAATCCATCAATTAAACACAAGTTTAAGTCAAACTCTTCTAATTCATTCATAATCTTAATTTGGCTCAATACAATACAGATAAGTATAATAATAAGATTCAAGTTCTAACAAACAATAAAACAACACAATTTCAAAGCAAATACAGCACAAATTAAACAATAAAACAAACACACAAACAATACATTCGATTTACTAAATCGATGCAATGACACACTAGATTAAGTCTTGATCTAACCACATTTACTATCTAATCTTCAAATTAGAAATTTCCATTCTCATCGTAATGAAGATTACTCAGCCTACTTGGGAAGAACACTAATGAACTTGGAAAATCCGTAGTCATTTTCTCGTCGATCCATTTGTTCTTCGCATACATCTCTACTTGAGCATCTTGATAGGCCGCTATATGACCGAATTAAAGCTTTGCCTGCCATTCTAGATGTTCAATTTGATGATACATCTCATGGAGATGATCTCCAATACTTTTGAATTCCGCTTCAAACTTATCTAGGCAACTCGAAATTTTCTCCAAACTTACAGCAATAAAACCATTAAAGAAAGGTTGAGGATCCTTAGAACACTTATCTTTAGCCTCTTCTCCATGATTTATTTTCTCCATTTCTTCAAAATCTTCTCTTATCTCCTCAAGAATGAAGTGTAAAGGTCGTAACTATGGTTGCTTAGGGATTGGGAACGAAGATGGGGTAGTTTATAAGAAAAAATCGTGTGAAAAACTGAAAATTTTCGGTTTTTACACTACCCAGTAACTGTGGCGCTTAGGTGCCAAATCTGGCGCCTAGGCGCCGGACCCATCAATACACAGTCTACTCTGGCGCTTAGGCGCCAGATTTTGGCGCCTAGGTGTCGGAACCATGTTCGACTCTGTTTAGACTAACGTCAAATTTCAAAGTTTCGATCTCCAAAATAGGTAAATGATAAGATCCATATAGACTTAATAATAAAAATTATCTCAAATAATAAACAATCATAATGAAGGTTAACTTGATCTCCTTTTTACTCACATACGAAATGGAGTGATCCAAAGTCCAAACTTTATATACTTTGAAATCATCTTTTGTTTAAGTCAATAAAGACTTGTTAGCATCCAATTTTCTGCAGTTATATAAAATTAGTCTAAGACTGAGGCATAACCTTACATTAAAAATGTAAAAACACACAAAAATAACTATGGGTTGCCTCCCACAAAACGCTTGGTTTAACGCCGTCAACCCGACCTAATTATGTCTTTAATCAGGTAGACTCAACTCGTAAGCCTCTTTATAAATCATTTTTATTTCTCCCAAATAAGGCTTCAATCTTAATCTGTTAACTTTAAATATTTTTCCCATTTTTGGGTCTTTAATTTCCACATCTCCATAATGGTATACTTTCTCAATTATATATGGTCCCATCCATTTAGATCTTAATTTTCCAGGAAAAAGTCTTAAAGGAGTATTAAATAAAAATACTTCTTGTCCAGGCTCGAATATTTTTCCTGAAATCTTTTTATCATGTAATATCTTCATTTTCTCATTATAAATCTTTGCATTTTCATATGACTCATTTCTTATTTCATCCATCTCATTTAATTGTAATAATCGTTTTTCTCCTGCAGTATTCAAATCAAAATTAAACTCAATTATCTCCCAATAAGCTTTATGTTCTAGTTCAATAGGTAAGTGACAATGTTTACCATAAACTAACCGGTAAGGTGACATTCCGATTGATGTCTTATAAGCTGTTCTATAAGCCCATAATGCAGAATCAAGTCTATCAACCCAATCGCTTCTTTTAGGATTAACAGTCTTCTCTAAAATTCTTTTAATTTCTCTATTTGATACTTCAGCCATTCCACTTGTTTGTGGGTGATAAGCAGTTGCAATTCTGTGTTTGATTCCAAATTTTCACAGTAATGATTGAATTCCTATATTTCTGAAATGACTTCTACCATCTGTGATAATTACCTTATGCATTCCAAATCCTGTAAAAAATCATTTTCTTTAAAAATTTCAAAACACTTTTGGAATCACAGTTAGGTAAATCTACAGCTTCAATCCACTTTGAAACATAATCAACTGCTAATAAAATATAAATCTTTCCAGATGATGGTATAAATGGTCCCATAAAGTCTAAACCCCATATATCAAAAATTTCAACTTCCAATATATAGTTTAAAGGCATTTTATCTTTCCTAGATATATTTCCCATCCTTTGACATCGATCACATGTTTTAACATAATTTATCACATCTTTGAACAAAGTAGGCCAATAAAATCCTGAACTTAAAATTTTAAATGCAGTTTTATCTACTCCAAAGTGTCCTCCAAATTCGGAATTAGGATATTTTTGAATAATAGCAAAAGTTTCTTTATAAGGTACACATCTTTGAATTACAGAATCTCTTCCAAATTTAAATAAATGAGGATCTTCCCAAATATAAGATTTAGCATCATTTTTAAATTTCTTAATATATTTGTTATTCAATCCATAAGGTAGAATATTGCTAACTAAATAGTTATCTATATCCGCATACCAAGGTGTTTGACATCCTTGAATGACATATAACTGTTCATCAGGAAACTACTCATTTATATTTTTTTCAATAACAATATCATTCTTAATTCTAGATAAATGATCAGCAATTTGGTTGTCAGTTCCTTTTCTATCCACTATTTGAAAATTAAATTCTTGCAGAAGTAAAACCCATCTTATCAGTCTAGGTTTAGCATCTTTTTTGACATTAAATATTTAATAGCAGAATGATCAGTATGAACTATGCATTTGGTACCAAGAAGATAAGGTCTAAATTTATCAAAGGCATAAACTATAGCTAAAAGCTCTTTTTCAGTAGTAGTGTAATTTCTTTGAGTTTCAGTAAGAGTTTTACTAGCATAATATATAATTTTGAAAATTTTCTCATATTTTTGTCCCAATACAGCTCCAATTGCAAAATCACTTGCATCGCACATTAATTCAAAAGGTTTATGCCAATTAGGTGCAATAATTATAGGTGCATTTATTAATTTTTCTTTTAAAATATTGAAAGCATTAACACAATCTTCATTAAATTTAAATTTAGCTTCTTTTTCCAATAAATGATTAAGAGGTTTAGCAATTTTAGAAAACTTCTTTATATATTTTCTATAAAATCCAGCATGACCGTAAAACTTCTCATATCGATAATAAGATAGTAGGTGGTCGTAGTTCAGCAATAATTTTCACTTTTGCTTGATCAACTTTCATCCCTTTTTGTAAAATTTTGTGACCAAGTACAATGCCTTCTGTGACCGTAAATTGACATTTTTCCCAGTTAAGAACTAAGTTTGTTTCTTCACATCTTTTCAAAACTTTGGAAATATTTTCCAAAAAAGATTCAAAAGAAGTTCCAAAAATTAAAAAATCATCCATAAATATTTCAATTCCTTTGTCAATCAAATCACAAAATATTAACATCATACATCTTTGAAAAGTTGTAGGTGCATTACATAAACCGAAAGGCATTCTTCTAAACGCAAAATGTTTCATAAGGACTTGTAAATATTTTTTTCTTTTGGTCCTCAAGAGTGACAAGTAATTGATGATAACCAGAATATCTATCCAGAAAACAGAAATATGAGTGTCCAGCTAATTTATCAAACATTTGATCCAAGAAAGGTAAAGGAAAATGATCTTTTCTAGTGGCATTATTTAATTTCCGATAATCAATGCAAATTCGCCATCCAATAACTTGTCTTGTAGGAATTAGTTCATTTTTATCATTGACAACGACAGTTACTCCTCCTTTCTTCGGAACATAATGAATATGACTCACCCATTGACTACATGAAATAGGGTAAATAATTCCAGCATCTAACCATTTTAAAATTTATTTTTTTACAACCTCTTTCATAATAGGATTAATCTTCTTTGAGGTTCAATAGTAGGTTTAAAATCTTCTTCCATTAAAATCCTATGCATACAAATGGAAGGGCTTATTCCTCTTATATCAACAATAGTCCAACCAAAAGCTTTCTTATAATTCTTTAACACTCCTATTAATTTTTCTTCTTGATCTAAGCTTAGTTTAGAAGAAATAATAACAGGTAAAGTTAATGAATTTCTAAGAAAAGCATACTTTAAATGTGTAGGTAACATTTTTAATTCTAGTTCAGGGGCTTTTTTAATCGAGGGTAAAAGTATATCATTTTGAGTTATGTCCAAAATTTCCCGGTTATCTTTAATATAATGAGTTTCTTTAAATAATTCTTCTTATTTTAGTTCTTCATTTTCGTCGGTTAATAATTCAATTTTTTCTTCAGAAATGATTTTACATTTTTCTTGATAATATTTTTCAATTATATAATCAATAATATTCATTCGATAGCATTTTTCTTTATCAGGGTACTTCATTGATTTAAGGACATTGAATTTAATCTCTTAATCATTAACTCTCATAGTTAATTCTTCTTTTTGCACATCAATCATAGCCCGTCCGTAGCTAGAAAAGGTCTCCCTAAAATAATTGCTATTTCTTTATCTTCTTCCATATCAAGTACAATGAAATCCACAGGGAAAATAAATGTATCCACTTTAACAAGAACATCCTCTATAACTCCTTTAGGATAAGTGATAGATCTATCAGCTAACTAAAGGGTTACAGTGGTGGGAGTAATCTCTCCTAAATTCAACCTTCAAAAAATAAAAAATGGCATGAGATTAATACTTGCTCCTAAATCACATAAAGCTTTTCCAAAAAAATTTTCTCCAATAGCACAAGGTATAGTGAAACTTCCGAGATCTTTAAGTTTCGAGGTAATTTCTTTTGAATTATTGCACTACATTCTTCACTTAATGCAATAGTTTCAAAAGCTTCAAATTTTGGTTTCTTACTTAAAATATCCTTCATAAATTTTGCATAAGTTGGCATCTGTTCCAAAGCTTCAGCAAAAGGTATGTTAATAGTAAGTTTCTTAAAAATTTCAAAGAACTTAGAAAATTGATGATCAAGCTTTTGTTGTTTTAATCTTTGAGGAAAAGGTGGTGGTGGTTTTTCAACTTCTACATTAACAGGAATAACAGTCTGAACTCTATTAGGAGAAGGAGTTCCTTTAGGTTTTTCAATCTCTTCAACCTCAATCTCATTTTCAATTTCATTCTGAATTTTCTCTTTTAATTTTTTTTCCACTTCTAAGTTGTATAGCCTTAGCATGTTCATGTTCTTTTCCTGTTTCTTTTGGATTGATTTCAACATTACTAGGAAGTATTCCTGGAGGTCTGTAACTAATTAAATTAGTGATTTGTCCCATTTGATTCTCAATATTACGAATAGCAGTGTTTTGATTTTGTAAATGATTACTCAATTGTAAAATTAATTCTTCTATAGATAACTTTTTCTATTAATTATTAAATCCAGGAGGTTTATATTTTGAATTTACTTGATTGTTCAAATTTCCAGTTGGATGAGATTGTTTATTATCCCATTGTTGTTGTGAATTATTCCAGTTAAAATTAGGGTGATTTTTCCATCCAGATTATAATAATTTGAATAAGGGTTATTTTTACTAGCAATAGCTTGTAAATTTTCAATAGTTTGAGAATCTTTCATATTAGCAGAGTTGTTATGTGATACATTGATAACAATAATTGATTTTAGTGATCCAATAAGTCTGTTATAAAATGTTTGAATAATTAACCAATCAGGTAAAGCATGATGAGATCACTTTCTTAATAGTTCTTTAAATCTTTCCCAAGTTTCATAAATTGTATCCCCATCAAATTAACTAAATGAAGTAATGTCATTTCTTAATTTAGCAGTTTTAGAAGGAGGAAAATATTTAGCAAGGAATTTTTATGTCATTTCAGCCCATGTTTTAATAGAACCTGTTGCTAATGAGTTCAACCACATCTTTGTTTTATCTCTTAAAGAGAAAGGAAAGAGTCTAAGTCTAATAGCATCATCAGAAATATTGTTATATTTAAAGGTAGCATAAAGTTCTAAAAACTAGCAAGGTGTAAATTTGGATCCTCATTTGGTGTTCCCCCAAATTGATTATTTTGAACCACCTGAATAATAGATAGTTTAAGCTCAAAAGAATTAGCATCTACAGCACGTATTTGAATACTATTATGAAGTTCATCAATTGTAGGGTTAGCATAATCTCTTAATGGTTTGTAAACATTTTGCTCATTAATTTCAATTGGATTCTGTAAATTGTTATGTAAATTAGCCATCTCTTGATATTTTTGAATTTATTTTCCTTTTTTTAATTCTTCTAACAGTTCTTTCTAATTCAGATTCTAAAGGTAATAATCCTTCACATCCAGAACTAAGCATAAAAAGTAAATAAAAAGTAAAATAAAATAGCAAGAAACAAAATCTCTACTTACTTTTTTTTTGTATTTTTGTTTTTTTTTGTTTTTATAAATGTTCTTGTATTTTATATTTTTTTATTTTGACAATAAAAGAAATAAATAAATAAAAATAAGATAAATATTTAAAATCTAAAAATTTGCCCTCCCCGGTAACGGCGCCAAAAACTTGACCTAAATCTGCAAACAACGCAGTAATTTATGCTTTCAAAAATATGTTATAGCCAATACTTTGACCCAAATAATAATAGCGGCTAGTGTATATAAATATAATTTTATAATAATAGCAGCTAGTGTATATAAATATAATTTTATGGAAAATATTTTACACACTAGAGATACTACGCAAGTATACATATCATTTCAAGTAATATAGGGCTTTAAATAAAGACCCCAGTATCGATCCTACGAGGAGGTTTATAGATTTTTAAATATTTTAATTTTATTTTTATGTATTTCTTTTAAAGTTATAAATTTAATATTTAATTTACTAAATGCGTAATTAAAGCAATAATAAAATAATGAGTGATGTAAATAATAATAAGCAAACAACTTTCTTCCTTTCAATTAATCCAAGACTTTTTAAATGATATTATATTCGTGGAGAATATAAATTTATGGTATTGTGCCAAATAGAAGCATTCATATTCTTTACCTTCGCTCGATAAGATAAAGAATATCAGGCTAATCTATAGCATCAAGTCCGGATGTATTGTTAGTAGAATGGGTTAATCTAGCTCACACTACTAGATATTTATGGGTGGCTATGGTCGGCCCTACTAGTGACTCATTCCCTCTCTATAAACCAAATTACAAGAATTTAGTCTGTCACTCTAAAAAATAATCAATTCTACGCCCATTGAATAATATTTTCCTATTTATTTGCACTTCACCTTGAATAACCCACACAAGACCTTCGACTACCCAAGGATTCATGTGATATCTACTATTTAAGAATTCATCTCCTTCTAGGTCTCAAAATTCTTCAACAGATTTTAACAATTTAAATGGCCAATTTAAATAGTAAATTAAGATTCAGTATTAATATCATCACAATATTTAAACATATTTAGTTTTTAATTCTCAAACGAATTTAATATTATCTTAGTTATCTTTTCATAATTGAAAGGAGAAAGTAAAGTAACTACTCATAATACATTGAATTTAAATAACAAAACATATAAACAAAACTTTAAATCAAATTACAAATACTTATCTCAAATGTTTCTCCAACTGAACCTCTGATTTCTTCTGACTCCAAAGCAAAATAAACTTCAAAAGCACCAACTTTTTCAAACTCTCAAGACAAACTCTAAATAAAATAAACTCACTAATTTATGAAAGAAAGTAAACTACAATTGTGGCCCTTAAAAGCATCTCTCTAATTCTCTCTCGGATTGAAGCAGACTAGGGCGTGCTTCTTATTGGGCGTTAGGCTTGGGCGTTTTTCTCTGTTGAAATGGCCTCCTATTTATAGGCTTCAAGGGTTACCTAAAGCATCTCTTCAAAATGTGTCCAAGTTCAATGAATCTTCTAGAAAGTGTGTCTGGCGCCTAGGCGCCAGACTCTGCGTCCAGTTCTTCGCACCTCTTCACTTTGGATCACACCTCTTCGCGATCCAAACCGTTTCTAAGCATCTAAATACAATGTATCACATGTTCTATAATCCAGGAATAACTGTCAATCTTCTAGATGATCCAATAACCGCTCTAACCGTCAAAATAACCACCAAAAGTAGTTACAAAAACCGTCACATATTTGGTATCGAACTGGCGCTTAGGCGCCGGATTCTGGCACCTAGGTGCCAGGCCCATTATTTTGACAATTTTGCATTTTGGCTCCAATTTTTGCTCCTTTTTGCTCCTTTTTCATTCTTTTTGAACATTTTTACAACACCTACATTCAAAGACACAAAAATACCTTTAATTAAAGCATAATATCATTAAAATTTTGATAAAAATCAAAGCATAAAAACAGATATTTTTTTCATGGATCAACCATTCAGATGGGGATAACCGATATCAATATCTACGGAGATTCACAGTTGATCATTCAGCAAGTTGCAGGATAGTACATAATTTTAAAGCCAAGACACGAGCAGTACTTTCAGTATGCCATGAAGTTATTAGAACAGATTCCGAATGTAACGATCTACAAGATTCCTAGAAGAGAAAATGCTCTTGCAGATGCGCTAGCCCGCCTTGCGAAAGAGTTTGCCTGCTTACAGGATGAGTCAGTTGAAATGTCAGTTCAGGGACGACAGGTCCTCTCACAGCTCGACATGGATGCAATACACAAGTCAGGAAAAGAAGAAGAAACAACTAGCAGAAGAATGTAAAAATACAAAAGATTGGCGGCAGTCATTAATAGACTACCTGCAAACAGGAAACCTACCGGACGATAAGTCGTTAGCCCATCAGATTAAGAAAAGAACTCTATCTTACGCATTAATAAACAATACGTTATACAGAAGGTCTTTCGATCAGATGTGGCTAAGGTGCCTGAGCGAGTCTGAGGCTCGTAAAATTGTTAAAGAAGTGCATTCAGGACTTTGTGGCGCTCATCAGTCGGGTCCGAAGATGAAAATGAAGATTAAGAGACTAGGGTACTACTGGCCCTTGATGATGACCGACTGCATGAAGGTTTCCAAAAGCTGTCACTAGTGCCAAGTGCATGGAGTGGTTCTACATCAACCTCCAAATGTGCTACATCCGACAATTGTGTCGTGGTCATTTGAGTGTTGGGGCACAGATATCGTGGGTCTGATAGAACCGCCTCTTCAAAAGGACATCATTTCATCCTTGCAGCTACAAACTACTATTCCAAATGGGCAGAAGTTATATCACTCAGAGAAGTGAAAGCACATCACGTGCTACAGTTCTTCAAGAATCAAATCGTCTACCGTTTCGGGGTACCACACAGAATTATCTCAGACAACGGATCCGCATTCAGAAGTACAAAGATCAACAATTTTGTCAGAAGGCGCGAGATCGACTGGCGCTATTCAACGATCTACTACCCAAGAGCGAATGGCTTGGCTGAGGCTTTTAATAAAACTCTCGTCTAAATTCTAAAGAAAACTTTGGACGGCAACAAAAAAAATTGGCACGAGAAGTTGTTAGAAGCCTTATAGGCCTACAGGATGACGTTCAGAACTCCTACTCAGTCTACACCTTACGCTCTAGTGTATGGGTTCGAAGCCATTTTACCCTTGGAGGTGCAGCTTCCGTCATTCAGAATAGCAGTTGCGAACAAAATCACTGCAAAAGAGAATGCCAAATTACGACTAGAAGAATTGGAAAGCTTGGAAGGGAAATGACTTTCAGCGCAGCAGAATTTGGAACTGTATCAAGCCAGGATGATCCAGGCCCACGATAAACTGGTCCGCCCAAGGACATTCAAAGTCGGTGACTTGGTTCTAGTTCTCAAGAGACCTATTCTTGCACACCGCAAGATAGGAGGAAAATTTGAACCGACTAGGGAGGGGCCTTTCGTGGTCGAGACAGTCTACTCTGGAGGTTCCTACCAACTTGTGAATTGCCCTGGAGAACGACCTATGCTTCCAATTAATGGACGATATTTGAAGAAGTATTACGCAACCTGATGTTTCGAATGATGAGCTTTAAAAAATGGAGTCTCATTCCTAGAAGCACGGGTGAAGTAATCATTTGTAACTGGGTCTGAACCCAAAACATAAAAATGGATGATAAAAAATCATTAAAAAAATGTGTTAAAAAGAGAATATGTGAAATCATAAAATTTTGATCCTTTCTTTTAAATAAGTTCACTCCTAATCTTTCCTCGTCTTTTCCTACTCTTATTAAAAACTTAAAAAAAAGAAATGAATAAAAGCTTTCCATTAATAAGTAAATTTTCTTATTGTTCTTGTTCTTAGTACAGCCCCTGATCCTTTCCTTCTTTTTCGCAGGGAAATGTTGAACGGGCGGTTGGTTCTGAACTTTAAGAATGGCATGAGTCTAGTACTCGATGAAAAGAAGATGAAGGATGGGGCCGTAATTGAGATCGACTCTGATTTCACACCTGTCGGGCTACAATAAGAAGAAAATGATTGGACTTTGATTGACCGGGAAGAGTACCACAGCCAGAAGGTGATGAAGTTGGGTGGCTGATCCATGAAATAAAAAGTAACTATTTTTAGTGTGCATTTCATGCTAATTTTATGCACATTTTTAAAGATATTACACTATAAAGGAAGTAGTTTTGCATATTTTTGTTTTCAAGTATAAAAATATGATTTTAGAGAATATGAAGCAAAAACTATGCAATTTTGAGCCAAAATGAGAAAGAAAAACAAATTCTAACTTAGCACATATTGATATGTCTTTCTATGCTTAATATCTTTTATATTTCTCACATGTTTTTGAATGAAATTATAATTTTGAGAAAGGTTTTTTTTATGTCTATATTGTAGGTGAAGATGTTAGGAACACAACGCAACTGAAATGGGGCAAAACGGAGTTGAAACGAAGCCAAACGGAGCAAAATGGTGGAGCTGCACAAGGGCGGCGCCTAGGCGCCACACGCCGGCGCCCAGGTGCCAGAATCATCCAGAAACGGTTATTGGACGGGATTTTAATGACTTTGGGAGTTATTTTGACGGTGTTAAGTAGTTTCTAGACCTTCTAGAAGCCTGGAAGTTATTCCTAATATATAGGACATATGATACAATGAATCTAGACACATTGGAGCGGTTTAAATCACGAAGAGGTGCGAGCCAAAGTGAAGAGGTGCGAAGAACTGAACGCGGTGTCCTGCGCCTAGGCGCCAGACACACCTTCTAGAAGATTCATTGAATTTGGGCACATTTTGAAGAGGTGCCTCAAGGCAACCCTTGGAGCCTATAAATAGGAGTCCACTCCTTTAGAGAAAATCGCACCATATAGTCTCTCTCTTTCCCCTTAGTCATATTAGTCATTTTAGAGTCATGAAGATGTAGATTTCTATATCTTGTGGAGAGATTGGTGAGGGATTTTGAGATATTTATGTAAGGGATGTACGAGCGGCGCATGGATCGGTGGGAAACTTTGGTGGAGAGAATTTCTTCTTTCCTTCAAAGGGAAAAAGCTAAGTATTGTGTTCTTCATTCTAATTGTTGTAAACACTTTCTAGTGGATTTTCTTTGTTTTAAACCAAGTTTTCTATCGTGAATTATCCATGTTTTGTAAGTGATTTCCTTTACTCTTTCTTTTAATATGAAGTAGTGGCATGCGTAGGAAAATCATTTTTATGATAGAATTATCTATTAGATGCTTCTAGGTGACAGATAGTTGCATAAATATAATAGAATACTAATGAAATAAGTCCCTTGTTGACACTTAATTTATTATATAGTTTTATCAATTTTTTACTTTTTATGTCATTATTTTCATTTACTTTTATTTTGTAATGAAATAGACGCATGTTTAGGAATTAAGATTTGCTTAGATATTCTCTTATTAAATTATGGTGATGATAATCATACCGGATCTTCATTTACTTTATAAATTGATCACTTATATTGTTAAAATCTGTTGAAGAATTTTGAGACCTAGAAGGAGATGAATTCTTAACTAGTAGATATCACATGAATCCTTGGGTAGTCGAAGGCCTTTTGCGGGTTATTCAAGGTGAAGTGCAAATAAATAGGAAAATATTGTTTATTGGGCGCAGAATTGATTAGTTTTTAGAGTGACAGACTAAATTCTAATAATTTGGTCTATAGAAAGGGAACGGGTCACTGGTAGGGCCGACCATAGCTACCCTTGAACATCTAGAAGTGTGAGTATAGATTGACCCATTCTACTAATAAAACATCCTGAACCGATCTATAGATTAGCCAATGTTCTTTATGCCTGGACCAAAAGGTAAAGAATAGGAATGCTTCTATTTGGCAGTACTACATTAATTCTAAGCATATCTTTCTTACACATTATCTTTCTTACCTTTTTAATATCTCGAATTTCTCCAAACCAATTTATCCATAAGTTATCTTTTTATTTAAAAATTTAATTTAGGATTAGCTATTAGAAAACTCATTTTAATCGACATTCCAAATTTAGGCCTTATAGAAATAGACTGAAATTAGCCTAAATGATTTCTTACCTCGCTTCTCTATGGGATCGATACTAGGGTTATAAAAGAAATCCCTATATTACTTGAAACGATACGTATACTTGCGTAGTACCCCTAGTGTGTAAAATATATTCTAAAATTTTACAACATTTTAATTTTATACACTAGCCACTATTTATAAATTGGGTCAAGTTTTTGGCCATCTTTTGGAAGCAAAAATTACTGCGTTATTGCGGGTCGGGTCAAGTTTTTAGCGTCGCTGTCGGGGAAGCTTCGGTAAGAACTTTAGGAGAATTTTAGTTGAAATAATTAGGTTTAGACTTGGAAAATTGTAGTGTCGTAAAAACTATTTGTGTGAAAAATAAGGTGTTCGTGAAAATGTTTTGTTGTGTTGAATATATTTTATCTATTATTTGTTTAATTGTTAATGTACTGTTTGTTATGATCTGTATGCGAAACAAAGGATCTGAAGGACTTGTGCCTTATGTTCCCGAGTTAGAAAAATAGAAAAAATTAAAAAAACAGAAGTGACTCGAAAACTAGAAATGGAAATGGAAAACTTTCAAGATAATAACTTAGAAAATCATCATACTTCATCGAGGGATTATGAAAATACTACGACAGATGAAATTCACTCAAGTATACAAAACCCCGTCGTAGAAGCCGACTCATTTGAAATAAATCCTGAGATTATCCAACTTGTGCAGAACAACCAGTTTGGGGGAACTCCTTTGGAGGATCCCTATTTACACTTATCTAGTTTTCTAGAACTTTGTGCTACATTTAGTTATAACAGCATGTCAGACGATGCTGTTAGACTAAGGCTTTTTCCTTTCTCACTAAGGGATAAGGCTAAAATATGGTTATACTCATTGGCACATGGCTCTATTAAAAATTGGGAGGAGTTAACTCAGAAATTCCTAGCTAAGTATTTTCCACCTTCAAGGACTATTAAACTTAGAAATGATATTATCTCATTTTGTCAATATGAAGGAGAAACAATATACGAAGCCTGAGAAAGATTTAAGGAACTCCTAAGAAAGTGTCCACATCATGCTCTGCCCGATTGGTTAATTATTCAAATTTTTTATAATGGGTTAGTAGGATCCCTTAGGTTTATAATTAATGCCGTCATCGGTGGATCATTAATGTCAAAACCATTTGATGAAGCATATGCATTAATTGAAAAAATAGCTACAAATGAATTTCAATGACCCTCTACAAGGGTAAATCATAAAAATTTAGGTACTATTCATGATACAGATGTGATTACAATTCTTGCATCTCAGGTTGCTGAAATATCAAGGAAGTTGGACCAATTTAGAATGAACCAGCGTCAATTTACTCCAGTAAGTGAGGAAAGTTCATTAGGGAATCTGATTGATTCTAACTTATCATATGAAACTTTAAATACCACAAACAACCTATATTCTAACTTTTACAACCCGAAGTTGGGAGAATCATCCTAAATTTAACCGGAATCATACTACTGATGATGGAAACCAAAAATGGGAAAATAATCATGCAAATCCTAATGGAAGTTGGAAAAATCAGGGGAACACAAACTATAGACTATCATATCCACCGGACTCTAATAATGATCAACAATTTGAGGATAAGGAGATGTCTACGGAAGAAGTGGTATTGAAAGTGGGAAACCAGTTGCAAAGTCAAAATGCTGCGATTATAAACATAGAGAATCAATTGGGACGAATTGTTAATTCACAAAGCAATAGACCCCAAGGAACACTTCCTAGCAATATTGAGATCAACCCTAAAGAGAACACTAATGAACAAGTAGAAGATGTCCATTTAAAAAGTGGAAGAGAGATAGAGGAAGTGGTTAAAAAGAGAAAGAAGTTGTGAGAGACACAAAGGAAACTAAAAGACCTGAAGAACATGTTTCTAAGGATCTAGAAAAATTAATATCTCCAACAAAAATCAATTTAGAAAGAGCACCACCTCCATTTTCTCAAAGACTTAAACAATATGAGTTGGATAAGAAATTTTCAATGTTCATGAAAGTACTTAAGAAGTTAACGATAAATATTCCTTTCACTGAAGCTTTGGAACAGATGCCAAGTTATGCAAAGTTTATGAAGGAGATATTGAACAAGAAAAGGAAATTTGGGGATAACGAGGCAGTTCCACTAAGTGAGGAGTGCAACACTATACTTCGAAAAAATTTTCTCGTAAATTTAAAGATCCTTGTAGCTTTACAATTCCTTGTGCAATTGGAAAAAGATTATGTGGAAAAGCTTTATGTGATTTAGGAATGAGCATTAATGTGATGCCTCTATCTATATTTAGAAGGTTAGGTTTAGTCGATATTTCTCCCACTACTGTAACCCTTATGTTAGCTGATTGATCTATCATTTATCCAAAAGGAGTTATAGAAGACGTGCTTGTTAAAGTGGATAAGTTTATCTTTCATGTGGACTTTATTGTATTAGATATGGAGGAAGATAAAGAAATTCCAATTATTTTAGGGAGACATTTCCTTGTTAATGGACAAGCTATGATAGATGTGCAAAAAGGAAAGTTGACTATGAATATTAATGATCAGGAAGTAACTTTTGATGTATTAAAGACTATGAAACATCCAGCTGAGAAAATTGATGATTTTTTTTGGATGGATGATATTGATTATCTAAATAAAAACCATTTCCAAGAAAGTTTTGAGAGTAAGATAACGGATGAGGTCGGAATGGATTTTCATGATGATTCAAAAATGTTATTTAAAGAAGACCGTATGTATGTTCAAGAGAGGTGTGAAATGATGGACGTCACCGAAAATAGTAAACTTTTAATTCCATCTGTTGAAAAATCTCATGAACTTAAGATGGATGTACCCCATACTATTTTAAAGTCTACCTATTTAGGGAATTCATCTACACAACCAGTCTTTATATCTTCAGATTTGACTCAATCACAAGAAAAACCTGAATTGAATGATGAACATGGTAAAGTTATTGAACTAGGACTTGGAAGAGAATTTAAGGATATATTTTAAAAGAACTTTGAGTTGAGAAAAGAGGATAAAGATAATGGAAGACCATTGGAAGAAATTCCTAAGGAATTAGAAAAACCTATTTCCTCAACTATGATAGATCCTCCATCATTTAATTATTATAAAGGGGAAGAATTGGAAGATAATTTGAAACATAAGAGTAACATAGAGGATACTGATCTAGAATCTGAATTATCTAAAGAGAATCCGATCCAAAATTTGGGAGATATTGAAGTATCTTATAAAGATCCATTTATTATAAAGGATGATATTAATATGCAAATTCAGAAAATCAATATAAGAATATTGGATCTAGAAAGAAATATGAGGAACAATTATATAAATCAAACTGAATATGAAGAGCTAAATGAAAAATTAAAATTTGAGGATTTTATAGAAATCCCTGGATCTGGAAATGATTGGGCGGTTGACCGAGGATTACTTAATTGGAATTTTGATCCAGGTGGAATCATTTGTCGGGCTTGCGACTTTAAAACCAAGCGCTTTATGGGAGGCAACCCATAGTTATCAGTGTGCTTTGATTTAGTGTGCTTGCGAGTCATGATTGTTTATGTGTTATTTTGGGTTTGCTCTAGTGTGGATTAGATTATTGTTGTGAGGTTATGCCTTGGTATTGACTAAATTTTTATATGACTTCTGGTAGTAGCAGGCTGACGAGTCTGTTACGACTTAGTTTCCGGAGCTGAGCATTACCTTGAAGCATGTAGAGTTTAGACTTGGACCACTCCATGTCAACTCTGTTACTTCCTTTAACTGACTTTGTTTTCACTGAGTAAGGTCACGAACTTATTTGGTAAACAAAATATAGATGAACTGCACCACTTTTATTAATACACCCACGTTATTAGTGTAGTTTCTTTTGTTAGAAATTGAAAGTAAGGAGGGAAAATGTGAGTAGAAAAGGAGATCAAATTAACCTCAATTGATATTTGTGTATTAATCTGCGAGTCTAGATATTTTAGTTTGTTTGTTTGTATTTGTGTTTTTGTTACAACAATTTAGAGATTTGAAGAACACTTAAATATATTTTCCCATGCTGATGTTTGTCATGCTTATTTAATCTTTCTTTAATTTAATTTTATTCTAGCATGTTAGTTTAGATTTACTTTTTGTTGCAAATTATTTTGTTCTGATGAATACATGTAGATGTTATTGATAGACAATTGTGGTAGATAGAATTTCTGAACTATTTTTCTTCCTGCTTATATTTTCTGTGCTGAATGCTATACATATTAAAATTTAAGTTTGGGGATAGGAAGAAAAATATATTTTAAAGTTAGTATACTTTCTTTTTAGTTTAATATTATTGTACGCATGTTTTAGGCTAGATTTACCTTCTCCTGCAATCATTCTATCCTGATTATGCATGTGTTTAAATTTGATAGGATGTTGTAGTAGTTTGTAGATTTAACTTTTATTTTTCTTCCTCTTACATTTTATGGAATTAATTGCAAAATATTTTAAAAAATTCAAGTTTGGGGGGGAATGAAAAACAATTTTCAAAAACATAAATTTTATTTGTCCTCAAAACTGCTATAAATAAATTTGATTTTGATTGAAAAATAATTATGTGTATGAAGTTACATTAGGGAAATAAAATTTTGAATATAGAAATGAGTAAGAGAATTTAGTTAAAATTTATAGTAGCGATGAAAAATTTAAAGTTAAATTTTTCTTAGTGAAGAAATGATAAGTATTGTGTAACCATCTTTAGTAAGAAAAGTTGTATTTTTAGAAAAATAGAAGGACTAGACTTTTGTTTTCAATATTTAAATTTCTTTTATTGAAAAATAATTCTCAAAACTGTTATTATATTTCTAAGTAAAAGATATATATCTACCTTATGCTTTATGAAAGGAATGGTGGAATTCAAAATTATTAAAGGCCTATCCAAATATAGTAATCCTTGCCTTAAAAAAAGGAAAGGAAAAGAAAAATAAAAAGAAAAAAATAAAAGAAAAATAAAAAGAAAAAAATAAAAGAAAAAAAAGAGTATATTATGTGAAAAAGGAAGGAGAAGCTTGAGGATTAAAAGGCCTAATCAAAAATTGGTTCCACACCTGAGGTTTTTAAAGTATAAGATTTGAGAAAATCTTAAGCTTAAAAATATAATATAGTTAGTATAATTATTTTTAATAAAGATTTTTAAGTAAAGAAAATAAAATGCCTAACCCCTATATTTTGAAAAATTTACAAGCATTTCTGAATTAGATAGCAACACATATTTTCATACTCTTTCATCTAAGAGATTTTTAAACTTTAAATTGGTCTCATTTACTAAAATTTTTTCTAAATTGGACTACTATATTTCTAGAACAAAATTTTAGAAACTCCTAAAGAAACTCATACACATGATTTTCTTATGTGGTTTCTAATGATTATAGTGTTACTTGAGAACAAGTAACGTTTAAGTTTGGGGGATTTTGATCCATGAAAAAAAGTACATATTTTTAGTGTGCATTTCATGCTAACTTTATGCACATTTTTAAAGATATTACACTATAAAGGAAGTAGTTTTGCATATTTTTGTTTTCAAGTATAAAAATATGATTTTAGAGAAAATGAAGCAAAAACTATGCAATTTTGAGCCAAATGAGCAAGAAAAACAAATTCTAACTTAGCACATATTGATATGTCTTTCTATGCTTAATATCTTTTATATTTCTCACATGTTTCTGAATGAAATTATACTTTTAAGAAAGGTTGTTTTTATGTCTATCTTGTAGGTGAAGATGTTAGGAACGCAACGCAACTAAAATGGGGCAAACGGAGTTGAAACGAAGCCAAACAGAGCAAAATGGTGGAGCTGCGCACAGGGTGGCGCCTAGGAGCCAAACCCCGGTGCCCAGGCACCAGAATCATCCAGAAACGGTTATTGGACGGGATTTTGATGACTTTAGGAGTTATTTTGACGGTGTTAAGTAGTTTCTAGACCTTCTAGAAGCCTGGAAGTTATTCCTAATATATAGGACATGTGATACAATGAATCTAGACACATTGGAGCGGTTTAAATCACGAAGAGGTGCGAGCCAAAGTGAAGAGGTGCGAAGAACTGAACGCGATGTCCGGCGCCTAGGCGCCAGACACACCTTCTAGAAGATTCATTGAATTTGGGCACATTTTGGAGAGGTGCCTCAAGGCAACCCTTGGAGCCTATAAATAGGAGTCCACTCCTTCAGAGAAAATCGCACCATATAGTCTCTCTCTTTCCCCTTAGTCATATTAGTCATTTTAGAGTCATGAAGATGTAGATTTCTATATCTTGTGGAGAGATTGGTGAGGGATTTTGAGATATTTATGTAAGGGATGTACGAGCGGCACATGGATCGGTGGGAACTTTGGTGGAGAGAATTTCTTCTTTCCTTCAGAGGGAAAAGGCTAAGTATTGTATTCTTCATTTTAATTGTTGTAAACACTTTCTAGTGGATTTTCTTTATTTTAAACTAAGTTTTCTGTCGTGAATTATCCATGTTTTGTAAGTGATTTCCTTTACTCTTTCTTTTAATATGAAGTAGTGGCATGAGTAGGAAAATCATTTTTATGATAGAATTATCTATTAGATGCTTCTAGGTGACAGATAGTTGCATAAATATGATAAAATACTAATGAAATAAGTTCCTTGTTGACACTTAATTTATTATATAGTTCTATCAATTCTTTTACTTCTTATGCCATTATTTTCATTTACTTTTATTTTGTAATGAAATAGACGCATGTTTAGGAGTTAAGATTTGCTTAGATATTCTCTTATTAAATTATGGTGATGATATTCATACCGGATCTTCATTTACTTTACAAATTGATCACTTATATTGTTATATCTGTTGAAGAATTCTGAGACCTAGAAGGAGATGAATTCTTAACTAGTAGATATCACATGAATCCTTGGGTAGTCGAAGGCCTTGTGCGGGTTATTCAAGGTGAAGTGCAAATAAATAGGGAAATATTGTTTATTGGGCGCGTAATTGATTAGTTTTTAGAGTGACAGTACTAAATTCTAATAATTTGGTCTATAGAAAGGGAACAGGTCACTGGTAGGGCCGACCATAGCCACCCTTGGACATCTAGAAGTGTGAGTCTAGATTAACCCATTCTACTAATAAAACATCCTGAACCGATCTATAGATTAGCTAATGTTCTCTATGTCTGGATCAAAGCATAAAGAATATGAATGCTTCTATTTGGCACTACTACATTAATTCTAAGCATATCTTTCTTACACATTATCTATGTAATTGTAAGAGAAAAGTAATTTTTAATATCTCGAATTTCTCCAAACCAATTTATCCATAAGTTATCTTTTTATTTAAAAATTTAATTTAGGATTAGCTATTAGAAAACTCATTTTAATCGACATTCCAAATGTAGGCCTTATAGAAATAGATTGAAATTAGCCTAAAGGATTTCTTACCTCGCTTCTCTGTGGGATCGATATTAGGGTTATAAAAGAAAACCTTATATTACTTGAAACGATACGTATACTTTCGTAGTACCCCTAGTGTGTAAAATATATTCTAAAATTTTACAACATTTTAATTTTATACACTAGCCGCTATTTATAAATTGGGTCAAGTTTTTGGCCATCTTTTGGAAGCAAAAATTACTGTGTTATTGCGGGTCGGGTCAGTGGCCCAAGTCATCAGTCCACCAGCAAGAAAAGAAAAGCAAACGCCGCTCATGCAACGAGGGAAGAAAAGAAATTTAAGTCTGTGGTTGCTATAGCAGAGGGAAGGCATGTCAGCACCATGCCCACATAAGTTCAATAGGTAAGAAGAGCTACTCTCACTCCAACCCAACGAAGAAACAAGAACCATCGCATTCGCAAGATGCTGACCAAGCTAGCAACTGATCAACATGAAGAGACAGTTGCTACAGTCAGTGCAAGTACTTCGAAGAAATCAGTTCAACAGAAGCCAGAAAAGAGGAGATCAACTCCAAGAACAGCAAAAAGGATGAAAGAAATTCCAAGAAGAGCAGAAACAGAATCGGTGCCACAACGCCAGACAAATGCACTAGTTTTGAAGAGTATTGTTGTGAAAGCAACCCCGGAGGATGTCCTGATAGAGAATATCCCCGAGGAACCGAGACATGCAGGAGAGCGTGCTGGGGTTGAACCACACATCCCACAGTACGTTACTAGACCTCACCAGTTGCAAATAATTCTGGAATACAAACTGGAAAGGATGCAGAATGTTGAAAATAAAACTTTTGAATATTTTGAGAGAATCCGAGGCAAGAGAATCAACATCCTAGTGGGCTATGAGCTGCATACAGATGTGTTCTCAGACTATGAGCAGTAGCAAATTGTGGATTGTGTCGTCGAGCTTTAGAAAATGGGTCGAGCTGGTTGTTTGAGAGAGAAGACCTACTCAGAACCTCAAAGGTGGATGAAAGGAAAAGGAAGAGTTACAATCCAGTGCAGGTGTTGCTACAACTTCGCTGAAGACAGAAAGGGAAATCCATTAGGGATACTCTGTCATAGCGAGGTGGATCTGAAGCCAAGAATTATCAAGAGAATGGTAAAAAGGATGGTGACATGGAGGGTATTGCTTGCAAATTGCATACCCAACAGCTACATCATTAACATATACAGGGAGGGTGATTACATACCGCCACACATAGAACATCATGAGTTTGTCAGACCTTTCTGCACAGTGTCTTTTGACAACCAATGTAACATCATGCTCGGATCTGACCTCCGGATAGCAGACCCCGGAGAATTCTGAGGGCCGGTGGAGATACCACTACCGATAGGTTCCGTCTTGGTGTTAAAAGGAAATGGAGCGGACATAGCAAAACATTGCATTCCAGGAGTGCCTGTTGAGCGGATCTCCGTCACTTTTAGAAGGATGGATGACAGAAAAATGTCTTTCCACTCTCAGCCAGATCCAGAGTTAGAGAGCCTTCAGCCCTACGAGCTGTGAGCTACATGGGAGATAGCACACCTCCAATGCACATCCGAACGGCATTTCCTGCCAAGGATGGCTTAGAAGGTGATGTTATTGTCCATGTATCTCACTATTCAGGCATGGATTTAGACAGAAGCTTTTGGAAGAAACTTGCAAGAATCTTACACAATCCATTTTGGATTTATGTGGATTGTATGAGATACTGAATTTTCAAGGAAAATATCATCATGTTTTGGATCGAGCTATATGATGTATTTTCAACAAATTGGAATGGAAACGACCATGTCGTGTTTTGCCTTCACCTCTTTTGTGCAAATTGACTGGGAAACGCCATTAAGTTAAATGAACATAGAACAAAGAATGAAAAGAAAAGAAAATAAATAAAGAAATCTTTTTAAGAATCTGAATGTCAAAATAAACTCCAAATTAACACGAACTCTAAATAAAAAAAATGAAATTGAATCACCAAAACAAACGAAACGAACCTAAATCTCGAATTGAATTCCGATCCGAATTCGTCAATTTGAGTCTTTCGACTAAAATCCATTTGAAGCTCCTTCGGAACCTCTTTTGAGTCGATTCTTCCCTGCAGAAGACTTCAACTTCAGTTTCAAACTTTGAAACTCCGAATCTGAAATTCCCAGCCTCAGGTTGTTCTCAAACCTTTTAGACTCTCTGCGATCTCTTTCCTCTTTTGAAAAGTTCGACCGAGTCTACTGACACAGAACCAGGAAATTTTCGATTTGGTTATGATGGCATGGATTCATATCATTCGCCAAACAATCAAAATTCGATCAACTCTCCTTGGATGTGAAACACTTTCATGTCTCATTCCAATCTTCCACTAAACTAAAATTTCCACAGAACCTTCAAAACCATATCAAAGTCAAACTTTTGGGATTGGTACCTAACTTCCAATTAGCATCCTTCTGAGGCTGGTACATAACTTCCAGTCCTCATTTCGAGATCGACACTTAAATTTCAATTCTCCTAAATGAATTTTCGCAAAGTTCGCATTCCTTCTGAGAAATTTTTCCGCATTCTAATCCTCCGACTCGGGTATGAGACAAACAAGGCATCCTAATCTCAGTATCCGCCAAGTTCGCTTTCCTTTCGAGAATTTTTTCCGCAATCTAATCCTCTGACTCGGGTATGAGACCAACAAGGCATCCTGATCTCGGTGTCTGCCAAGTTTGCATTCCTTCTGAGAAATTTTTCTGCATTCTGATCCTCCGACTCGAGTATGAGACCAATAAGGCATCCTAATCTCGGTGTCCTCCAAGTTCGCATTCCTTCTGAGAAATTTTTCCGCACTCTAATCCTCTGACTCGAGTATGAGACCAACAAGCCATCCTGATCTCGGTGTCCGCCAAGTTCACATTCCTTCCGAGAAATTTTTCCGCACTCTAATCCTCCGACTTGGGTATGAGACCAACAAGGCATCCTGATCTCGGTGTCCTCTAAAATTGCATTCTATCAGAAAAAAAAAATTCCTCGCACTCCTGAAATTTTGAGGTCGGTACTTAACTTTTGACTCTCTTCCGAGACTGGTACCTAACTTCCAGTTCTCATCCTTTTCGAGTTCAGTACCTAACTTTTGACTCTCTTTCGAGACTGGTACCTAACTTCCAGTTCTCACCCTTTTCTCGATCGGTACTCAATTGCTAATTTCTTCTCGAGGCTAGTACCTAAATTCTAGTTCTCTTTGCAATCCTGAGGTTAGAATCTAATTTCCAATTCTCATTTTAAATCCAAAATCTCTGCGAATTTCATCTTGAAATCAATCTCAAATTAAATCGAAATTCTGATTAAGTCAAATTGCAATCAAAATTAAAACTTGAATCGAAAATTCAAACTCAAAATTGAAACTTGAAATAAAAATGAAACGGATCTAAAATCCAATCTATCCCTCTCCAGATCTTGTGAGTTGGAATTCACCTCTTTTTCCCCGCGAAGAGTTCCGGAAACTTCATTCTCGGAAGTTTACTCGATACTCCCCAGTGAAAATTTCCTACACTTTGTTCTGAGTTTGTCACTCAAACATTTGTGTTGGCTTTGTTGATTTCTTTGGTCAACGCCAATACGCGCGGTGTGCTTGGTTAGCACACCACACCTATTGGGGGTCCATTTGTTGACCACATTTTTGGTGAGGTCTAATCTCTCTCCTTAGTACTTAGGATCTAGCCATAGGCTTTCCCTTCGCCTATCCTAGAGGACTAGAAATGGGAACCACCACTTAGAAATTCAAACACTTCTTGACTCCCTTCAAACCCCACAATTTTGACTGTAAACCCCCAGGTCAATTTGAGGGTTGAAATCAATATGTGGAGGTTTAAAGGATGAGTTTCCTATAGGATTCTTTGGCCTTAGGATCACCCTGGGTGGCTTGATCTTGGTGAGGGCAAGCTTGCACACACCACACTCTCACACACATTCTAAACCCTAAAACCACACACTCACTAAATTTAACTCCCTGACTCATGTAGGTAACTCATATTGATGGACCTTAACCCCTAAGCCCTTGGCTAAGAGGGTTAGGAACAACATATTGAGTGCCTAAAATGAGTCCTCTCATGGCTCTTGTGAGCTTAATATGGCTTCATGGCTCAACCAAAATTGTTTCACTCTACTCACACCTAATCAATCTTCATTTTTCCCAAATTTCAATTTTTGACCCCCGAGGCCCTAAACCCACCAAACCTACCAAATGCCCTTGAAATTGCCCAAAATTTGCAAAATTGCCTAAATTACCCAAAATTCCTCAAAATCAATCCTAAATATTCTCCACCCCTCAAATTGATCATCCATGGCCAAATATACCAAAATTTCCAAAAAAATACTCCCCAATACCCTCCAAATACCCAAAATACCCTTTTTGACCCAAAAATCCAAAAAATTCAAAAAATTCTCAAAAAATTCCATAAAATCCCAAATATCCGCAATTTCATATTGTTCAACTGTCACATACCCCAATTTTGTCAAAATTTGATTAAAAGTCCCAAATGGGCCCTTAAGGCCCAAAATGACCAACAAACCCAATCCACCCCAAATTCAA
The DNA here is from genome assembly GCA_022702705.1 of Papilionanthe hookeriana x Papilionanthe teres. NCBI lineage: Eukaryota > Viridiplantae > Streptophyta > Magnoliopsida > Asparagales > Orchidaceae > Papilionanthe > Papilionanthe hookeriana x Papilionanthe teres. The sequence continues at coordinate 103,344,451 of CM040430.1, forward strand.
CCCAAATGTTAACTAATTTTCCCCAAATTTGTTTTGAAATCTTTTTAACATCCCCACAAACAAAACTCTAACTTAATTTACCCAATATTTGGACCCAAATTCCACCCAAGCCTAACCAAACCAAAATTTCCCAAATTGGCCTAAACCAATCAAAAACCCAAACAAGCCCAAATCCCAAAATCAAGACCCAACCAAAATGGAAAACTCTTTTGTGCACTCCCATAAACATTTTGCAACATCAATTCTACATCAAAACCAATATTAGCCCAACCTTAGCCCAAGTTAGCCCAATTAGACCCACTTTGACCCTATTATTAAAGAAGCCCAAATTAAACCCAATTAAACCCCAAATGACACCAAATCTTTTCTAAAATTCTTATGAAACATTCCTAAGCCAATTACAACATTTATTTGACACAACATTTTACCAAATTTTTATCCAAAATTCTATTTTTAAAACATAAAAGCCCATTTCCTTAAAGCATTCAAAAGCCCATCTTTCACCAAATTTAAAAGCCCAAAACCAATTTCAAAGCCCACATGACATTTTCATTTATCATATCTTAAATCAAAATCATTTCCTAAGTTCCAATTTCATCATCAAATAAATCTAAATCAAGCCTCATGCCAAAATACCCCTAAATTTCAAAAATCCCAAAATTCCTTTCTCATGCAAGTGAGCCAAGCCATTCCCAAGCCAAATGAAGCCATGAACAAGCCATGGACAAGCCACATGAAGCCATGAGAGCTTTGACTTGTCATCACTCCATAAATGGCAAAAGGAGGAGCTTCTTTATTGATTCCCTTAAGGTCATTAACCTTACCCATGCTTCACCTTAACCCATGATTAATCCAAATATTCATGGATGGAGACCTCACCACCTTCTCTTGGCTGAACCCACTGATTTCTCTCAGCCTAAAATCAGATCTTGGTGGGTGCACCAAGCCCATTTCCATGGGTTGAACAAACCAAGATCAAAATATCCCTTCCCCCTTTACCACTTAAATCAAACCCTTTACACATGTCAAACCCCAATTGAATTCACAAACCTCAAGCCCTGACCTCACTGGTCAAGATGGTGACCTGACCCTGGCTGGACCACCACCCCAGCCGCCAGAAAACACCACACCTGTGAGCACCTATTTTATTCAAAAATCCAAATTTTACCTTGCTGAGTTGTCCTAACCCAAATGGTCACTGCAGCTGTTCTTCTCCTGCCCTAGGCAGCTAATCCTAACCTCTAATTGCCCCTAGGAAGCCCTCCAGCCATGGTTATTTAAACACACCATCCTCACAGCCATGGGAGGTGCTGAAAAAAAACCTTACCAAAACTCTGCCAAAATTGCTCCAAATTCTTCTCCTAGCATAGAGGAGTTGATCCCCACTGAAATCCAGCCCTAATCCCCACTGGTTGAGCTCAACTTCACAGTTCAATCTCAAGCCTAAAACCAGGACACTTCACCATAGTGAGCCAATCCTCAAATTGATTGACTATACACCTTCACCAGATCAAGAGAAGAAGTTCCCCAGTAAAAGCCCCTTCACCAGTCCAGCCATTCCTTCTATCGGCCAAGCTTTGAAATCAGGCTTGGTGGAAATAGGGTCTAGACATTTCACGAGGACCAGAGGCTTCATCCCTAGGCTCCTCCAGCTCCAACGAACATGTCAAGCCTCTCTGATTGAAGCTTCACTTTTTAGAGCTAAGGTATGGAACTCCTCCTTCCTGAGAGCCTCTTTCGATTCTCCATTTTGTTTAAGTCTATTTCATAACATCATAGTCGTATGGATGTGTTCGCCTTGTTGAGACGAGTCCGTAGAGCCCAACAACATGTAATTTGGTTGAGTATCGAGTGAGATATTTGGGTAAGAAGATGGACGGCTCACGGGATGCACCAATCATAGATGATGACCAGGAGCCGTCGGATGGCTTGTGTATCGGGTGAACGATCGGGATCGCGTCGGATGAAGCAACGGAACATGAACCGCGGGCCGCGTGGCATCCCAGTCAGATGGCGGCGTCGAATGGAGGCGCACCGCGTGAAGCTTCGGATCTGCCGAGGATGACACGGTGCCGACGTGGTTAAGTAGGAAATTAGGGTATTTTTGAATTATTTAAATGCCTTGAACTTCAAAAATCCATAACTTTGTATAGAAAAATACCCTCTTGCTCAGTGAACGGAGGAGAATAATGTGGAAAAAGAACTAAGTTGATTTGTTAAGTATTTTATTTTTAATTAATTTAATACGGTTTTAAGTATTTCAATTCTCCATTCCTGCATATAATTCACCATGGCATGAGACCATAGGGCTTTTGTAGTCTCTGTTCTTGGGAACATTCCTTGAATTTTTTAAGACCAGAGGCTATCTCTGTGGCAAGTTATTGATTTTCCAAGTTTATGTGTCTGCTTTGATGTTTTAATTCCAGTAATTAGCATATTGCTTAGAAAATTCCAGGAATATTAAGGGAAGTATCCTAGGACCAGTGGACCCTAGGAAAATTATGGTTTGACTTAATTCCTTAAAAATAACCCTAATTAGCCTAAACACTCAAAACTGAACTTTAATTAATTAGGAGTAACCACACATCAAAATCACTTGAAAATAATTCTCCACTGTCAGTTAGGATGTAGAGAACCTCACATAAAAATTTCAAGTCAATTGGAAATAATTTAAACCATTAAATGAATTAATTAAGTGACAACTATTTTAAAATTTAAAAAATTCATAAAACCCAAAATACACTTTAAAAATTCACCAAACTTGTTTTGTGGGCTCTCTGATATCAGGGGTGTCTAACAAAATTAAAACTAGAATTTTCTAAAAATTTTCATTTTTAACCATATTTTTAATATTTTAATAATTAAAAAAGTAAAAAATCACAAAAATATTAAAAATCATAAAAATATCATATTTGGTCCCCTAATGACTTAGGAACCAACCAAATATTTTTCCTAAGTCCTTAGGTTAATATATTGAATTTTAAAGGCTTAAGACAATTTTTAATATTAAAAAATGAATTTTCCAACCTTTTCACAAAATTAATTCTAATAAATCAAAGAAAAATTAAAAAATATAAAATTTATTTCTCTAGACTCCTTGAGGTGAGAGGGACTTAAGAAAAATATAAAATCCATTTTTTAAACTTTAATTTTATTTTATAATTAATTAAAACCCCAAAATTCAAAATAATTATAATAAATAAAATATAATTCAAAAAATCACCAAAATTGGTCTAAATGGTTCTCTAGTCAGTAGAGACATCCCATAATTTTCCTAAGGATAGAAACCTTACCTTGGTCATGTTATTGAATTTTCATTGAAAACCCTTATTTTCCACAAAAATAATTATTAAAATTAAATTAAAAATAAAAAAATCACATTTTCTCCTCTGATATTTTAATTGACCCATGAGTATGGTGACATAAAAATTCCAAAGTCATTTGAGTTATATTTAATGAATTCTGAGGTGAACAAGCCTAAGGGGCAAAATGGTGATTATTGAAATTTAGCCTTAATGAATATTTAGGCTTAATTATTGGTAATGGGTAATGAATGATCCTAATTAATCACCTTAGATGATTGAAACATGAGGAATTAAAGGGTAGAAACCCATTTATCACTTTTCCAACATAAACAAAATGGTTATAATTTCTTAAATTATTAAAAATTTGAAGTTAATTAAAGGAGAATGTATTAAGTGAAGGGGTTTAATCTTGGAATATATTAATTTATTAATCTTAACCCCTAATTAATGATGAAAATCAAATACTACTTAATATTAATTTAATAACTCATTAATGAAAACTAAGATAAATTAAATAACCAAACTTAAATAATTTCTAAGATAATTTAATAAAAGAAATAGTTTTAAAATAATATAATTAATTAAATTAAAAATTATTTTAAAACGACATAATTAATAAAAAACAATTTACATTAAATATAATTAAATTAAAACAATTTTAAAATAATTTAATTAACTTTAAATCAAAATTAAATTAATGCAACAAAATTAAAATCAACTTTAAATCAACACAATTAAATTAAATATAACTAAAATTAAAGTTAAGACAATTTTAAAATAGCTAAGTCAACTTTTAAAATTACACAATCAAATTGAAATAACAAAAGAAGGTTATAATTAAACTAAAATATTACAATTAATTTTAATCAATCTTAAAAAAAATAACTTAAATCTAAATAAGATGGTTAAGTTTCTTAATAACCTAACCTACCCTAAAGGCTTCCACCCACATAATTCTTAATGGAGTATCAAGTGAAATGTCTCTTCACTCATCGGATAATCAAATGTCTAAGTTCACTGAGCACGAAGCAAAACTTAACTAAATTCTTGGATGATTAATTCACCTGTACAATGAAATTCATTTGGACTCGAGATACGTAATTGCTCTTTGGTAAAGAAAATCATTCATAAAACACAAGAACCTAGACGTCATAGGAATTGATTAGCAGTAGGATTAGGATTTTGGTAGACAACCAGAACCTTCCCTTAGCCTTACCTAGGTGCTTTCCTTGAAATTTTTAAATGCTCTGACATGTGTTTTAAGTGCAGCTTGGAATGACGGGAAGACCCTCCAGGTACGCTTTTACTTTATTGCAATTTGCTTACCTGTACTGCACTTTATTTTTTTTGCATGTTAAACAAGAATGTCACCCTGCATGAAAACTGAAACTTTTAGGATGGCCACAAAACTGAAACCCAAAACTAAATTAAAAGTCACAACAAGATAAAATTCACCGCCACAACATTTAAAATATAAAAAACTCAAAATTTAATTACAAATAGAACAACAAAACCACAACTACAACTAAATTAAAACGGCTTGTTTGATGATCGGGAATACCTCGGATGATGTAACCTACGTGTTGCTAACGGGATTTCCCACAGTCTAAATGAAAGTGTAAAACTCATTTAGTTGACTTTAGCAAATTCATTTGGATTAAGTGAATCCGATAAAAATAATGGTGTCAGAATGATGGAACCGTGGGATCTTAACCGGTGTTGTTATAACCAACTTTAAGATTCCCCTAATAAAATGTTAAAACACCTATACCTTAAGACTTTTCTAAACCAGAACACTTCTCTCATCTCTTGATTGTCAATTTCTAAAACTAAACCTCTGCAACAAAAGGAGCTTGGAGCATAGTGGGCAGCACAGCCATCGTCATCAGCAAAACTTTTCTTAGCATTAAATAACAAAGCCATAGGATTTCAAGGTAGTTTGCTTAGTGCAACATAAATTCTCAACTTTTTTTTAGGCATTTACATAATTATGTTATGCAAATTAAGCCCTAAGCGGTCTTAGGATTCCGAGGTAGTTGTTTGGTATGACATAAACCCTCACATCTTCGAGGCTATCTGTATGATTATTTCATATAAATATAAGTCCTAATTAATTAAAATTGGCAGGATTGAAACATTAAATAATATTCTTAAATTGAAGCCAAACAAATAGGATAGCTTGGGAAGTTGCCAAGATTCTTCTTGGATCTCCAACTTCCCCTACCCCTCTTCCATTGGACTTTTAAAATAAATTGTTCCAAATTTGAGCTAATCCCTTTTGAAACTCCAAAATTCAATCTTTTGAAAACTTAAACTTTGAAATTCTTGAGAGGAAAAGCACTGGTCATTATCGAGAGTTTTCTTGAGTGTCTTCGGACATTTAAGATGTAATTAATTATAGAGGCTTGCCCTTATAGGGAACTTTAAGAACCCAGGTAATATAAACCCTACTTAATTCATTTATATTAAGCAGAGGAACTTGTCGGCTTATAAAATTGGTTCACAGACCAAATGGATGTCACAAATCTTCTAGTTTATTTAATCGAGACCCATCATCAAGCAGTGTGTTTATTCCTCGAGATAAATACACGGTTTGTGATGCGGTGCTCGTTTATATAAACTATTTGGGATGTGGGATCGGTTTGATTTCATATCTTAAAATTTTCAAACTTAAAATTATTTCCAAAAATCAATTGTTACTTTTTAAATTAAATTGTATATATATTTAAATTAAATTTAAAATCTAAAATTCGCCGACAATTTCTGTGGGCGACCCCCTTTTCAAAACACATAACTTATAAAATAAGCCGTACATCAAATTCTGAAGCAACTCCAGAAGAGCCAGTCATTCCAATTCAAGAGGAAACACCGGCAGATGCAGAAGAAATAACAGAAGTTAATTTAAGTAGCAGAAAAGTTCTACCCCCCGAGAATGGGTCCAAAGGATAAAGGAAAGCAGGTAGTTGCTCAGGAAGAGCCAACCCCAGCAGAGGAATTGCCCATTCGGGAAGAAATTGAAGAACCTGGTAATAAAGTGGATTTTAACGTGCTAGCCCATCTCAGGAAGCTACCAACCAAACTAAGCATCTACGACGCTCTGATCCTGTCAAGGAGATGAGGGAAACTCTGATCAAGGCTTTACTTGATCTAGAAATTTGTTTATCTCAAATGGTCGGTAATTCCTTAGACGAGGTTTGCTCGTTAAAAGAACAGCGAGTTGTTACCTTCACGGATAATGATCTGCTACTTGGAATAGCTGATCACAATCGACCGTTGTACATTTCAGTCACTATCGGAAAGTTCACGCTCTCCAGGGTGTTAGTTGATCCGGGAGCATCAATCAATATAATGAACTTTCAGACGTTAGCATATTTAGAAATTGATGCTAGCGAGCTCGAAGCAGACAAAATGTTATTAAAGGGCTTCAATCAGAAAGGAGAAAGAGCTCTTGGATCGATAACACTATTAAAGAAGACTGGCGATTTGGCAAAGACAACCACAAAATTCCACATAATTGATTCTGAGACATCATTCAATGCTCTACTGGGTCGGCCGTGGATCCATGAGAACCGGATGGTACCGTCGTCTCTGCACCAGTGTATAAAATATTATGAAGGAGGAGAACAGTGTATCAAAGGTGATTTGGAACCGTTCTCCGTGCATGAAATCGACATTCACAAAGATGTAGCTTACTACGCGCTTCCGAAGAAAACTATCTTCTCCAGAAATATCATATCAAATGAAGCAGAAGAAGTTTGAGATGATGAAGAACCTGAAATTCTAGTTCAAAATCTACTCACCACTCCTTTACGACGAGATGGTGAAGGTTTCTCCAGAACTCTCACTCGAGGTAGAGGTCGGGGACGAGGTCGAGGAAGAAACGGTGGAACAGTTGAACAAAAGAAACCGGTCATCGATGTTGATTGGGAGAACAGTTCTGAAGAAGAAGAAACCAAGAGAGAAGTAATGAGATAAATCAAAAGAAACCCCAGTTCAAGATCTCTCTCGAAGATGAAAAGAATGAAGAATACAAATCACTGTGCGAGAAGATTAACCACTATGTACATACTATGACCCTAACCCCGATCTATCCTAATAAGGTCGAGGGTATGGTGGTCAAAGAAGCCGATCAAGTTTTACCATGGTGCTTCTTCTTCCAAAATTGAAAATGATGTACAATTTGAAGATGTTACTTCATCTGAATTAATGAAATTGCCTTTTGAGTGGTACTCTCCCTGTGTTCAGAATTTAATTCAACGTGGTGTCTTACCTAAACAGTGGTCAAAAGGTCAATCACAGTGCTTTGAAAAATTATGGAATAATGTCAGTCGACCTCCTAATTCAAAGCATGGTCTTGGATTCAGCACAGTAGAATCAGTTGATGATACAGGATTTTGCTTGGTTGTCACTTGTGAGCCTAATGAAGACTACTTGGAAGCTTCAAATGAACTCGAAGATCTACCAGTCGGAGACGCTCCGCCAGAATTTGAAGAAGAAATTAAATTTACAATAGATGAGTTAATGGAAGTTAACTTCGATACTAGTGAAGAGCCTAAGTCGACCTTTGTTAGCTCCTTACTCAATAAAGAAGACTCCGAAAACATAATCAAGCTACTGATGGAATTCAAGGACTGTTTTTCTTGGAGTTACGATGAAATGTCATAATTAGCTCCAGAAGTCGCAGTTCACAAGCTAGGAGTGGATCACACTGCCGTTCCAGTCAGACAAGCTCCAAGAAGAATGCGTCTAGAAATTGAACAACAAGTTATAGCTGAAGTTAAGAAGCTAATAGACGCTAAATTTGTCCGTGAAGAACAATATCCAACTTGGTTAGCCAATGTGGTACCAGTCAGAAAGAAGAATGGTTAGATCAGAATCTGCGTGGATTTTAGAGATTTGAATAAAAGCATGCCCGAAAGATGAGTTCTCGCTACTAATTCCAGAATTAATGATCAACATCACCTCAATGCACGAAATCTTTTCTTCCATGGATGGATCATCAGGATACAATCAGATAAAGATGACACCGGAAGATGAAAAGCTCACAGCCTTCAGAACACCAATCGGAATATGTTGTTACACGATAATGCCTTTTGGATTGAAGAACGCAGGAGCAACTTACCAAAGAGCAATGATGAGGATTTTTAATGATCTCATTCACAACCAAGTCGAGTGCTACGTAGATGATGTGGTCATCAAAAGAAAACTGAAGGAAGATCACTTGTATGATTTGAGAATTGTTTTCGAGCGATTAAGACGATTTAACCTTAAGATGAATCCCTTGAAATGCGCCTTTGGTGTTACCTCCGGGAAACTCTTAGGATTTGTTGTCCGACATCTTAGAATTGAAATTGATCCAGAAAAGATTAAAGCTATCTTAGAAATGCTGCCTCCCAAAACTTTGAAACAACTACGATCCTTTCAAGGGAAGTTAGCATATCTTCGATGCTTTATTTAGAATTGGTCAGGTAGGTGTCAGCCCTTCTCGACATTAGTTAAAAAGGATGCCAAATTGTTTGGAAAGAAAAATGCCAACGGGCCTTCGAGGACATTAAGCAGTATTTAATGACACCTCCTGTCTTAGCAGCCCCAATCTCGGGTCGACCATTGATACTTTATACCGCGGCTTTAGACGACTCTCTCGGAGCCCTACTAGCCCAGGTAAATGGCAAGAGTAAAGAAAATGCTCTCTACTACTTAAGTCGTCGTCTAATTCCGACGGAAGTAAAGTACCCTTTGATTGAGAAGCATTGTTTGGTCCTAGTCTTTGCAGCCCAAAAGCTCAGGCATTACATGCTTTCTCATAAGGTCAACCTTATCTCGAGAGTTAATCCATTGTAATACTTGATGACCCGACCAATGCTTTCTGGCAGACTTACCAGGTGGTCGATGATACTATTGCAATTCGATATAACTTTCGTTCCTCTTCGTGCTGTAAAGGGACAAGTCCTAGCAGACTTCCTCGTAGCACACCCTTTGCTGGCAGAATCACCTCTCAACGACGACTTGCCAGACGAGAAAAATAACGAGCTTAGAAGACCCCGAAGATCAGCGTTGGGAACTGTACATTGATGGAGCATCTTCAACACAGAAGAACAAAGAATTGCAAACGATAGTGCCTGGTAAGGAAGGAATCTGACTAATCTTTATAACACCGGAGCGGGGGATGTTAAAGTATTCCTACCATTTAACAGAAATGTGTATAAACAATGAAGCAGAATACCAAGCCCTTAAAACTGGACTGGAGTTAACCATTTAGTTGGGGATAACAGACATCAACATCTATGGAGATTCTCAGTTGATCATACAACAGGTTGCAGGACAGTACAGAATTCTAAAACCAAGACTCAAACAGTACTTTCAATATGCAATGAAGTTGTTGAAGCAGATTCTGAATGTGACGATCTACAAGATTCCCATGAGAGAAAATACTCTTGCAGACGCACTAGCTCGTCTCGCAAAAGAATTTGCCTGATTACAGGACGATTCAGTTGAAATGTCGGTTCAGGGACGATAGGTAATATCACAACTCAACATGGATGCAATATATGAATCATAAGGAAAAGAGGAAACAATTGCAACAGTGGTTGAGACTGCAGGAGATTGGTGTCAGCCGCTCGTAGACTACATGCAAACAGGAAACCTACCGGACGATAAGTCATTAGCCCATTAGATCAAGAAAAGAACCCTATCATACACATTAATAAAGGAAAATGAAGATTAAAAGACTAGGGTACTACTGGCCCTCAATGATGACCGATTGCATGAAAGTCTCCAAGAGTTGTCACCAGTGCCAAGTGCATGGTGTGGTTCTACATCAATCCCCAAATGTGCTACATCCGACAATCGCGTTGTGGTCGTTTGAGTGTTGGGGCACAAATATTGTGGGTCCGATAGAACCGCCTTCTTCAAGAGGACATCGCTTTATCCTTGCAGCTACAGATTACTTTTCAAAATGGGCAGAAGCAGTACCACTCAGAGAAGTGAAGGCACATCACGTGCTGCATTTCTTCAAGAATCAAGTCGTCTACCATTTCGGGGTACCGCACAGGATTATCTTAGATAACGGGTCCGCATTCAGAAGTACGAAGATTAATAGTTTTGTTAAAAGACACGGGATTGATTGGCGCTATTCGACAATCTACTACCCAAGAGCAAACGGCTTGGCCTAGTCTTTTAATAAAACTCTCATCCAAATTCTAAAGAAAACATTGGACAACAACAAGAGAAATTGGCACGATAAGTTATTAGAAGCCTTATGGGCCCACAAAACAACTTTCAGAACTCCTACTCAGTCTACACCCTACGCCATAGTGTATGGTTCCGAGGCTGTCTTGCCCTTAGAAGTTCAACTTTCATCTCTCAGAATTGCAGTTGCGAACAAGATCACCACAGAAGAGAACGCTAGATTAAGACTGGAAGAATTGGAAAGCTTGGAAGGGAAACGACTTTCAGCACAGTAGAGTCTCGAGTTGTATCAAGCCAAGATGATCCAGGCCCACGATAAATTGGTCCACCCAAGAACATTCAAAGTTGGTGACTTGGTTCTAATTCTCAAGAGACCTATTCTTGCATACTGTAAGATAGGAGGCAAATTTGAACCGACTTGGGAGGGGTCGTTCGTGGTTGAGACAGTCTACTCAGGAGGTTACTACCAACTCATGAATTGCCGTGGAGAACAATCTATGCTTCCAATCAATGGACGATATTTGAAGAAGTATTACGCAACCTGATGTTTTGAATGATGAACTTTAAAAATGAAGTCTTATTCCTAGAAGCATGGGTAGAGTAATCACTTGTAACTGGGTCTGAACCCAAAACATAAAAAATGGATGATAAAAAATCATTAAATGTGTTAAAAAGAAAATATGTGGAATCATAATAATAAAATTTTGATCCTTTCTTTTAAGTCAAGCTCACTCCTGATCTTTCCTCATCTTTTCCTAACCTTATTAAAATTTGAAAGAAATGAACAAGAATTTTCCATTGATAATTGATCTTTCTTATTGTTCTTATTCTTAGTACAGCCCCTGATTTTTTCCTTGTTGTTCGCAGGGAAATGTCGAACTGGCGGTTGGTTCTGAACTTTAAGAATGGCGTGAGTCTAGCACTCTGCGAAAAGAGGATGAAAGATGGGTTCGTGAATAAGATTGACTCTGAATTCACACCGGCTGGGCTACAATACAAGGAAACTGATTGGACCCTGATCGACTGGGAAGAGTTCAGCAGCCAGACAGTAATGAAATTGGGTGGCCCGAGTCAGCAGTCTACCGGCAAGAAAAGGAAGGTAAATGTCGCTCAGATGACTGGAGCAGATAAGAAAGTTAAGTCTGTGGTTGCTACAGCAGAGGGCAGGCTTGTCAGCGCCATGTCCATAGAAGTTCAAGAGGTAAGGAGAACTACTCTCACTCCTACCCAATGAAGAAAAAAGAACTGCCGCATTCGCAAGATGTTAAGCAAGCTAGCAGCGGACCAACATGAAGAGGCAACTACTATCGTCAGAACAAATACTTCGAAGAAGCCAGTTCAGCAGGAATCAGAAAAGAGGAGATCAACTCCAAGAACAGCAGAAAAGATGAAAGAAATCCCAAGGAAAGTAAAAACAAAATCAGCTCCACGATGCCAGACAGATGCACTAACTTTGAAGAGTCTTGTTGGGAAAGCAACCCCGGAGGATGTCCTGACAGAGACTATCCCCGAGGAGACGAGACATGCAGGAGAACGTGCTAGGGTAGAACCATACATACCATAGTACGTTGCCAGACCTTGCCAATTGCAAATAATTCTAGAATACGAGCTGGAGAGAATTCAAAAGGTTGAAAAGAAAACATTTGAATATTTTGAAAGAATTCGAGGGAAGAGGATCAACACCTTTGAAGGCCTTGAGCTGCATACGGATGTGTTCTCAGACTACGAGCAGTAGCAAATTGTGGACTGCATCATCGAACTTCAGAAAATGGGTTGAGCTGGTCGTTTGAAAGAGAAGACCTATTCAGAACCTCGAAGATAGATGAAAGGAAAAGGAAGAGTTACAATCCAGTGCGGGTGTTGCTACAACTTCGCCGAGGATAGAAAGGGAAATCCACCAAGGATACTTCATCATAGCGAGGTGAATCTGATGCCAAGAATTATCAAGAGAATGGTAAAAAGGATGCTGACATGGAGGGTATCGCTCATGTATCGCATACCCAATGACTCGCATCATTAACATATACAGGGAGGGCGACTGCATACCCCTACACATAGATCATCATGACTTCATCAGACCTTTCTACACAGTGTCTTTTGTCAACCAGTGTAACATCATGTTCGGATCTGACCTCCGGATAGCAGGCCCTGGAGAATTTCGAGGGCCGGTGGAGATACATATACCGGTAAGTTTGGTCTTGGTGCTAAAAGGAAATGGAGCAGACATAGCAAAACGCTGCATCCATGTGTGCCTGTTGAGCGGATCTCCATCACTTTCAGGAGGATGGATGACAGCAAAATGCCTTTCCACTTTCAAACTGTATCCGTAGTTAGAGAGCCTTCGGCCCTACGAGCTGTGAGCTACATGGGAGATAGCACACCTCCAATGCACATCCAGATGGCATTTCCTGCCAAAGATGGCTTGGAAGGTGATGTTATTTTCCATGTGTCTCACTATTCAGACATGTATTTCGACAGATGCTTTTGGAAAAAACTTGCAAGAATCTTACACAATCTGTTTTGGATTTATGTGGATTGTACGAGATACTGAATTTTCAAGAAAAATATCATCATGTTTTGGATCAAGCTATATGATGTATTTTCAACAAATTAGAATGGAAACGACCACGTCGTGTTTTGCCGTCACCTCTTTTGTGCAAATTGATTGGGAAACACCATTAAGTTAAATGAACTTCGAACAAAGAACGAAAAGAAAATAAAATGAATAAAGAACTCTTTTTAAGAATCTGGATGTCAAAACGAACTCCAAATTAACAAGAAAGAACTCTTTTTAAGAATCCGGATGTCAAAACGAACTCCAAAATAACACAAACTCTAAATAAAAAAAATGAAATTGAATCACTAAAACAAACGAAACGAATCTAAATCTCAAATTGAGTTCCGATCCAAATCCGTCGATTTGAATCTTTCAACTGAAATCCATTTAAAGCTCCTTTGAGCCCTCTTTTGAGTTGATTCTTCCCCACAGAAGACTTCAACTTCAGTTTAAAACTTCTAAATTTTTTCATCGTCTTGAAATCCTTTCGACTCTACGCGATCCCTTTCCCTCTTTTGAGAAGGTCGACTGAGTCTATTGACACAGAACTGCGAAATTTTCGATTTGGTTCTGATGGCATGGATTCATATCCTTCACCAAACATTCAAACTTTAATCAACTCTCTCGGGATATGAAACACTTTCATGTCTCATTCCAATCTTCCACTAAATTAAAATTTTCCACATAATCTTCCAAACCAAATCAAAAAAACAAACTTTTGGAATTGGTACCTAACTTCCAGTTCCCATCCTTCTGAGGCTGGTACTTAACTTCCAGTTCTCATTTCGAGATCGACACTTGAATTTTGATTCTCTTCTTTGAATTTTCCCCAATCCCGCATCCTTTCGAGAAACTTATCCGCATCCTAATCCTCCAACTTGGGTATAAGGCCGTCAAGGCATCCTAATCTCGATGACCGCCAATCCCGCACCCTTCCGAGAAACTTTTTCGCATTCTAATCCTCCGACTTGGGTATAAGACCGTCAAGGCATCCTAATCTCGGTAACCTCCAATCCCTCACCCTTCCGAGAAACTTTTCCACATTCTAATCCTCCGACTTAGGTATAAGACCGTTGAGGCATCCTAATCTCGGTGACCGCCAATACCGCACCCTTCTGAGAAACTTTTCCATATTCTAATCCTCTGACTGAGGTATAAGACCGACAAGGCATCCTAATCTCGGTGTCCGCTAATCTCACACTCTTTCTGAGAAATGTTTTCGCATTCTAATCCTATGACTTGGGTATAAGACTGGCAAGGCATCCTAATCTCGGTGTCCGCTAAACTTCACATTCTTCCAAGAAACTTTTCCGCACTCCTGAAATTTCAAGGTCGGTACCTAACTTCTGACTCTCTTCCGAGACTGGTACCAAACTTCCAATTCTCACCTTTCCCGAGGTCGGTACCTAACTTCCGACTCTCTTCCGAGGCTGGTACCTAACTTCTAGTTTTCACCCTTTCGAGGTCTTTCGAGTCGGTATCTAACTTCCGACTCTCTTTCGAGGCTGGTACCTAACTTCCAGTTCCCACCCTTTTCAAGGTCGATACTTAACTTCCGACGCTCTTTCGAGGCTGGTACCTAACTTCCAGCTCTCATTTCGAGATCAGTACCTAAATTCTAATTCTCTTCCTTCTCGATCGGTACCTAAATTCTGAATCTCTCTTCGAGGCTGGTACCTAAATCTCAGTTCTCTTTGCAATCCCAAGGTTGGATCCTAGATTCCAATTCTCATCTTAAATCCAAAATTTCTACGAAATACATCTTGAAATCAATCTCAAATCAAATTTCAACCAAAATTGAAACTCAACTCGAAATTTAAACTCAAACTTAAAACTTGAAATAAAAATGATTTAAATCTGAAATTGAATCTCTCCAGATCTTGTGATTTGGAGTCCACCTCCTTTTCCCCAGCGAGAGTTATGGAGTCTTCAATCTTGGAGATTTACCTGATACTCCCCAGTGGAAATTTTCTATGTTTCGTTCTAAGTGTGTCACTTAGATATATGTGTTGGTTTTATTGATCTCTTCGGTCAATGCCAATACACGCGGTGTGCTCCTTTAGCACACCACACCTATTGGGGGTCCATTTGTTGACCTCATTTTTGGTGAGGTCTTTCCTTTTCTCTTAGTCCTTAGGATCTAGCCATAGATTTTCCATTTCACTATCCTAGAAGACTAGAAATGGGACCCACCACTTAGAAATTCAAACACTTCTTAACTCTTCTTGAACCCTACAGATGATCATAAACCTCCAAGCCCCTTTGGAAGGTTAAAAGTCAAATGTGGAGGTTCAAGGGTGAGTTCCTATGGGATTCTTTGGCCTTAGGATTACCCTGGGTGACCTACTCTTGGTGAGGGTCAACTTGCACACACCACACATCCACACAGATTCTAAACCCTAAAACCACTCTCTCACCCAACTCAACTCCCTAACTCATGTTGGTAACTCATATGGATGGACCTCAACCCCTAAGCCCCTGGCTAAGAGGGTTAAGAACAACATATTGAGTACCTTAAATGAGTCCTCTCATGGCTCTTGTGAGCTTAATATGGCTTCATGGCTCAACCAAAATGGTTTCATTTTACTCACATCTAATTAATCTTCATTTTTCCCAAATTTCAATTTTTAACCCCCGGGGGCCCTAAACCCACCAAACCTATCAAATACCTTTGAAATTGCCCAAAATTCTCAAAATTTTACCAAATCACCAAAATTACTCAAAATCAATTCTAAACACTTCCCACCACCCAAATTGATCATCCATGCCAAAATATACCAAAATTTCCAAAAATACCCCCAATACCCTTCAAATACCTAAAATACCATTTCTGGCCCAAAAATCCAAAAATTCTAAAAATTCTCAAAAAATTCCAAAAAAATCCCAAATATTCTCAATTTCATTTTGTTCAATTGTCTCATACTCAAATTTTATCAATTTAACCCAATTTGATCAAAAGTCCCAAATTAGCTCTTAAGGCCCAAAATGACCAACAAACCCAATCCATCCCAAATTCAACCCAAATGTCACCCAATTTTCCCCAAATTTATTTTTAAACCTTCCTAACATCCTCAAAAACAAAACTTTACATTAATTTGCCCCAAATTTGAACCCAAACTCCACCCAAGCTTAACTCAAACCAAAATTCCCCAAATTGGCCTAAACCAACCATGAACCCAAACAAACCCAAATCCCAAAATCAAGACCCAACCAAAATTGGAAACTCTTTGTAACACTCCCATAAACCTTTTACAACATCAATATTACATTAAAACCAACATTATCCCAACCTTAACCCAAGTTAGCCCAATTTGACCCACTTTGGTCCTATTACTAAAAGACCCAAATTAAACCTAATTCAACTCCAAATTACCCCAAACTTGTTCCAAATCACTCATGGCACATTCCTAAACCAATTGAAATATTTTTTGGCTTAACCTTTTATCAAATTTTCATCCAAAAAGTTTGTTTTGAAACATAAAAGCCCACCTTCCTAAAAAGCCCATTTTCACTAAACTTAAAAAGCACAAAATTGGCTATAAAGCCCACATGACATTTTCTTCCCATCATCCATTTAATAAAATAATCCCCTAAGTTTTATTTCATCATTTAATCAAAACAAATATGGCCTCATGAAAATTTTCCACCAAAATACTCAAAATTTCAAAAATCCTTTTTCATGAAATAAACCAAGCCATCCACAAGCCACATGGAGCCATGAAGCCATAGGCAAGCCATATGCAAGCCTTGGGAGCCACTTTACACATCATCTGGCCATTAATTGTAAAAGGAGGAGCCACTTTTAAACCCCCTTAAAAAAGTTTTAACCCTTTTAATGCTTTACCTTAACCCATGATTAATCCAAATATTCATGGATGGGGACCTCACCACCTTCTCTTGGCTGAACCCACTGATTTTCCTCAGCCCAAAATCAAACCTTGGTGGGTGCACCAAACCCATTTCCATGGCTTGACCAAATTGAGCCCAAAATACCCCCTTCCCTCTTTCCATTTGCATCAAACTCTTCACACATGGCCAACCTCCATTAATTGCACAAGACTCAATCCCTGGACTCACTGAGTCAAATGGTGACTTGACCCTGGCTGGACCACCACCTGGGTCACCGGAAAACACTAGGCTGAGAGCTCCATGTGAGAGAAAAAACTCAAAACTCCCTTGCTGAATTGTCCCATGGCCAGTGGACACCATGGCCCTTCTTCCCTTGACCTAAGAAGCTAATCCCAGCCTCCAAACCTCCCTGAAATCAGCCATGGTAATGGCTATAAAAACTCACCTCCCTCACGGCCATAGAAGGTGCTGAAACCAACCTTAGCGAAACTCTGCCAAATTCACTCCAAACTCTTCTCCTAGCACAAAGAACTCAATCCCCACTGCTTCTCTGCCCTAATCTCCATTAAGAGAGCTTAATTTCTCAACCGAAAATCCACCACAAAATAGGACAACCCTTGAAACTCCACAAAAACCTATTTAACTCTTCCCACACCATCACCAGAAGTAGAGAGGAAGTTCCCCACTGAAAGCCCCCTCACCAGGCCAGCCATTCCTTCTATCGGTCAAGGTTTGAAATCTGGCTTGGATGAAGTCACACCTAGGCAATTCACCTGGACCAGAGGCTTCATCCCTAGACTCCTCCAGCTCCAACAAACGTGCCAAGCACATTTAATCGAGGCTTCACTTCTTGAAACAAGGTATGGAGACTTATCTTTAACCTGAGCTTCCAGTGATTCACCATCTAATTTTAGTCGATTTCAATGCATGTTAGTTAAATGGATGTGTAGCTCTTATCTAGACGAGCATGTAGGACGAAACCCCGTGCAATTTGGTTAAGAAATGAGTGAGATCTTAAGGGCTAGAAGGTGGACGGTTCGCAGCTCACACCAGTTGGGACGATGAATGGATACCGTCGGATCGCGTGTGTAATAGACGGATGGTGTAGATCAAGCCGGACTAGGAGGTGGAGCGGAACAGCGGGTCGCGTGGCATCCCAGTCAGATGGCAGCGTCAAATAAGAAAGTGCCCGTGTGGGACTTCGGAGCTTCCGAGGATGACGAGGCGCCGCTCTGGATAAGTAGAAAATTAGGGTATTTCTGATTTATTTAAATGCCCAGAACTTTAAAAATTCATATATTTGCATAGAAAAATCATAAAAATAAAATAAAATACCCTCTTGCTCAGTGAACAGTGGAGAATAATTTGGAAAAATAATTAAGTTAATTTGTTGAGTCTATGATTTTTAATGATTTAAATACTCTCTGTGATGTTTTAATTCTCCATTTTTATACATAATTCACCATGGCATGAGACCATAGGGCTTTTGTAGCCTCTGTTCTTGGGAACATTCTCTGAATTTTCCAAGGTCAGAGGCCACCTCTATGGCAACCTACCTATTTTTCAAGTTTATGTGTCTGTTTTGGTATTTTAATTCCAATAATTTGCATGTTGCTTAGAAAATTCTAGAAAAATTAGGGGAGGTAGCTCATGACCAGAGGACCCTAGGAAAATTATGGTTTGATTTAATTCCTTAAAAATAATCTTAATTAGCCTAAACACTCAAAACTGAACTTTAATTAATTAGGAGTAACCACACATCACTTGAAATCAATTCTACACTGTCACTTAGGATTCAGAGAATCTAACATAAAAATTTCAAGCCAATTGAAATTAATTTAACCTATTAAATGAATTAAGTTACATGACCTTTTTTGAAATTAGAAAATTCATAAAACCCAAAATACATTTCAAAAATTCACCAAACTTGTTTTGTGGGCTCTCTGGTATCAGAGGAGTCTAAGAAAATTAAACTTGGAATTTTCCAAAAAATTTCATTTTTAAACCTATTTTTAATATTTTAATAATTAAAAAATTAAAAAAATAACAAAAATATCAAAAAATCACAAAAATGTCATATTTTGTTTCCTAATCACTTAGGAATCAACCAAATATTTTTTCTAAGTCTCTAGGCAAAGATATTGAATTTTAAAAGTTTAATGTAATTTTTAATGTTAAAAAATGAATTTTCAAACCTTCCCACTGAAATAAATCTAAAAATTCAAAGCAAAATCAGAAAAATATAAAATTTGTTTCGTGTTTCTTGAGGTCGGATAGATTTAAGAAAAATATAAAATATAATTTTCCACTCTTATTTTATTTTAAAATTAATTAATACCCTAAATTTTTAAATAATTATAATAAATAAAATAAAATTCAAAAAATCACCAAAATTGGTTCAAGTGTTCCACTGGTCAGTAGAAATATCCCATAATTTTCTTATGGACAGAAACCTTACCTTGGTCATGTTGTTGAATTTTCATTGAAAATCCCTATTTTCATTAAAAATAATTATATAAATTAAATTAAAAATGAAAAAATCACATTTTCTCCTTTAATATCTTAATTGACATGTGAGTAAGGTGAAATAAAAATTTTAAGTTCATTTAAGCTCAATTTGGTGAGTTATGAAATGAACATGCTTAAAAGGGCATAAAAGTAATTAAGGATTTTAACCCTAAGTAATACTTTAGGCCTAATCAAAAGAAGGGTAAAATATTTGATCTTAATTTCCTCTTGGATGATTGAAACTTAGTGAATTAAAGGTAGAAACCCATTAATCACTTTTAATACATCAAAATGGAACCTTAATTAATTAAATTATTTAAATTTTGGGAGAATAATTAAAATTTGGATCATTAAGATTAGGGATATGACTTAGGAAGATATCAATTCTTCAATCTAAAATCCCTAATTGAATCACTCCAATAATATTCAACTCTTAATTAAATCTAAAATGATGATTGAAATTAATAATTAAAAATAAAACATCACTTAATTAAATTAAAGTTTAAAACATTAAATGACTTAATAATCAAACTAAAATAAATCTAAAACATTAAAACTAATTTGAAATCACTTGGAAACAAACTTAAAACAAATTTGAAACATAAAAATTAATCTCAAAACAATTAATAACAAAAAAAAGTGAAAACCAAACCAATTAAAATTAACCTAAAGTACTATGATCAATTTAAACCAAATTTGAATCATTAAAATTTAATGAAATCAAATAATCTAAACACCTCTTTCAACTTAAATAATTTGAAACATCAAAGATTGACCTAGAACAATTCTTGACTAAAACATCGTAAATTAAAAATTGAATCAGTTTAAGACATTAAAATTAATTTGAAACATTCAGATCATTTAAAATATAAATGTTTAATTGAATTAAACAGCTTGAACACTTTTCCAACTCAAAATGATTTAAAACACCTAAAAAGATCAAATAAAACTTTATAATTAAATCAAAACCACTTTAAATCTCTAACTCAAATTTCAATTAAGAAACGGTTAAACTCTTTAACAAACTAATCTGCCCCTAAAGACTTTCATTGCTATATCTCTTAAATAAAGCATCAGATGAAATGTCACCTCACTCATCGGATAATCAAATGTCCAAGTTCACCGAGCAAGAAACAAAACTCAAATAAACCTTTTGAATGATCAATTCAGCTGTACAATGAAATTCATTTGGACTCGAAACAATCTCAAAAATATTGAAAAGATGTTCACGATTTGTCCCAAGCACTTTCTCAATATGATGGGATGTTTTAGAAGAACAATTGAATTTAATTATTATTTGGTGAAGAAAATCATCCTCAACAAAACACAAGAACCTAGACGTCATAGGAGTCGACTAGCAATAGGATTAGGATTTTTGTAGACAACCAGAACCTTCCATTAGGTTTACCTATGTATTTCTTGCAAATATTTAAATGTTCTGAAATGTGTTTTATGTGCAGCTGGGGATGACGAGAAGACACTCCAGGTACGCTTTTATTTTATTGTGATTTATTTACCTGCACTGTACTATACTTCTCTTGCATGCTAAACAACAATATCACCCTGCATGAAAATTGAAACTTTTAGGATAGCCACAAAACTGAAACCCAAAACTAAATTAAAAATCAACACAAGATAAAATTCACCGCCACAATATTAAAAAGATAAAACAACTCAAAATTTAATCCCAAACAGAACAACAAAACTGCAACTACAACTAAATTAAAATGTCTCGTTGGATGATCGGGAATCCCTCGGATGATGTAACCCACGTGTTGCTAACTAGATTTCCCATGGTCTAAATGAAAGTGTGGATCTCATTTAGTTAAGTTTAGCAAATTCATTTGGACTAAGTGAATCCGATGAAAATAACGATGCCGGGATGCCGGAACCGTGGGATCTTAATCGGTTCTATTTAAATCAACTTTAAGATTTGTTTTAATTAAAACTCTAAGCCATCTCAATTTTCAACTTTTCTAAACCAAAACACTTCTCTCATCTCTTGATTGCCACTTTCTAAAACTAAATCTCTGCAACAACAAGGAGCTTGGAGCACAAGTAAGGCAAGACGACCATCTTCATCACAGAAACTTCGTGTCTACTTCAAAGAAAACATTTCTTAGAATTAAACAACAAGCCATAGGATTTCGAGGTAATTTACCTAGTGCAATATAAATCCTTAACTTTTCGTTAGGAATTTTCATAATTGTGTTATGCAAATTAAGCCCTAACCGGTCTTAGGACTTCAAGGTATTCGTTTGGTACGACATAAACCCTCACATCTTCGATGCAATTTGTATGATCATGTCATATGAATATAAATCCTAATTAACTAAAATTGGCAGGAATGAAAAATCAAATAACATCTCCTCAAATTCAAGCCAAACAAATAGGATAGTTGGGAAGTCACTGAGGTTTAGCTCGGATTCGTGACATCCCCTATCTTTTTTCCATTGGATTCCCAAAATAAAATGTTTCAAGTTTGATCCAATCCCTTTGAAAATTCCAAATCAAATCCTTTGAATGCTTAAACTTTGAAATTCTTGAGAGCAAAACCATTGATCATTATCGAGAGTTTTCTTAAATGATTCCCGTCATTTAAGATGTAATTAATTATAGGAGCTTGCCCTTATAGGGAACTTTAAGAACCCAGGTAATATAAATCCTGCTTAATTCCTTTATATTAAGCAGGGGAACTTGTCGGCTTATAAAATTGGTTCGCAGACCAAACGGATGTCACAAAACTTCTAGTTTATTTAATCGAGCTCCATCATCAAGCAGTGTGTCTATTCTTTGGGATAGATATACAGTTTGTGATTTGTTGCTCGTTTATATAAACTATTTGGGTGTGATATGGGTTTGATCTCATATCTTAAAATTTTCAAACGTAAAACTATTTTTAAAAACTAAAATACTACATTCCAAATTATAAATATTTAAATTAAATTTAAAATCTAAAGTTCACCGATAACTTCTATAGGTGACCCCCTTTTTTTCTAAAATACAACACAAAACCTAAAAATATGCCTATATGGATTAGTTAATCAATTACAATCAGAGAATAATTATAAGTTTAATCCCAACGAGAAGCTAATAAAATGCCACTCTAACAACTTACTAAAATGAAAATAATTCATCATAAACTTAAACATCTCAAACAATATCCAACAATCTAATCCACAACAAACAATAATACAACACATTACAAACACAAATAAATACACAAATAAACACATTGGGTTGCCTACAAAAGAGCGCTTGGTTTAACTTTGTTAGCCTGATGAATCCATATTTTTACTCAAGTTGACCTAGCATAAAACCTCTATAATTATAGGTTTATTTTCACCTACATAAATTGTAAGTCTTTGTCTGTTGAGTTTAAATATCCTACCACTTTTAGTATCATTAATATTGATTGCACCAAATGGATAAACTTCAATTATAGTAAAAGGCCCAGACTAACTAGACTTAGTTTTCCAGGTAATAATTTTAATCACGTACTGTAAAGTAAAAAATTCCTATACATGTTCAAAATCATTCCTAAAAATCTTCCTATCTTAACAATTTTTCATTTTTTCTTTATAAAATTTTGCATTTTCATAAGATTTTTGTCTAAATTCATCAAGTTCATTTAACTCTAATAATCTTTTCTCCCAGCTTCTTTCTAGTTATAATTGAATTCCTTAACAGCCCAATATGGTTTATGTTCTAATTCCACTGATAAGTGACAAGCTTCCAAAAAAATGAGCCTATAAGGAGACATTCCTATATGAGTTTTGTAAAAAGTCCTACAAGACCATAATGCATCGTCTAGTCTTAAAGACCTATCATTCCTACTATTATTGACAGTCTTTTCTAAAATCATCTTGATTTCTTTGTTAGACACCACAGCTAAACCACTAGTTTGAGGATGATAAGTTGTGGTTATTTTATATTCAATTCCATATTTAGCAACTACTTTCTAAATTTTTCTATTTTCAAAATGGCTTCCTTTATCACTAATGATCACTTTAGACATGCCAAATCCACTAAAAATATTCTTCTTTAAAAATTTAGCTACACTTTGAGCATCATAGTTTGGAAGAGCAACTATCTCAATCCATTTTGATACATAGTTCATAGCTACTAAAATATAAAAATTTCCAAAAGATGCTATAAATGATTCTATAAAACATAAACCCCAAACACCAAAAAACTCAACTTCTAAAGTAATTTTTAGGGGCATTTCATCCTGCTTGGATATATTACCTACTCTCTGGTATCTATCACAAGTTTAGATCCTTGCCCGACGCCGACTGCTGTGACGTCCTAGCGATTCGCAGTCAGCTCCTCTAACTGCGATGCTTCTTCCTGCTCGACGCCGACTGCCTCAACTCAGATTTGCTGCGGCTGTTTCAAGTGGACTGGAGATTGAGTCTACTGCTCGACGCTAACTGTTGTGGTTCTTCGACAAGCTCGGCTCCCCTCTAGCCGCACTGTGTGATCTCGATGACTTCCTGTTGTGGGAGCTTGAAGACTTCCAGGCACTTCCAGTTGCACAGTGGCTTCTGTGCGACTTCCTTCTGATTGCAACTAGGGCTTCTTATGCTGGAGCTGTGGGCAGCAATTCCCACAATGATCACCTCTTTTTTCCACAAGAATTTCATGACACTGCGGCTGGCAAAATACAGGGCAATTTTATCAGGCCGATTGGTACTAAAGATGGGAAACCTGCTGTTATCTTCACGACACTGGAAATGAAGGTTCTCTCTGATGATGTTAAATTTACTTTAGTTGGGAAATTCCAATTTGGTCACCCCAAGATGGATTTAGTTAGAAATTTTTTTGAGAATCTGAAACTTATTGGTGGATGGAAATTGGGAGTGTTAGATGGCAGACACTTACTCATTCGGATACAAAAAGAAGAAGACTATGCTAGACTCTTTGCGCAACAATCAGTTTTGATTGCTGGCACTCACATGCAGCTTATCAAATGGACTCCTGATTTTGACCCATCTAAGGAACCTCCTATCGTTCCTATGTGGTTCAAACTTCCGGGGCTTCCCTTTCATTTGTACAATCCACGTGCTTTGTACAACATTAGCCAAGCTCTCGGTACTCCTCTCAGAGTTGATGCTCCTACTTTTGATAGGGTCTCCCAAGGTGGTGCCAGGGTTCAAGTGGAGAGGGATTTCACTCTCCCTGATGTGGATCGTTTTTGGATCACAGATGGTGCAGATGGTTTTTGCAGGAGGCTGTGGTGGAGAGCAGGCCTTCTTTTTGCCAGCATTGCAAAATGTTTGGGCACATTAAAGACACCTGCTATAGACTACATCCTCCTTCGAGGAAAAGGGCTGCTGGGCCTTCTGCTGTTGTTGGAAATTCCCAACATAGAGTTGACGCTACCCTGGCTCAGGAGAATAGGGTAGCATCTGATGCTGATAAATGTCTAAACTCAGCTGACTTGGCTGTCGGGGAGAAGTCTCAGCAGGTTATACAAATTGCCACTCCGGAGACTACAGTGGTTACTGTACAAACTGGAAGTGCGACAATTCTTTCTGTGCCGCAAGCCGTCCCGGGGGCTACTTCAGCCGTCCGCTCTAACAAATACATCCAAACTTTCAGCAGGAAAAGAATAATTCCCCTACCAACTGTCGAACCCACCAGCAAGAATCAGCAAGACTCTACGGAAGAGGAAGAAGTAGAAGAAGAAGAAGTAGAAGAAGCAGATGATGGAGATGACTGGCAGGTTTATCATTCTCGAGGGAAGAAGAAGCCTGGGGTTACACTCCTAATTGATGATACCTCGGTGACTCAGGGCAATGGAGTAGCATTAAAGAGATTACTCCATGGATCTCCAAGAAACAGAACGAGAGTATCAAGTTCTCGCTCTTGACTTTGTTCTGTAGTTTTTGAATATTTTGGATCTTTTTTGATAACATTGTATCGCTGGGGAAGGGCTCCATGGGCCCTCTCCTCAAGCCTCTATAATCGCTTTTAAATCAATATAGGCCCTAGGGCTTCTTTTGCAAATATATATATATATATATATATATATATATATATATATATATATATATACATCTCTAAAGAGTGTAGGCCAATAAAATCCATATTACAAAATCTTAAATGTGGTTCTATCAACACCAAAGTGTCCCCCAAACTTAGAATCATGACATTTTTTAATAATTTTCTAGGTTTCTTCTAAAGGTACAAATCTTCTGATAAATTGATCCTTACACTTTTTATATAAATATGGGACATCTCAAAAGCAAGATATAGCATCATGAATAAACATTTTTTGTTGATGGTATGTTAATCTATAAGGTAAAATATCACTAATAATAAAATTCTCTATATCAGCTTACCATGGAATGCACTTCTCAGTAACAGTGTACGGTTGCTCATCAGGGAAACTTTCATTAATTTCATCTTCATAAGTATAAGAACATCCCTGATCCATTCTAGATGAATGATCAGCAATTTTATTATCCAATACTTCCTATCCACTACTTCAATATCTAATTCTTGCATCAGAAGGACTCATCAATTAATGTTAGTTTAGCATCCTTTTTTCACATAAGATATCTAACAGTAGAATGATCAGTATGAACAATAAAATTAGTTCCAATAAAATATGATCTGACTTTAAGAAAAACATATACTATTGGTAATAATTCCTTCTCAGTTGTAGTGTAATTAATTTGAGCTACATTAAAGATTTTACTGGTATAGTATATTGCTTTAAAAATTTTATCATGTCTTTATCCTAGCACTACCCCAATAGCATAATCACTCGCATCACACATCAACTCAAATAGTCTCCCCCAGTCAGGTGAGACTATAATAGAAGCGTTGACTATTATTTCTTTTAAAATATTAAAAGCATTTAGGAAATCTTATCAAACTTAAATCGAACATCTTTTTCAAAAAAGATGGCATAACGGCTTAACAATTTTTAGAGAAACCTTTTATATAACACCTATAGAATCCAACACGTCCCAAAAAACTTCTAACCCCACTTGCATTGGTAGGTGGAGGTAGTTTTACAATTACTTGATTTTTTGTTGGGTCCACCTCCATGACATTTTCAAATATTTTATGTCATAAAGCAATTCCTCCTAAGACCATGAATTGAAATTTTTCCCAATTGAGAACATATGTAGTCTCTTCACAGCATTTTAGCACCTTTTTTAAGTGATCTAAACATGAATCAAATTAAGTACCAAAAACAGAGAAATTCTCCATGAAAACTTTTATTCCCTTTCTCAATCAAGTCTCAAAAAATCAAAATATTGCACCTTTGGAATGTGGAAGGTGTGTTACATAACCCAAAGGGCAATCGTCTAAAAGCAAAAGTCCCATAAGGGCTTGTAAACATGGTATTTTATTGATATTCAGGAGCTATAGGTAACTAATGATATCCAGAATATCCATCTAAAAAGTAAAAATATCGGTGATTAACTAGCTTATCCAACATTTAATCCAAAAAGGGAAAGAAAAGTGATCTTTCCTAGTAGCTAAATTCAATTTCTTGTAGTCAATATAAATTTGCTGCCCAATGACATGTCTAGTAGGAATTAATTCATTCTATTCACTTGTCGGCATATTTTTTTAGGTTGTGTGTTTTATTTTGAAAAAGGGGGTCGCCTAACGGAAATTGTGCGGCAAATTTCTAATTTAATTTAAATAAACAATTTGAAAAGTAGTATTTGATTTTGAAAATAATTTTAAATTTGAAGATTTTAAGATATGAAATCAAACCGATCTCACATCCCAAATAGTTTATATAAACGAGCACCACACCACAAACCGTGTATCTATCCCTAAGGATAGACACACCGCTCGACGGTGGGGCTCGATTAAACAAACTAAAAGATTTGTGACATCCGTTTGGTCCGCGAACCAATTTTATAAGCCGACAAATTCCTCGCTTAATATGAAAGTATTAAACGAGGTTTATATTACCTCAGGTTCTTTAAAATTCCCTATAAGGGCAAGCCCCTATAGTTAATTACATCTTAAGTGACGGGAATCACCTAAGAAAACTCTCGATAATAATCAATAATTATGCTCTCAAGAATTTCAAAGTTTAAGTTTTCAAGGGATTGAATTTTGGAATTTCAATAGGGAGTGGATCAAATTTGGGACATTTTGTTTTGGGAATTCAAAGGAAGAAGGGTAGGAGAAATTACGGATCCGAAGCGAACTTCGGTAATTTCCCGACTATCCTATTGTTTGGCTTGAATTTAGAAAAGTCCTAATGTTTATTTAATATTTCAATCTTGCCAATTTTAATTAATTAGGACTTATATTTATATGATAGAATCATACAAATAGCCTTGAAGTTATGAGGGTTTATGTCGTACCCAACGACTACCTCGGAATCCTAAGACCGGTTAGGGCTTAATTTACATGACATGATCATGCAAATGCCTAACGAGGAGTTGAGGGTTTATGTTGCACTGAGCAAACTACCTCGAAATCCTATGGCTTAGTTATTTAATTCTAAGAAGGTTTTGCTGAAGTAGACTCAGGTTTTGCTGATGACGATGGCCGTGCTGCCCACTATGCTCCGAGCTCTTTGTTGTTACAGAGATTTATTTTTAGAAGTCATAAATCAGGAGATGAGAAAAGTGTTTTGGTTTAGAGAGAAACTTAATTTCCAAGTGTTTTTTGTATTTTAATTAAAACAAATCTTAAAGTGGATTATAACGACACCGGTTAAGATCCCACGGTTCCATCCTTCCGGCATCGTTATTTTTATCGGATTCACTTAGTCCAGATGAATTTGCTAAACTCAACCGAATGAGTTCCACACTTTTATTTAGACCGTGGGAAATCCCGTTAGCAACACGTAGGTTACATCATCCGAGGTATTCCCGATCATCCAACGAGACGTTTTAATTTAGTTGTAATTGTAATTTTGTGTTCCGTTTGTGATTAAATTTTGAGTTGTTTTATATTTTGAAATGTTGTGGCGGTGAATTTTATCTTGCAATAACTTTTAATTTAGTTTTGGTTTCAGTTTTAGGACTATCCTAAAGGTGTGGGTTTTCATGCAACGATTGTTTATCATGCAAGAAAAGTAAGTGCGAAGCGATTAAATAAATTGCAATAAAGTAAATCGCAATAAAATAAAAGCGTACCTGGAGGGTCTTCCCGTCATCCCAAGCTGCACTTAAAACACAATTAGAATATTTAAGCAAGTCCCTAGGTAAAGCTAAGGGGAGGGTTATGGTTTTCTACCAAGTTCCTAATCCTATAACTAGTCATTTCCTATGACGTCTAGGTTCTTTGTGTTTTGGTTTGAGGACGATTTTCTTCATCAAAGAATAATTAAATTTAGTTGTTCTTATAAACATCCTATCATATTGAGGAAGTGCTTAAGAAGAATCTTAAACATCTTTTCAATATTGATAGGATTGTTTTAAGTCCAAATGGATTTAATCAATCGAGTGAAGTAATCGTCCGAGGTTTAGTTAAGTTTTGTTGTTATCTTACTCGAATGAACTAGGATATTTGAATGTCCTATAAGTAAAGTAACATTTCATTTAATGTTACGTTTAGGAGTTATGATAATTAAAGTTTTCGAGGGCAAATTGGTGTTCCAATGATTTGTGATTTAGCTTTAACTTCGAGTTAAAGGGTTTAAATTTGGGATAAGTATTCAAGTTGTTTTATATTTAATTTCTTTATGTCTTAGGTGATGTTATTTAATTCAATTTAATTTAACTTTAATTTAATTTAATTTGGTTTAGTTTTAATTTTAATTTTGATTTAATTCAATTTAGTTTGATTTGATGTGAATTAATTTAATTTAATTTAACTTGATTTAATTTAATTCGATTTAATTTAATTTAATTTAATTTGATTTAATTTTAATTTAATTTAATTTAGTTTAATTTAATTTAATATGTTTTGATTTAATTTAATTTAATTTAATTTAACATTTTTTAATTTAATTTAGTTTAATTTAATTTAATTTAATTTAATTATTTAATTTAATTTTATTTAATTTATTTATTTTAATTTAATTTATTTATTTATTTTAATTTAATTTACTTAATTTGTTTGATTTAATTTAATTTAATCTTTAATTTAATTTTATTTTTAATTTTAATTTAATTGAAAATTTAAAAAGAGTTTAATAATTTAACTTTTTAATTTAATTTAATGATTAAGTCCTTTAACATTTTAAAACATAAACTTGAATTATCATTTTAATTAGGAATTAATTTAGGGATCTTTAAATTAAAGAATAAATCTCTTCCTAATAATATCCCTATTTTAATAATTCCAATTTTATTATTCTCCCAAATTTAATCAATTATTTAATTAAGGTTTATTTCAATTATTTTCAAATTGTTTAATAGGTTTCTATCCTTTAATTATTTAAGTTTCAATCATCCAAATCAGATTAGGATCAAATATTTTACTTGTTAATTTTTTATTAAACCTAAAGTTTTAATTAAGGGTTAAATTTTTTAATTACCATTTTGCCCTTCAAGCTTAATAATTTCATAACTCACTAAATTGAGCTTAAATGAACTTGAAATTTTTATGTGACTTCACTCATATGTCAATAAGGACATGAGAGGAGAAAATGTGATTTTTCTGTATTTAATTTATTTATATAATTATTTTTGGTGGAAAATAGGAATTTCCAAGGAAAATTTAATAATATGACCAAGGGATAGTTTCTGTCCTTAAGAAAATTATGGGATATTCCTAATGACCAGAGGACCACTTGGACCAATTTTGGTGATTTTTTAAATTATATTATTTTTATTATAATTATTTTAAATTTTGGAGTATTAATTAATTTAAAAATAAAATAAGGGTTGAAAAATGCATTTTATATTTTTTAAAAATCTCTCTGATATCAAGGAAATCATAGAATCAATTTTTGTAATTTTCTGATTTTTCTTTGATTTATTATAATTATTTTAGTGAAAATGCTAGAAAATACATTTTTTTTAATTTTAAAATTGCCCTAGGCTTCAAAATTTAATATCTCATTAAATAGACCTAAGAAAAATATGGGGTTTGTTCCTAAGTGATTAAAATTCAAAATATGACATTTTGGTGAATTTTATTATTTTTGTGATTTTTATTATTTTTTAATTATTAAAATATTAAAATAATACTAAAAAATCAACTTTTTTAGAAAATTGAAATTTTAATTTTCTTAAATTCCCCTGATATCAGAGAGGCTCCAAAACCAATTTGGTGAATTTTTGAAAGGTATTTTGAAAGTTATGAATTTTTAAAGTTTAAAATGGCTAAATGGCTTAATCAACCCATTTAGTAGGGTTAACCAAGTCCAATTGACTTCAAATTTTTATGGTGTGTTCCTCTGATCCTAAAAGTCAGTGGAGAATTGATTTCAAGTCAATTTGATATATGGTTAACTCTAATTAATTAGGGATCTATTTTGGGTGTTTAAGCCAATTAGGGTTATTTTAAATAAACTAATTCAAAACCTATTTTTCCTAGGGTCCTATGGTCATAAGAGACATCACCAAATTTTCCTAGAATTTATTTCACAACATGCTAATTATTGGAATTAAAATACTTAAAACAGCAACATGAATTTGAAAAATCAATAACTTTTCATAGGATGGCCTCGACTTTGGAAAATTCGAGGAATGTTCCTAAATTCGGAGGCTTCAAAAGCCCTATGGTCTCATGCCATGGTGAATTTCCTATATGCATGGAGAATTAAAACAATGCAGAAGGGAAATAAATCATTAAAAATAAAATACTTGATGAAATTAAATAATTTCTTTTCCACATTATTCTCCTCCGTTCACTGAGCAAGAGGGTATTTTTATTTTATTTTTCTGATTTTTCTACACAAAGTTATGGATTTTTCAAGTTTAGGGAATTAAATAAATAGAAAAATACCCTAATTTTCTATTTATCCACGCGGCGCCGCGTCAACCTCGGCAGCTCCAAAACGCCGCGTGTCGCGCCCCCATTCGACGCCGCCATCTGACTCAGCGCTCCGGGGCCCCGCTGTGTCGTTCCATCTCCTGATCCGACGCGATCCTGGCCATCCGTCCGCGCGTGTATTAAATGGACGGCATCCGTTCATCGTCCCCAAGCGTCCTCACCCGAGAGCCGTCCACACTAAATCCCTAATATCTCACTCAATACTCAATGGATTTTCGTGTTCTTATGCTCTATGGATTCGTCTTGAAGAGACGAATACATCTATACGGTGATCATGCATTGAAATTAAAGCATTTGAAATGGAGAATCTCCGAAGCTCGGGATGAAGAATTAGCTCATACCTTTGCTCGGAGAAGTGTGGCTTCAATCCGAGGGTTGTGTCACCTTCGATTGGATCCCGGCAAGCTCCGGATGAAGTCTCCCGGTCCGGTGAATTGCCTAGGTAGGATTTCGACCACGCTCGATCACAAAGCTTGGAGGCTGGAGCAACCGGGTGGCTCCGGAGATGGGGCTTTTGCTTGGTGGACTCCTTCTCTTGGTCTGGTGAAGGTGTAGGACCAATCAATTTGAGGATTGACCCACTGTGGAGAAGTGTCCTGGTTTAGGGTGGAATTGCAGTTGAGAAATTGGGTTCTGTTGGTGGGGATTAGGGCAAATTGACACTGGGGATCAACTGCTCTAAGGATGGAGAAGGGTTTGGAACAATTTTGGCAGAGTTTCGGCAAGGTTTGTGCAACTCTCCTCTCATGGCCGTGAGGGGGTGGTGTTTAAATAGGAGAGGGTGGAGGGCCTCCCGGGGAGAGTTAGGGCTTGGGATCGGCCGCTCCAGGCATGGGAAGAACGACCATGGTGGTCATTGGGCATGGGGCGGCTCGACAAGGGAGAATTCCAAAGTTGGCTCACATGTGAGCTCTCGGCCATGGTGTTTTCCGGCGACCCAGGCGGGCTGGCCGGCAGGCATGGGTCACCCTCAGGTCCAGTGGGTCGGGTCGGGGTTTGTGCAATCGATTGGCCATGGACATGTGTAAAGGGTTTGAATCGAAATGGAATGGGAAAGGGCTAGTTTTGGGTCTAAATGGGTCAACCCTTGGTTTTGGGTTAGGTTCACCCTCCAAGGTCAATTTGGGCTGAAGGGAAAGTCACTTGGATCAGCTTGATTAGTGGGGTCAAGTCACAATCCAAGTACAATTAAGTTTAAGCATGGTTTAGTGGAGTCATGGAAGTGGTTAATCACTCTTAAGAGAATATGGAAAGGGCCTCCTCCTCTTGCCATCTTGGGTATGGTGAGGTGGAAAGTAGATTCCATGGCTCTCATGGCTCCCATGTGGCTCATGCATGGCTTCATGGCTCACCTTTGGCTTGGGAAAAGTTAAGTCAATTTCATGGAAATGGATTTAAGAAAAATTTTGGTATTTTGATGGGAATTTGTATGGGGCTTAATTTGGAATGGCT
Organism: Papilionanthe hookeriana x Papilionanthe teres; assembly: GCA_022702705.1. NCBI lineage: Eukaryota > Viridiplantae > Streptophyta > Magnoliopsida > Asparagales > Orchidaceae > Papilionanthe > Papilionanthe hookeriana x Papilionanthe teres. The sequence goes on from CM040430.1 coordinate 103,377,247, forward strand.
TCATGATGAATTTTCAAACTTAGGGATTGATTTTAATTAAGGGCATGATGAGAAGAATTGTCATATGGGCTTTAGTATAAAATTTGGGCTTTTAGGAAGGTTTCATGTAAGTGGGCTTTTGGTTTAAAAATAGATTTATGGATGGGAATTTTGTAGAAGTTTGGGCCAAATAATTGTTGGGTTTAACTCATAGATGTGTCATGAGTGACTTGAAGCAAATTGGGAATGATTTGGGTTTGAATTTGGGCTTCTTTGGTGAATGGGCCAATATAGGTCAAATTGGGCTAGCTTGGGCCAATGTTGGGCTAGGGTTGAAATTGGTGTAAAACAAATGTTGGGAAATGTTTATGGGAGTGTTTGAAAGAGGTTTTGACTTTGGTTGGGCTTTGATTTTGGGGTTTGGGCTCATTTGGGTTAGGTTTGGGTTTAGGTCAAAATTGGGCTTTTTGGTTTTGGGTTGAATTTAAGTGGGGTTTGGGTCTAAATGTTGGGAAAATCATGTTAGTGTTTTGTTTGTAGGGATGTTAAGGAAGGTTTAGAAAAGATTTGGGGTTAATTGGAGTTGAATTGGGTGAGTTTGGGTTAGGTTTGGGTCATGGGTCCAAATTGGGCTTTAAGGCCAAAAGTGAAATTGGATCCAAATGTCAATCAAATTGGACTTGGATTTGGTCTAGATTGGTGTTGTGAATGTTGAATTGAAGTTTAGAATTGAATTGGACCAGAATTTGGGTCAATTGGGTAGGTTTGGTTTGACATTGGGTTCACTTAGGGTTAAAATGGGTCAAATTGGGGGTTTTGACAAAAGTGGGGTAAATTGACAAAATTGGCCCATGGTGTAGTTGGACAAAATGAAATTGGGAATATTTGGGATTTTTGGAATTTTCTGGGAATTTTCTGAATTTTTTGGATTTTTGGGTCAAGGGGGTATTTTGGGTATTTGGAGGGTATTGGGAGGTATTTTTGGAATTCTTGGTATTTTTGGGTATGGATGATCAATTTGAGTGATGTGGAAATGTTTGGGATTGATTTTGGGGAATTTTGGGTAATTTAGGTGATTTTGGAAATTTTGGGTAGTTTCAAGGGTTTTGGGTAGGCTAAGCGGATGTAGGGTCCCGGGGTCAAAAATTGAAAATTTAGAAAAATGAAGATTGGGTGAATATAAGTGGAATGAAATCATTTTGGTTGAGCCATGAAGCCATATCAAGCCCACATGAGCCATGAAGGGACTCATTTGAGGCATCCAATATGTTGTTCCTAACCCTCTTAGCCAAAAGCTCAGGGGTTAAGGACCATCCATGTGAATCACCTACATGAGTCAGGAGGTCAAGTTAGGTATAGGTATGTGAAAGTGTAGTGTATAAATGTAGTGTGTGTGTAAGTTAGCCCTTCACCGACCAGGCCACCCAGGGCAGTCCTAAGGCCAAAGAGCCCTATAGGAACTCATCCTTTAAACTTCCACATTTGATTTCAACCCTCTAGGTGATTAGGGGTCTATAGTCAATCTTGTAGAGTTTGCAGGGAGTTAAGAAGTGTTTTGAATTTCTAAGTGGTGGGTCCCGATTCTAGTCCTCTGGGATAGTCAAAGGAAAAGCCTAAGGCTAGATCCTAAGTACTAAAAAGAAGAAGAGAAGACCTCATCAAAAATGAGGTCAACATCACTTACAGATATTGTCACTCCACACTTTTTAGGAACACAATGAAAAGGATAAACCCAAGCACTATCAAATATAGGATATATAGTTTTTGCATCTAGCCACTTTATTATCTTTTCCTTGACAACTCCTTTCAAAATTGGATTTAATATCCATTGGGGATCTACTCGAGGTTTATGATTACTTTCACCAGGATCCTATGTATACAAAAAGAGGGACTAATTCCCTTAATATCTGTTAAGGTCCATTTGAATGCTTTCTTATAATTCCTTAGAGTTTTCTTTAATTTGTTTTCTTTCAATTGAGTCAGATCTGAGGATTTGATGGCTGGTAATGTTCCTAAATAAATATATTTTAAATGTGCAGGAAGAACCTTCATCTCAAGTTCAAGGGGTTCTTCAATAGAAGGAATAAGAGGTTTATTATTTTTAGTTGTATCTTAAATATCAAAGCTCTGCTGAACAAATTTTGAACTTTCAGTAGGCAAGATCTCCAGCTCATCAAGGAAATCCATATCTTTCCTTTTATCTAACTCCTACTTTTCTTATTTAACCTTACAACTTTCTCAGAAATAAATATTACATAAATAAACAATTAATTCCTTCTAAAAACACTCATCTTCTTTTCATTTAGCAGGATATTTCATAGATTTAAGACATTAAATATAACTTTCTGATCAATTACTCCCATGGTTAATTCACCTTTTTGCACATATATCATAACACGTCCATTAGATAAGAAAGGTTACCCTAAAATAATATGAATTTCTTTATCTTACATGAAGTCAACAGAGAAGATAAATTTATCCACTTTAACGGAAACATCTTTTACAACCCCATTTGGATAGTGGATCGTTTGATCAGCTAACTGAAGGGTTAAAATATTTGGAGAAACATAACATAATCCTAACCTTCTGAAAATAGATAAGGGCATAAGGTTCATACTAGCTCCAAGTTCGCATAAAGTTTTTCAAAAAAATCTTTCTCCAATTGAGCAGGGAAGAGTGAAGCTCTGAGGATCCTTAAGTTTATGAGGAAGCTTCTTCTGAATTATAAAGCTACACTCTTCTCTAAGTACAACTGTAACATAATCTCCAAACTTCATTTTCGTATTAAGAATATCCTTCATGAACTTTATATAACTGAGCATTTTCTCCAAAACTTCAGCAAATGGAATATTAATGGTTAACTTCTTAAATATTTCCAAAAGTTTTGACAATTTTTCATTCAACTTTTTTTGTCTAATTCTTTGATAAAATCGCGGTGGTGGTTTCTTAAGTTAATCTTAGTTGGAGAGACTAGTTTTTCTAATTCCTTAGAAACATGTTCCTCAGGTTTTTTCTGTTTCCACGCTCTCTTTTCAACCTCATTCTCATTTTAAACTACATCCTCCAATTCTTTTTCACTTCTTAGTTAGACAGATTTAACATGCTCACTATTCTTCTCCTTAGGGTTCATCTCAGTGTTGCTAAGAAGAGTTCCTTGAGGCCGATTACTAAGTGAGTAGCAATTTATCCTAGTTAGTTATCTATGTTCTTCATTATTGCACCTTGACTTTCTGGTTGATTCCTTATTTGAAACACAACATCCTTCAAAGACAACTTCTACTCCTTAAATTATGGATTATTGTTGAAGCCTGGAGGATAAGATGGTTAATAGTTGGCACTACCCTGATTATTCAAATTTTCTAAAGGATTTACTTGATTTTTTCTCTATTATTGGTTTCCACCACTAGAATTATTATTTCAGCTAAAATTAGGCTGGTTCTTCCAACCTGGGTTATAAAAGTTGAAATAAGGGTTGTTATATATATTATTAATTCCATTTAAGGTCTCAAATGATGAAGTGCTAGAATAAACCAATTGTCCTAATGAGTTTTTCTCAATTACTGGAGGTCTTTTAGATTGGTTCATTCCAAATTGATCTTGCTTCCAAGATATTACTACAACCTAAAAAGTAATACTTGACAACACATATGTTTGAATAATTAACCAATCTAGCAGATCATGATTTGGACCCTTCCTAAGAAGCACTTAAATCTCTCTCACACTTCGTATATCGACTCACCTTCATACTAGCAAAATGAAGTAATATCATTTCTAAGTTCAGTAGCTTTTGAAGGTGTGAAATTATTTGATATGAATCTTTGGGCTAAGCCACCCCAAGTTCTTATAGATTCTGGTGCTAATGAGTTTAACCACATTTTAGCTTTATTTCTTAAGGAAAAGGGAAAAACCATAAGTCTAATAGCATCGTTAGACACGCCATTATAACGAAGTGTTGGGCAATGTTCTAAAAAACTTGATAAGTGTAAATTTGGATCCATGAACAGAGTTCTCCCAAACTGATTGTTCTGCACCATTTGGATAATAATAGGTTCCAATTCAAATGTATTAGCTTCTATGGCAGGATTTAAAATACTTTAATGAATTTCATATACCGTAGGATTAGCATAATCCCATAATGATCTATGCATGTTATGATGTTCATTATCAGGTATTTGATTATCTAAATTGTTCTGTTGAATATTGGTCATTTCTTCTACAAGTTGGTGAAGTATTTTCTATTTTTTAATTTTCTCCTGTAGGTCCTACACTACGCATACACAACTAAAGACTTAACTGATACAATTAATAGCAAACAAGTTAAATACTCTCAAATATTTTTAAAATTTTTTTTATTAAAAAAAGCATAGAATAATCAGGACACACTATATAAAAACACTAAAATTTACAAATCTAAGTCTTATTGATTCAATTCAAATTCTCCTAAAATTTTCCTTACCGTGTTCCCCGACAACGGTGCCAGAAACTTGATCCACCCCATTAATTATCACAATAATGTAAGTCCTGGTAATAGCATCAAAAAACTTAATCTGCTTTTTAGCAAATAGATCAAATTCTTAAAATCAAATTTTCCTACATACTAAGGTTTCTCATGCAATTATACACAATATTTCAATAATATAGGGCGTTATTGAGTCTATATTGTCGATCCCACAAAAAACGAGGTCAAGAGTCTAATAGAGAAGTTCTAATCTCCTACACTAAAGACATAATTTGGAGTGCAAATTAAAATTATTTTTCTAATAATTACTCCTAAATTACTCTACTAAATCTAAGTTAAAACCTAACTATATCAATTGGTTTGTTGAATATCAAGGTATGAAAGCTAACATTCGCTTGTGATTACAAACTACACTTATTGCCATTGATAAGTAAATAATAGAAATTATTGCTAAGGGTTTTATTATTGAGATTACATAAATCAGCATTGAATCTAATGGCATGAAGAATATCAAGAATAAATTCACCTCTGATAGTGTCGAATGCTTTTTTTGATATCCATTCTGAATATCACATTTCCCCCTCTTCCTTTCCTGTTTATTTCCATATGAAACTCTTGAACAGTAAGAGCAGCATCACAAATATTCCTATCTTTAAGAAAACCAGTTTGATTAGGACAAATGATGTCATGAAGAAAAGTTTGAAGTCTCTTAACCAAGATCTTAGAAATAATTTTAGAGACAACAAAATTGAGACTAATTGGTCTAAATGCATCCCAGTAAGAAGCATTATTCACTTTAGGAATCAAGAAAATATTGGAAGATTTAAAATATTTCGATAAATCCATACCTTTGAAGAAGTCATGTATAGTCTCCACCAATTTAACATTAATGATATCCAAATTATTTTTATAAAAATTAACTGTGAAACCATCAGGGCCAACCGCTCTTCCCTCCTTGTTATCAAGGATATATTTAATTCTTTACAACTGGTAACACAAGTGAGAAGTGTATTATTAAGCACAGTGGAAGCATTATAAAGAGTTGAATTAATCTTAGACAGAATGACTCCATCACTACTAAACACATTAGGAAGAAATCAATTTCATCAGCAACAACAGCATTACTATTGTGAAGAATTCTTTCATCATTGCTAAAATCTTGGAGATCATATTATTCATTCTTCGATTTTTAATACAAGCATGATAATATGCAGAATTCCTGTCACCATTAAGAAAATAAGTTTTAGCATCTTTTTGAGCAAAGAAACTCTCCTCCATATTAATAACATTGTTTAGATTATGTTTCTGACCCACTTTTAATATGTATGCAATTTATGTTTATAGCAACGGTACCAAAAACTTGATCCCGCTTTAAATATAGATATATGATTTAATGTATAATGTGGATTCTACGCAAGTATACATATCGTATCAAGTAATACAGGGCTCTAGTGGAGTCTTGGTTATCGATCCCACAGGGAAGTTTTTAACAGATTTGTTATCAGCTAAATTTAAAGGAATTACTTACAAATAAAGTGAACGGAAATTCAAAGTAACTAAAATGAACTAAAAGTAAACTAATGTTTGAAATAAGTTGATTTAAATAATTCAGAAAAAGTATCCTTCTCCTTATTTTTTAGAAAATTAAGTGAATGACGAATTTAAATAGAATCTTTGAATTGTATTGTGACAAATAGGAGCATTCCTATTCTTTACCCTTTGGTCCAGGTGCAAAGAACATTGACTAATCCTATGTTTGATTACTGAATCTGCGGCTAGGCTGGGAGGATACTGGCTGCCACTTCAGAGCTCCCACGTTCCCCTCACCTGAGGGCTAACATCTACACTTTAGCTCTCAAACAATAGGACCAAATTGAGTAGTTTAGTCTGTCACACTAAAATATCTAATTCTACGTCCGATAATTAATATTTCCCTATTTATTTGCACCCTCCTTCCAAGGTTTTTGACTTCCTGAATATTGGATGCAATTTTTACTATAGTTGATAATTCAACATATTTTAACAACTCAATTGGCCAGATTTAAAGTAAATTAAGTTTTAAGTAAAAATTATCACAATTTATTTATATTATATTAGGTGCTTCTATTTAATTTCATCAATCCGCATAATTTTCATAAACAAGGAGAAAGACTAAGAAAACTACTCAGAATGCATGGGAATAAAACAAAGCATGGATTTCATTTAAAGTTAACAACAATAAACAAAGATACTTATCTTAATTTCCTCCCCAAGCAGACTCCTTGAAGTTCCTTTGAATTTTCCTTCTAGTACAACAAACTAAATAGCACTCAACTAATGAACTCACTAAATACACTCAAACTCACTAAATTAGACACACAAATGACACTTAAGACAATAGAAAGAGAGACTAAAAAGAAACACCAAATCACTAGAATTTGGCCTCTATTTATATAGGTAAGTAAAGGTCCAAGGGGTGCTTAAACACCTCTTCAAAAAGTGTCCAGGTTCAATGTATATGCATTTTGAACTGTCTCGCCGTCGGCAGGAAATGACCTCGCCGTCAGCGGGGCTTCTAGAAGGTCTTCAAACTGCGTGATCTCGCTGTCGGCGGGCTTGAGCTCGCTGTCGGCGAGGTAGTTATAATTCCTTCAGAAATTCTCCTCATGATCTCGTCGTCGGCGGTCTCGATCTCGCCGTCGGCGACTTAGTTTAATTTGCATGAATTTTCTTCTTTTTGATCCATATTTGCTCCATTTCATGCTTTTTGCTTCCATCACTTATAAATCTTCATTCCTGCAATAAAATAAAGAAAATACCTTTCTTTAAAGTGCAATTTCATCAAAAAATAGATATGAATTTCTTGATGTATTTTTACGTGATCAAAATCCCCAAACTTAATTATTACTTGTCCTCAAGTAATTTTAATACTAAATAAAAATAATGATTTCTATAATAGAATTTTTCAACTCAGATAATATGAATTAAATTTAAATAATATTATAATAAAGTTAAATATAAATATTTCTGAGTAATTAAATTAACTTTATAGATATAAGATTACTTAGTTATCAGGTCTAAGATTTCTAACTTTCTATTTATTTCAGGAATGACTATATTTAAAATAGTAAATTACTTAAGATATTTAGATGATAGGAAATTCAAGAAAATACTATTTAGGAAAATACTAATCCATAAATATAAGTTTAGAAATATAATTAAGTTTTACTCTTTAGGTTGATTCCATTGAAGCCAATTTTTGATAAGGCATCTCCTCAAGCTTCTCCTTACTTATATGTTTCTTTTCTTTTCTTTTCTTTTTTTTTTCTTTTCATTTCTCTTTTCTTTCTTTTTCAAGTGAGGATTACTGTATCTGGATAGCCTGTTAATAATTTTGAACTTCAATTTTTCTTCCTAAATTTGAAACTTAAAATATTTCTTTGCTTATATATATTTCATAGCCTTTACTTCATTGAGTTTCAATCCTTTCTTTTTCACTTAAATACTTAAGAATTTTCAATTTTTAGAATATAGTTTCCCTTACTTTAAATAGTTTACTATATTCTTATTCCTTTTAACCAATATCTTATTCCATTAATTAATTGAATTACTAGAAACATTTTCTTTAACTTTATATAATAATTAAATAAAGTAATTCATGTTTATTGAATTGAAAATTACTATAGAAAATCATTTAATAATAATTTTTGAAAATAAAAATTGAGAACAATTTTAATAATTAAATTTGTATTTTTACCTTCCCCCAAACTTAAATTTTTCTATCTATAATATATAGTGAAAAAGGGAAAGTATATAAATAAAATTCATCATACCTTTGAGCTTTAGGTATTTCTTTCCTTTGAAATTTTTGCAGGCTTTTTCATTACTTACAGAACCTGTACTGTTAGTATTTTTCCACGTATAATATTTAAAAGAAAGTGCAGGGATGGAAATTTTAAAATAAGTATCAAACATAACAATTGAAAACTTAATCTATTACTACACATACATTTAAAACTTAAACAATACATTAAAGAAAGACTAACATCCTATATATATATAAATTTACAACTAATTTAACACACATAAGAAATCTAATATCACAGCTCAAGCAAACAAACAAACATACTAAGTCCAAAGTCCATAGAAAGTATGGATTAATCACATCCAAAATAATAAAGTTTGCAAAACAACAAATCTAAACAAACCAAACAAACTAAACAAAAGCTCTAATCTTCTACATTAAAATCCCAAACTATGTCATCTCCCTGATCTCTAGGCTGAGAAGGCTGAGCAGGCTGGTACTGTGAATATCGAGGGCACTCAGGAAAGACAACATCTAAATCACCACTCCTATATCGACGTTCAGCTTCATAGTATGCAATCTCGTACTCTAAATGTCGCTGGAGATATTTGCTATTATAATCGTGTCTTCTCTCTAAGCCTCCGATCCTTTGATCTATATGCTCAAATCTTCTTTCCATATTTTCTCCAAATAACTCAAAACTCTTTCTACTCAGGGTTAATTCATTCATCAGATCTTGAAGGGTAGGAGTGGTATACTGAGGGGGTGGTTCATAACTAGTAGAGGGTATATCTCTACTTGAAGAAGGTACATAATCCCTTATCCCAGATCTCCATCCTTCGTGGGATTCATATTTCTTTATATTAGCCTGAGTAAGGGGTTTCATAGGTTCAATCTATTCTTCAACATCTCTTGCCTCTACCCCAGATAATTGGCAAAGTGCATAGATAAGACCAGGATGTCCTAGTCCTCCTCCACTTTCATTTCTAGCAGTGGCTAATATGTTTTTATATATAACATTTCCCACATTAATACTCTTCTGGTTTTGAATACAGAAATTCAGAACTGCTCTATCTCTTGTTACCTCACTGTGGTGGTAGGTAGGTAACAAAGTAGAACAAATAAAATAATGTCAGGCTTTAGATGTTGCATTTAGCATAGAAAGAGGGAAGTTTACCCGTTCCCGCTGCTTTATCTTCCAGACTCCTTTCCCATCAGTGAGAAAGTCGATCACCTCTTCCGAGTGGTCCTTCCATAGTTCCAAAAGTTTCATACTCGGCTGGTGTAGGTGTCTCGTACTTCATAATAAGTGTTTATTCTAGCGGCGTTGAAATCTACAAAAATCCTCTAACCTTAACTAGGTGCATCTTCGACTCCGTGTTAAATTTGTATAAAATTCCTTCACCACTTCCACAACGGCTCTATTGGTCACGTAGCAGAAGTTTTCCCATCCTCGCTCCTTTATAACTTGTTCCACTTCTCCTCCTGGATTCTTGAAAACTCGATCTTGAATGCATTTTCTTGCTTGAATGTTTTGAAAATATCGAGTTTGTGCTCTTGCATTAATGAATCGAGTTTCGTCATAATCTATTCGTCGCTTTTGTTGTGGAGTCATTTCTCGATCTGGGAAATTTGCAAAAATTTTAACTAAACTCCAAAATATTACTAAGAAGGCTTCCTATAACAACTAAAATCCATTTAAATCAATTTCTATGAAATTCTTCCAAGTATTTTCTTCACATTTCAAAATTTTTCAAAATATCCCAATGTAGAAGAAATTCATGGTGAAAATCAAAAAATTTTGCATAGGAGTGAAGCTCTTACCAAGGGAAGATGAAATCCGGTGTCAAAAAGTGTTGAAATCGCTTCAAATTCGAGATCTCTCAAGCCCTAGGTCAGTTTTTTTGAAAATTTGAGGAAAGGGATGTAAATAGTGTCGGTTGACTGGTCAAATATAGGTCTTTTCGCGTTCTCGCTCTCAGCGAGATTTTTCTCACCGTCACCGAGCTAATTAATTTCATAAGGCAAAAGTTTCGGGAAAAATCCACCGTCGGCGAGCTTGGTTTCGCTGTCAGCGGGTTTTTCTCGCTGTCAACGAGATAATTCTCACCTTCGGCGAGCTCCCAAAATTTTAAATTTTTGAAATTCGTCAATCATTTTCAACCTCGAATTGCTCTTAATCAATCTTCTGATCACTTAATTTAATAATAATACGAAGATTAGATACTTATACTCACAAAAAGTCACACAACACAAACAATATAACTTCGTATATGAAATTCATGAGACTTACAAATTTCACACTAACAACTTCACACATACTTAACTTAAATGTTCAAATCCATAATACTCAGCATCGCAATCCAAACCATAACACTCTAAATGCTGAGACATAACAATTTACATAAAATCTCATCAATTTTTAGATGATCAAATCAAAGTTCGACTCATAATAAAACCTAACTCTAAATCAAACACACATATATATACAAATATAACAAAAACATAGAAATCTTTACTACTCTTCAGTGTCTAAATTAACATCTTCTCTGATATTTCCGATGCGACGCAGGTGCACAAATAAATTGTAGAAAGGACTGAAAGGGAATTCTGCAGTAGATTCTTCATTAATCCATCTTTTATGTCTTAGTAGATGAATAAAACTGGCCTCCAGATGTCCAGTATGATCAAAGTGCTCCTTCATTCTCCAATCGATATGATCGAACATATCGGAGATATTGTCGATGGAATTCATCACATTTTGCAATTCTTTCTCCAATACTTTAACCTTCTTCAGAATGAAATTAGTCTTATCAGTAAAGGGCCTTGCTAAAGGATTGTTCTGTGATGCTCTGTCAGAAATAACGGTAATCTCATCATTGTTATCCAAAGTGCGAAACATATCAGTAGGATCCAGGGGTTTCCATGGTAAAAGTACTTTTTCCCAAGCCTCATAAGAAACTTGGTACTGACTGCATAAAGCAAATATAGCAGATGGGTGTCCAAGTCCATGCACTGACCCATGCACAATTAATCATAATGCAGACTTTACTATTATTGATCCAACATCGATAGGTAATCCAATTTGAATACAGTAGTTTAAAATAGTGCATTCCTTTGAAACTTTATTTACTCTCATGGTACGTAATAATTTTGATGATATAAAGAAATGTCAGTGCTTTGAGACAGGGTTAAGAAGTGATGCAGAAAAACTGACATACCCGTCTTCTCGTAACTCTCAATCATCTGGTTCGTCGGTAAGGTATCTGTAGATCTCGTTCATATTGTATCTTGAAGGCACAAAGTTGGAATAATGACAAACAGAGGTATTTTCAATAGAAAACAATTCATTTACCCTTGCAGGAGTAAATGTTACCCATCTTCCTCTGACGTAGACATTTCCATTGTTGATCGCATGTAAATTAGAGTAAAACTCTTTAACTACTAGTATAACTACATTGGATATCGTATAACAAAATACCTCCCAATGCCGCTGTGTGATCATTTCTTCGATTTTTGTAGTAAAATTCTCTACTCCTCTATTGACGAATTCTCTTTCTTTAATAAGTCTTTTCTTCATCAAGCCTTTGTTGAAGATTTGCTGTGCCTCCGAACTGACGAATTTTCTCCGGTTGAAAACTTCAGCTTTTGTGGTTTCTAAGAATTTGGAGGCCATTTTGGATGGAAAGGATTGGTCTCTAGTCGTTCCTAAGGAAGAAAATGGTGTAAAATCGGATTTGGAATAATTTCTTACGAAGGAATGGCTTAGATCCGTCCAAAACCGCACGAAAAATCTTTAAGAAACCAAATTTTCAACTGCCTCGCTGTCGGCAGGAAGTTCCTCGCCTTCGGCGACTTAGTTATAAAACTGAATGAAGTAATGGTCCACGATCTTGCTGTCAGCGGGCTCGGGCTCGCTGTCAGCGAGATTCGTAAAAATCGCCCAATTTCGCTCTGGTCTGAATATTTTATGATCTCATCCAATAGGTTCAATTTTGTGATGATTCTAATAAAAATTGGAGTAGTAAGATTTGTTTTAATAATATATACTAACTAATATGTAGATATTTAAAAATAAAAGACTACTATGGGTTGCCTCCCATAAAGCGCTTGATTTAATGTCGTCAGCCCGACCTAATTTAGTTTAGTGTTCAGGTTGACTAAGCATTAAAACCTCTTTAAAATTTGGTCTTCTGCCTTCGAAATATGGTTTTAATCTATGTCCGTTTACTTTAAATTTATGTCCCGTTTTTGGATCTTCAATTTCTATAGTTCCATATGAAAATATTTGAGTTATGGTGAAAGGTCCTAACCATCGAGATTTCAATTTCCAGAAATAATTTCAATCTAGTATTATAAAGCAAAACTTCTTGTCACGGTTCAAAATTTCTCCGATTAATCTTCCGATCATGCCATAATTTCATTCTTTCTTTATAAATCCTATCATTATCATATGATTCATTCCTTAATTCTTCCAATTCATTTAATTGCAACAATCTCTTCTCACCAGCTTCTTTCAAATTATAATTAAATTCTTTAATCGCCCAATAAGCTTTATGTTCTAATTCAACTGGTAAGTGGCAAGTTTTTCCATATATAAGCCTATAAGGAGTCATTCCAATCGGAGTTTTATAAGCAGTCCTGTATACCCATAATGCAGTGTCTAGTCTTATAGACCAGTCTGATATATTAGGATTTACAGACTTTTCTAATATACGCTTAATCTCTCGATTAGAAACTTCAGCTAATCCACTAGTTTGTGGATGATAAGCGATTGATATCTTATGCATAATATTATATTTTTCTACTAGTTTGTGAATATATTTGTTTCTAAAATGAGTTCCTCCGTCAGTGATAATCACCCTCGGCATTCCAAATCTAGTAAAAATATTTTTCATTAAAAATTTTAAAACACTTTTAGCATCACACCTAGATAAAGCTTGTGCTTCAATCCATTTGGAAACATAATCAACAACTACTAATATATATGAGTTTCCAAATGACGGAATAAAAGGTCCCATGAAATCTAATCCCCAAACATCAAAAATTTCAACTTCTAATATAAAATTCATAGGCATTTCATTTTTTCTTGATATGTTTCCTACTCTTTGGCATTTATCGCAGGTTTTTATATATCTATATACATCTCTAAATAGAGTAGGCCAGTAGAATCCAGATTATAGAATTTCATATGCAGTTTTATCTGTCCCAAAATGTCCTCCAAAATCAGAGTCATGACATTTTTGAATAATTGGTTTAGTTTCTTCATAAGGCACGCATCTTCTAATAATTAGATCCTTACATTGCTTATATAAGTATGGTTCATCCCAAAAATATGATTTAGTATCGTGAATGAATTTTTTCTGTTGTTGCAAAGTTAACATAGGTGGTAAAATGTCACTTACAATATAATTTACTATATCAGCATACCAAGGTATTTTCAACTCATTTATATTATAAAGTTGTTCATCAGGAAAACTTTCTAAAATTTCATTATCAATATTAGATAATTCATGATTTTCTAATCTTGATAAATGATCACGTAATTTGATTATCGAGTTCCCTTTTTGTTAATTATCTTAAAATCAAATTCTTGCATTAATAATATCCATCTAATTAATCTTGGTTTAGAATCTTTCTTTTGCATTAAATATTTTATAGCAGAATGATCAGTATGCACAATACATTTAGTTCCTATTAGATAATGCCGAAATTTATTAAAAGCATATACAATTGCTAATAATTCTCTTTCAGTAACTGTAAAATTTATTTTAGCATCATTTAGAGTTTTACTAGCATAATATATAACTTTGAAAATATTATCATATCTTTGCCCAAGAACTGCTCCTATAGCATAATCACTAGCATTACACATAAGCTCAAATGGTTTTTCCCAATTAGGTGAAACTATTATAGGTGTTGTAATTAATTTATCCTTTAATAATTCGAAAGCATTCAGGCATTCAATTGTAAATTCAAATTTCTTGTCCTTTTCAAGAAGTTGGCATAGAGGTTTAGTAATTTTTGAAAAATCTTTAATATAACGCCTGTAAAATCCAAGCATGTCCAAGAAAACTTCGTACCCTTTTACCAGTAGTTGGAGGTGGTAATTTAGCTATTACTTGAATTTTTGCAGGGTCTACTTCCATGCCTTTTTCCGAAATTTTATGCCCTAATACAATGCCACTTGTAACCATAAATTGACATTTCTCCCAATTAAGAACTAAATTAGTTTTCTCACATACTTCAAATACTTTTTCAAGATGATTTAAGCATGTGTCAAATGTTGTTCCAAATACAGAGAAATCATCCATAAATACTTCTATTCCATTATCAATTAATTCACTAAATATAGACATCATACATCTTTGGAATGTTGCAGGTGCATTACATAATCCAAAAGGCATTCTTCGAAAAGCGAACGTTCCATAAGGACTAGTAAATGTAGTTTTATCTTGATCCTCAGGAGTAATTTGTATTTGATGATAACCGGTATATCCATCTAAGAAACAAAAATGCTTATGTCCGGCTAATCTATCTAACATCTGGTCTAGAAATGGTAAAGGGAAGTCATCTTTTCTAGTGGCTGTGTTTAATTTTCTATAATCAATACATATTTTCCATCCAGTAACTTGTCTTATAGGAATAAGATTATTATTTTCATTAGCTTTGACAGTCACCCCTCCTTTTTTAGGTACACAGTGAAATGGGCTTACCCAAGCACTGTCAGAAATAAGATATATAATACCATTATCTAACCATTTTAAAATTTCTTTCTTGACTACTTCTTTCATTATCGGATTTAATCTCCTTTGTGGATCTGCTTTAGGTTTATGTTCATTATCTAAAATAATTTTGTGCATACAGATTGAAGGACTAATTCCTTTAATATATGCTAAAGTCCAACCAAAAATTTTCTTATATTTTTTTAACGTATCTAAGAGTTTTTGTTGTTGAGATTCATTTAATTCAGATGAAATAATAACTGGTAGAGTTGAAGAATTACCTAAGTAAGCATACTTTAAATGATTAGGTAACATTTTTAACTCAAGTTCAGGAGGTTTAATAATTGATGGAACTATATTTTTTTCGGTATTTTACGTGTTATCTAAAAATTCAAATTTTTCTTGAATATAATCTAATTCTTCATTTATCTCAGATTTTTCAATTAATTCAATATTTTCTTTTTCTAATTTTTTTCATAATATTCTTTAAAATGTTCTTTTTGTAAATGATCGAGTACTTCCATTCAAAAACACTCATCATCTTTTTCTAGCGCAGGATATTTCATTGATTTAGCAATATTAAAAGTTACTTTTTGGTCATTTACTCTCATAGTTGATTATCCTTTCTGAACATCAATCATAGCTTTTCCAGTGGCTAAAAATGATCTTCCTAAAATGATAGGAATTTCTTTATCTTCTTCCATATCTAGAACAATAAAATCTACAAGGAAGATAAATTTGTCCACTTTTACCAATACATCTTCAATAACTCCCTTAGGATATGTAACAGAACGATCAGCTAACTGAGGAGTTACTGAAGTAGGTGAAATTTCTCTCAATCCTAATCTCTTAAAAATTAATAGATGCATTAGATTGATGCTTGCACCTAAGTCACACAAAGCTTTTCCATAGATATTTTCTCCAATAGCTCAGGGTATAGTGAAACTACCAGGATCTTTTAATTTTTCAGGAAGTTTTTCTGAATAATAACACTACACTCTTCACTAAGTGCAACCATTTCATTATCGGTAAATTTTCTTTTTTTATTTAGAATATCTTTCATAAATTTTACATAGTTTGGCATACGTTCAAAGCTTCTACGAAAGGAATATTTATTGTTAATTTTTTCAAAATTTCAAGGAATTTAGTAAATTGTTTATCTTTTTTATGTTGAATTAGTCGTTGAGGAAATGGTGGCTGAGGTTTTTCAACAGAAATTTTCATAGGTATTAAAGGATTTTCTAAGTTTGGATCTTGTTGATTCTTTTCCTTTTCAATTTCAACTTCCTCTTTTTGACTTTCAAGTTCTTTCGAATTTGAGGTTCTAATTCTTTTCCACTTCGTAATTGTATCGCTTTAATTTGTTCATTTCCCTTGTCTTTAGGATTTATTTCCACATTACTAGGAATGTTTCAGGTATTCTATTATTAAGTGCAGTAGCGATATGTCCAAGTTGAGTTTCAATATTTTTGATAGCTGTTCCTTGATTTTGTAATTAGTTTCCTTGTATTTGTAATTGATTTCCTTGATTTTGTAAATGTTGACCCATATTTAATATTAATTCTTCTATAGATAATTTCTTATCTTTAAATTGAGGGTTATTATTATTAAATCCAGGTGGATAATTAGGTTTATAATTAGGATTTCCTTGATTAGATGGATTTCCTAATTGTTGTGTCATATTATTCATCTATGGTTGATTAGTTGTATTATTATTCCAATTAAAATTAGGATGATTTTTCAATCCAGGATTATAATAATTTGCATAAGGATTATTGGGTCACGTTGTTAATTGCATTAATTGTTTCATATTGAGATTGGGATTCTATAAGTTGTCCAGATGAATTTTCTTCTGATATAGTTGGAGAGTAATTCATTCCAAAATGATCTAATTTTTTAGATACGAGCAGTAATTTGTGAAGCTAACATAGATATTGCATCATTTTCATGAATACTAGCTATTTTTTTCGGATTCATTCTATCGATGAGGCCATTGAAAATTATTAGTTGACATTTCTTCGATTAGTGCATAGGCTTCATCAAATGGTTTTGACATTAATGATCCTCCAAGCAGACGGCATCGATGATTGATCTTAAAGATCCTACTAATCCATTATAGAAAGTTTGGATAATTAACCAATACGGTAACGCATGATGTGGGCATTTCCTAAGAAATTCTTTAAATCTCTCCCAAGATTCATATATTGACTCTCCATCAAATCGACTAAAAGAAGTTATATCGTTTCTAAGCTTAGCGAGTTTTAGATGGCGAAAAATATTTGGATAGAAATTTTGTGATAATTCTCCCCAAGTTTTAATAGATCCGAGTGCTAACGAATTTAACCACATTTTAGCCTTATCCCTTAAAGAAAAAGGAAAAAGTCTAAGTCTAATAGCATCGTTAGATACTCCTTCATATTTGAAAGTAGCACATAGTTCTAAAAAACTAGCAAGATGTAAATTAGGATCTTCGGTAGGTGAACCACTAAATTGATTATTTTGTACCATTTGGATAATTGCGAGGTTTAAGTTCGAATGAATTAGCAGCTACATCAGGGTTTTGAATAGTTAAATGAATTTCATCTAATGTAGGGTTGGCATAATCTCGTAATGGTCTTGGTTGATTGATATTTTCATTTTCAAGTATATTTGCCATTTGCGTTAAATTTATAATTTCTCTTTTTTGTTTTCTAATTCTTTTAATTGTACGCTCTAATTCTGAATCGTAAGGTATTAAATTTTCGTTTCCAAATTTTCGCATACAATTTTATAAAATAAAATAGTCCGTTACTTTAGTAAATAATTTCTTTACTTCCCCGGCAACGGCGCTAAAAACTTGACCCACTTTTAATATGTATGCAATTTATTTTTATAGCAACGGTACCAAAAACTTGATCCCGCTTTAAATATAGATATATGATTTAATGTATAATGTGGATTCTACGCAAGTATACGTATCATATCGAAGTAATACGGGGCTCTACAGTGGAGTCTCGGTTATCGATCCCACGGGAAGTTTTTAACGATTTCTTATCGACTAAATTTAAAGGAATTACTTACGAATAAAGTGAACGGAAATTCAAAGTAACTAAAATGAACTAAAAGTAAACTAATGTTTGAAATAAGTTTATTTAAATAATTCAGAAAAAGTATCCTTCTCCTTGTTTTTTTAGAAAATTAAGTGAATGACGAATTTAAATAGAATCTTTGAATTGTATTGTGACAAATAGGAGCATTCCTATTCTTTACCCTTTGGTCCGAGTGCAAAGAACATTGACTAATCCTATGTTTGATTACCGAATCGCGGCTAGAGTCGGGAGGATGCTGGCCGCCACTTCGAGCTCCCACGTTCCCCTCACTTCGAGGGCTAACATCTACACTTCGACTCTCGAACAATAGGACCGAATTGAGTAGTTTAGTACGTCACACTAAAATATCTAATTCTACGTCCGATAATTAATATTTCCTATTTATTTGCACCCTCCTTCCAAGGTTTTTGAATTCCTCGAATATTGGATGCAATTTTTACTATAGTTGATAATTCAACATATTTTAACAACTCGATTGGCCGGATTGAAAGTAAATTAAGTTTTAAGTAAAAATTATCACAATTTATTTATATTATATTAGGTGCTTCTATTTAATTTCATCAATCCGCATAATTTTCATAAACAAGGAGAAAGACTAAAAAAACTATTCAGAATGCATGAGAATAAAACAAAGCATGGATTTCATTTAAAGTTAACAACAATAAATAAAGATACTTATCTTAATTTCCTCCCCAAGCAGAATCCTTGAAGTTCCTTTGACTTTTCCTTCTAGTACAGCAAACTAAATAGCACTCAACTAATGAACTCACTAAACACACTCAAACTCACTAAATTAGACACACAAATGACACTTAAGACAATAGAAAGAGAGACTAAAAAGAGACACCAAATCACTAGAATTCGGCCTCTATTTATATAGGTAAGTAAAGGTCCAAGGGGTGCTTAAACACCTCTTCAAAAAGTGTCCAGGTTCAATGTATATACATTTTGAACTGTCTCGCCGTCAGCAGGGCTTCTAGAAGGTCTTCAAACAGCGCGATCTAGCTGTCGGCGAGGTAGTTATAATTCCTTCAGAAATTCTCCTCACGATCTCACCGTCGGAGGTCTCGATCTCGCCGTCAGCGACTTAGTTTAATTTGCATGAATTTCCTCCTTTTTGATCCAAATTTGCTCCATTTCATGCTTTTTGCTTCCATCACTTATAAAGCTTCATTCCTGCAATAAAATAAAGTAAATACCTTTCTTTAAAGTGCAATTTCATCAAAAATAGATATGAATTTCTTGATGTATTTTTCTGTGATAAGTTTCCCTTGTAGTAAAACATCCCAGCAAATAATATATTTAGAATAGTCAACTTCTAAAAACTTAAAATTGTCTTCAAAATTATCAATGACTCTGTGAAGATTCCCAAAGACCACCCAACTCCAGCTCTTAAGCACATTAGCAAGATTTTTCTGTGACATCCATAGCTTGTAAACGGAGTTACCAATCACATTAGTCTTCCTATTGTCTTTAAAGAAATGACTGTAGTTATCATGAAGAAGCCACATATTGTAAAATCTAAATTGATAAATAGCTGTATTGGAATTATTTTTGGATTTCAAGAGAACAAGAGCATGATCAGAAGCAGAGATACCCAAATGATGAACATCATGAAGAAGAAACTTGTTAATCCAAGTAGCATTAGCAAAAAATTTGTCTAATCTTTCAAAAATCTGGCCTTGAGTCCAAGTAAAAGGATTCTCATGAAAACCTAAATAAGAAAGGCTCACATCCATAAGTGTATCATTAAAAACAGTAATGAGACTAAGATTTTGACCAACTCCACCTTTCCACTCCATAGCGGAGATGATGAGATTGAAAAATCTCCACCCATAAGCCAAGATTCATTGATATGCTTAATAGAATTTGATTATATCCCAAAGCTGAATTCTCCCCTGTTTATTACAACTAGCACAGATAATAGATAAAAGAAACAAATCATCATAAATATGAACTCTAACATGAAGAATTTGATTATGATTGATAAGAGTATCAATCTTCATGAAATCATTCCACAGAAACCACATTTTATTGTTTATGTTAGCAAAAGAATTGAACAAACCAATCTTCTTCAAATACTTATCATTATTCTTAGCAGCAACTAGAGGTTCACGAATACTTAGAAAATTGAAATTATAAGCACAAATCAGATTTTTTAATCTATTGGAAGCAATATTCTTGTCTATGCCTCTAATATTCTAGATTAAGGTGTTAAATTATAAGCACAAATCAGTTTTTTTCTTGAAGATGTTTGCATCATCAAATCCTCTTCAAGCTCTGATCTAGTCAAAACCACACAATCATCCACAAGAGGACTCTTAGATAATTCAAGATGGTTATCCAAATGCGACAGTTCTGTTTCAATATTTTTAGACGTATCAATTAAAACCTCTTTATTAGTACCAAAGATCCCATCGTCAATATCAGAGAAGGATTGGTATTATCCTTACGTGAAGCAATCTTAACTTCAATGGATAACTCGACATTATTAACAATAATAGGATCATTGTTAGGAACCTCAGCAATAGGATAATTATTATCAACTCCAGCTTCAATACCTTGTTAAGCATCAATATAAGATGTAGGAGACTGTATAGTCTCATTTTCTTTCTTGTCAATAATATCTGAAGCCATATTTCTTTTGTTATACCTCAATTCAGGATAAGAAATGTAGCAGTTAGATTGAAGATGCCCAATCATCTTACATTTAGAGCAGTAATTAAGAACAAACTCCATCTCTGCCTGTTGCCATACCTATTATTCTCACTCTCAATCCAGACAGAGTCATGGAAACTAATCATAATATCCCTCTCAACCAGAATTCTAGCCACCGACGGCCTAGAACAATTAAGAGTGGCACTATCCACCTTCAATGATCTACCATAAATACAACCCAAAGAGAAGAACTTTCTGATTAAAGAGATGAATATTTAAACCAGGAAACCTAATCCTAATAGGCACAATAGGAGGCTCATCCATAGGATTGAAATCTGTGGTCCATTTAAGGAGTTTTGATGCGACTTTTTTATATGTAAGAATTTATGACCTCAGATTTATATATTTATAATGATTTTGTAAAGTCACAATTTCAAACGCAAGTATACATATCATATCAAGTAATACAGGGCTCTAATGGAGTCCCGTTTATCGATCCCACATGGAAGCGAGGTAAGTGGTCCTTAGTCAAATTCTAGTCTACTACTAACAGCCTTAGTTTGGAATGGTGATATAAGTGGTGTGTCTAATAACTACTCCTAAATGCAGACGATTATATGTAAGAATAATAACTATTCCTAAATGCAAATATTACTTCTAAAGATGACCCTTTCTGGATAAATTGGTTTGGTGAATTTTGAGAAAATAAAATATACTATTCTTATGTAATGAATTGGATAAAAATTAGGAATGAGATGAATTAAATATTGTATGTGTCAAATAGGAGCAATCATATTCTTTGCCCTCTTCAAAGTGCTATAAAGAACATTGGCAAATCCTAGGCTTAGTCCCTAAATCCATGGTTAGGCTGGGAGGATACTGGCTGCCACTTCATAGCTCCTACTTCTCTTCACCTGAAGGCTAACTCTAGCTTTAGTTACCAAACTTTAGGACCAAATTGGGGATCTCAGCCTGTCACCCTGAAACCTCCAATTCGACGCCCATGAAACCATATTTCCCTATTTATTTGCACTTAATCCCCATGAAGTACGTAACTCATTCATGGACATTGAATGTGGTTCCACTTTGTTGAGAATTACACCGCCCTTTTTGGACAATGTAATTACAACAAATTTTAACAAAACAACGGGCCCTTTTTGTAATGTAAATGAAGTGCAAGTAAAAGCTATCACATTTATAATTAAAATTTTTTTTAGAAAGCATCTCAATATCCTAAACATGAATCCTACTCATTGCAAAAGAAAAGTAGAATGAAAACAATGGCATAATCTTCGTATGCCACTATTTCCAAATAAGAAGAAAGAGTAAGAGAAAGAAATCACAAAACATGAAGAAAACACAACGAAAAACTCATTTCAAAGCAAATCCACAAAATAAATGTTTACAAAATTATAAGATAATGAAGAACATGATACTTAGCTTTTTTCCCTTGAAAGAAAGATGAAAATCTCTCTCAGAAAGTCTCTTGCCGATCCATGCAATGCTAGAGCATTCCCTCACAGATTCTATCAAAATCCCCTCACCAATCTCTCCAAAAAGATAGAAATCTACATTTCTACTCATATTCTAAGATCTCTAAGCATTCTCCACATTTTCTCTATCATCTCTCCCATTTTTTGGCTTCAAATTTGGATTAAAATAGCGTAGGTACGAATTTCTAAAGAGGTGCATGAAGAAACCTTCCAAAAAGCGTCCAGATTCGATGTATATGGCCAAAAACCGCCCAATATCGCATCCTAACCATCCGGAGCGCTGTCGGCTCTAAATAGGGTGCTGTCGGCGCCCTAGTTTGGTGGTCTCGAGTCTCTGGTGCCACCGGCGCAAGTTTGGACGCCCCTGGCGTCCATCCTGCGCAGCTCCACTATTTTGCTCTGTTTGGCTCCGTTTCAGCTCTGATTCGCCCCGTTTCAGTTGTGTTGCGTTCCTAACAGATATCCCTACAAAATAAGCATAAAAATAACATTTATTTAAAGTGTAATCTCATTCAAAAATATGTCAGAATTATAAATGAGATTAAACATCGAAAGACTTATAGAAATGTGTCAAGCCAAAATTTATTTTATTGCTCGTTTTTGCTCTAAATTGCACTGTTTTTGCTTTTTTTTGCTCCAATCACCTAAAATCATCATACCTGCAACAAATCATGAAAATATCTTCCTTTAAAGTGCAATATTACCAAAAATGAGTAAAATCATATAGCAAAAACCGTATATATTTTTGGTGCATCAAGTTTCATATAACATTTTTCAATTAAGAGAACCTTCCTATAAAAAATGAAAGTATAATCATCCTCTTTTTGAAATATAATCATTAAATTCCTTCCATCAATTAATCGCAATTTCCAATTACCTTCTAACCATAATTAGAAAAAAAATTTTGTATCACCTCAAGGCCAAAAGAAAATTTACCTACTAATGTAAACTTCAGTGGCTCAACAAGAATGTTAGTATCTTCATCTTGAAATATAAGCACAGGTTTAACATTCTTCCTGGAAGCTTTCTTAAGCAAACCACACGAAGCACTCTCGGCAAGTTGATCCCTAAAAGAAGAAGGTAAGAGAACATTGCTCAAATCAAAGGTTTTACCAGTGGGGGAGCCATCAAAGGAAACCAGATAAAGAAAATCTGGTAAGAACAACAGGATTCGCACACAAAAAAACTCAGAAACACTTTAAGGAAACAAGAAAAGCTCCACACCCATTCTGCCTCAATCTTCGACCAAATTTGAGATGATTGTTTAGCCTCAACAACATTTGAATGTAAGCAAGAAGTCTTATGTTTATCAGTTCATGGATGAACTCCACCAGTTGACTTGACATGAAGTTCTAGTTGAAAGATGATGATTGCAAATAATTAAAGCCAATGTGAAAAATAAAACTACTGTCATATTCAACCCAACATGCAAATGCCAGGATTACTGATCATTTGATATAATCAATCATGAAATAAAATTCTAAAAATTCATATAAGATAATATTTCTGAGATAATAGCTGTCCTTTAGACTTACAGTGATATTTGTCAGGATAAATAAAGTTGTCAAAATTAATCCCACTTGAAGAGATTAGAGAAGGTTGTGCTGAAACTTACTTGAAATTTGAAAAAACTTTTACGTACATACCACTCAATTCTTACGTATTTACATCTCTAACAGCTAAACTTTAATTTTTCTATATACCCCACGCAATGCTTATTTATTTAAATCTCTAACATCTAGACTTTAATTTTTACATATATATCACTCAATTCTTATAAATAAAAAGGCTTGATTTGAATTCACTTGATGCTCTTCAAAAAGGGTTCTAAGGTGACTTCTATGATGTTTTTACTTATCCTTGAAGACATTTGGGAGGAGGGGCAGAGTAAGAGATTCTGATAATAGCTCAAAGGGGCCAGTTGCAATGATAACTATAAAGTTTATTAACTAGAAGGCAACAATCAGCTCCACGACATCCGACAACCATGCATTTGCTAATGTTGAGAATCTAGATATTCATCAGAAAGGACATGAATGGTGTTCTAAATTTAAGCAATAGAAGAAAGACATCATATAATAGCTGGTTGTCTGTCTGTCTGCCCGTCCGCCCGTCCGCCCGTCCGCCCGTCCGCCCGCCCCGCCCGTCTGCCCGCCCCGCCAGCCCCGCCGCGCCCGCCCACCCCGCCCGCCCCCGCTCGCCTGTCCCCCGTTCTGCCACGTCCCCCGTCCCCCGTCCGCCCGTCGCCTGCCCGCCCCGCCCGCCTCGCCCGTCTGTGTTTGTACATGTTGCTTCCGTCAGTCCGTCCGCCCGCCGCGTCATCCGCGTGCGCCGCTCCGCTCGATCAGCCCGTATCCTGCTCGCCTGCCGCCCGCCCGTCGTGCCCGCCTCGCCTCCTCCCGCCTCGTCTCGCCCGTCCGCTCGCCCGATCTACTCTGTCTGTCCGTTCGTGTTCTGTCTCATCCGTCTATCTGTCTGTCCGTCAATCACCGTCTATCCGGCTTCCGTCTGTCTCGTCCGGTCGTCTAGTCCGGCCCGTCCGTCCGTCCCGCTCCGTCCGTCAGCCGTCCGCTCCTTCCGCCTCGTCCGTCCGTCTCGCCCGCCTCGCCCGTCCGGCTCCGCCCGCCGCCCGTCCGTCGCCCGTCAGCCGGCGGCGGCGCGCGCGGCCAGCCAGCAGCGTGGCGGCGGCCGGGGCAAGCGGCAGGTGTAGCGGCCGGGCGGCTGAGGCTGGAAACGAACGGACGAGTCGGAGCGGACAAGAACGGACAGGCGGACGGACACGAAGCACAGACGGACGGACGGATGGATGAGACGAGACGGAGCCGACAGCCGACCAGTGTTATGATGATGTCTTTCTTCGTTGCTAAGATTTAGAACACCATTCATGTCTTCTTCGAGTGAATATCTAGATTCTCAACATTAGCAAATGCATGGTTGCCCGCGCCGCCCGCCCGTCCGTCCGTCCATCTGCCCGCTGCCCGTCCGTTCGTCCGTCCCGTCCGAATCCGTCCGTCCGTCCGTCACGTCCGTCCGTCCGTCCGTCCTTCGTCCGCCCGTCCGCCCGTCCGCCCGCCCGCCCGCCCGCGCCACCCGCGCCGCGCCCCGCCCGCCCGATCCGCCCGTCCGTCAGTACAACCATGCATTTGCTAATGTTGATAATCTAGATATTCATCAAAAAGGACATGAATGGTGTTCTAAATTTTAGCAATAGAAGAAAGACATCATATAATAGCTGTCTGTCCGTCCGTCCGTCCGTCCGTCCGTCTGCCCGCCCGCCCGCCCTCCCGTCCGTCCGTCCAGGCCGACAACCATGCATTTGGTAATGTTGAGAATCTAGATATTCATCGAAAGGACATGAATGGTGTTCTAAATTTTAGCAATAGAAGAAAGACATCATATAATAGCTGTTCGTCCGTCCGCCCGCCCGCCCGCCCGCCCGCCCGCCCGCCCGCCCGTCCTTCCGTCCGTCCGTTCGTCCGTCCGTCTGTTCTGTCTGTTCTATCTGTTCTGTATGTTTTGTCTGTCTGTCTGTCTGTCCGTCCTGTCTGTCAGTCATGTCTGTGTGTGTGTGTGTGTGTGTGTGTGTGTGTGTGTGTGAGTGTGTGTGTGTATGTATGGTTTTAAAGAAATCGGTATGTAGGACGGACTATCATGTCCCCTAATACCAATCCTCCATATGTGCTAATTTGACCCGGCTGAGATTCGAACCTAAGGCTGAGGGGACTTATGCTGAAGCTGTCATCCAACAAGACACGGTTGTGCACAATATAAATATATATATGTGTGTGTGTGTGTGCGCGCGCGCGCGCCGCAGCCTTGGCCTGGTGGTTTGGGCGGGGTTCACTGTAAGTCCCCCGAAGGTCTCGGGTTCGATCCCTACCGTGGTGCGGACGGGTCGAATATGCACATGGGAAATCGGTATTTGTAGTTGAACCAGTAAACTATTAAATACCGATTTCTTTATATATATATATAACATAGAAATTTTGATTTGTGTTCTTAACAACTTGCCTTGAAAAGAGTCATTGAAGATATGCTGCGTCAGTCATTATGTCCAATGAGTTCATATTTATGATGGCAGACGCTCTGAATTCTAGTTTCATTTAAAAGCATTGGGCACAACTCTTAAAACAATAGTTTTGGACACGGCCAATTGGATTTGAATGTCTCTTGGGATCGAATGATTTTGCTAGCAAACAAACTGAAAAGAAGAATCATTTCTAGCTAAAGAATAACAGCTCGACCCTCGTACATCTCCAAGAATAGCATACTGAATAACTAAAGCCTACAGGTTATGGATAAGAAAATGACCGGCATTTACATGCATATCTAACACCAAGATTGTTATTTTTTACATTTATACCAAGTCCTTCATATCACATCAAAAATACAACCATTTTAATGTTAAAAACTGAAGTACACCTTTACTTGTATGGATAAAGTGGTATGTATGCAAAAATTGAAATTTAGGTGTTACATACTTAAATACATAGGAATTGAGTGGTATGTATGCAAATCTTCCAAATAAGAGTACAGGGCATCACCATCAATCCAAAACATCTTGCATTTCATAGTCAACTCACCATTACTATTTTTAAGGAAAAGATGAATCACTACTTCAAAGGTAACTGGAAATTTCCAAAAAGAGAAGGCGAATAGAGAAAAATAGTACATAATGGCAGAAATTGAACCCTATCCTATAAAATAAATGGGACATGAAGCAATTTTTCCAAATTGAACAGAACATTCTCACGTTATACAATTACTATACTATCCAAATTGGTACACCGAAATACCAAAAACACCTGTGGATGAATAAAGTATGCTCCAAATTAAAAATACCAAAACGCCCCAAAAGCAAAGTTTAAATGCTAGATATTTAAATGCATAAAAATTGGTTGGTGTGTAAACCAACTTGAAATGAATAAATAAATCATGCCAATTTCACCAAATTGAAGAGAAGATAAAATCCAGAGTTTCGTTAGGCATTCCATATTTAAATGAGAACAATCTGAAAATTTGAGCCAAGATTATATGTAAACATAAAAGTTTATGACAATACAATCATCAAAATCAAAATTATATCTCAAAATCCCAAAATATATAGTTAGTGTGACTTATCCACCAACAAATCTGACAGTACAAAAACATTTTCCTAACTCTTTCCTCATTCATTTAGCATGGGCAGGTTTTGAAAAGAAAGAACGAAACATAGTAGAATTTGTCGATAAATCATCATATATTATGTCCATCTCTTCCATGAAGAAACCAGAAATGTTTGAAAATTCCGCCAAAAGTTCTGTAGACATTTTTCTTCCCTCAAATGCTCGTATTGTGCTTTGGATTGAATTGGCAACTTCTCTGACACTATCTGTCATCACAATAATATACCCCGAAGACTGTAATTAACAGCAGACACTCTCTTCTTTTGTGAAATATCTCCTTTTGAAGATGAAGGCATTGATCGTTTTCACTTTCCTGTCAAAACCTCTTCGCTGCAAAATGACAACCAGCTTGCGTTGCATCAACATCACTCTCAGTAAAATCTAAAACCTAGAAATTCTCAAGTTTAGCCCACTCTCCAGTAACATGTTTATCACCACAAATTTTCTTCAATTTCATATAACTTGGGGTTGGAATACTCAAATAAGTTGTATCTTTTGCAAAAGCCTACATTCATAACGATATATTAGCCATATTTTAACATGAATATATTGAAAATGATAATTACTAAAAAGAAATATTTGAATACGTTTTTTATTTTATTATCATCTTATGATAAACATGACTTCATATACTCCTCATGCCCCATCAAAATCATTTTTTATTATCATCTTATGATAAACATGACTTCTTTCAGAGCTGTGGAATATGACTTCATATACTCCTCTGGCATCAAACCTGATTTTTGCATTACCAGCCGTTATATCAATTGGAAATTTTTCTTTTAATTTTTGTGCAACACTTTGATAGATATCTTTAAAATCTTGAGCACTTCTCATATTTGCAAACACATATTCTGGTAGAATTCGAAATAAACATGCTATCCATTCTAGCTTTAAGCTAAAAAAATGCTATCTTCTTTTACAAGTTTTAGAAGAAGCATTAGTTAAATGTTGCATTTCCAAGAAAAAACACCTAAATAAAAGGATAACATTTATATGTTGCGTCAAAATAAAAATAATATAATGAAAAAAAAGTTCGACAACATTCATGTCTTGCATCAGATAAGAGAAGACAATAATAATTTCAAAACTAAAATAAATAAGAAAAATGGATGTTGTAAATGATCAGACTAAAGCTTAATTAACAACTATAGGCCATAAAAAAGCTACAAATTGTTAAAAAGGAATCAAATACAACAAAAATAATTCACCCCTCAAATGCATATAAGAGGCCAACAGAAAAATAAAACAAATCTCAGATAACATAAACTAACCAATGTGAAAATACAAACTAAACTAAATGTTATTGTTGATAACATGTATTATGTTGTTGTAAACAATTACAAAATAATACTTCATTTGTCAACGACAAAACAAACAAAATCTCCAAGCCGATGGAATATTGTTGATAACCCTCATTAATATTGTGATTCCACATAGCATTAGCAATTTGATCTCATTTATCCGACCAATCCCGAAAGTCATCTACAATTGATAGAACTATCCTTTTGTAGTGACTTCTTTCTACCCACTCATCTTCAGAAACAATAAACTCGTCATCACCTTTTGTCATTATCTAATTGTGTAGAAAGCAACAAATTAGCACAATGTTAATTTAAGTTCGTAATAAAAAGTAAAGCCCCCACTTCAAAACTGTAAAGCACTTCTTCAACAAGCCAAATGCATGCTCCACAAAAGTAAACAATGATGTGTCGAAAGTTAAATAATTTTTTATAATTTGTAGACCGACTAGAACTATCTTATCGCAAGGTATAAAAAAAAAACTATTTCGAGTGGAATAGCCACCATCAGTCATATAATATTTACTTGAGATATCAATAATTATTTTTTGATGTAACTATTATATGTAATAGTATATAATAGTAAAACTTATAGTGAAAGATTTAGATTTTGTATCTTTTAAAATATATATACCATGAATTCTTTCTAATGCATTTCTAATGACTGTTACATCATGTGTTCAACCATCCTAAATAGCTAAAATATACATGAATCTCAATTCAATATATACGATTGCCAAGGCATGCTAGGTTGGATATGATTTTCTCTCTCTAAATGCACAGCTTCATTCTCCTTAGGCACTATAGCTTTAATGCGGGTTCCATCTTATAGCAACAACACAATCCTATTTTCAAATAAAATTAGAAAAAAACAAAACATAAAAAAATTTCAAAATATGAAATATTATTCTACTTGAAAACAAGATATAAACTTATATTTGATCGTATCTTCAAGTCAATCAAAAGTTGTGGAGGCTAAACCATTTCACGGAGAAGTTCTCTTGTAGCACTTAATGCAGCATTGGAGTATCTACCATCAATTTCCCTAGATAATTGAAAAATGAATTTGATGACTCCATTACGAATGTTGTGTCCTAATGTATGCAACAATATAACAATTTGTTCCTCAACTTTTATATTAAATGTTTGTGAGTAATCTTATTTTCACATTATATCACATGACTTGAAGAAAAGTTCATTTCTCTTTCACACAATATCAATGCAATCAAATGTCATTATATAATCTAAACAAGATATATTTGACGTTGACTATTCCGTTGAGGATTATATTTTTTTCTTTGTATCACAATCTTATGTAACAAAGCAATCATTTTTATTGCAAGGGCAGTGACTGCATGACCAATTGAATGATTCCAAAAGTAAACTATTTTCATACCACCCTCAAAGCCAGACATTGATTGGTGGTCTTCATATCTTCAAAATCTCATTCACATTGTACTAAAGTCATAAAGATTGAATCCTATAATAGTTATAACCATAGCATCTCGATAAATAATAAAATTATTGAACATAGATCTGTCCAGTGAATCACACCCAAGGAATAGAGCGTAGGACGGTAGGAAAAAACAGAGAGAACGAGAAAGAGAGTGTCTGTGTGTACAATAAATGCAAGAGTTTAGATAAAGCGAATCAGCAGTCTTTTACTATAGAGATGACCCCCTATTTATAGATTTTGGGGGACCACTATACAATTACATGCTTGTCCCTATTTTAATATAGGCATTACAAGTTATTATGACATATTTTCGTATTCATAACCGACTTTGCACCTTTTTATTTTCATAACTGCTTGAATAGGGGAATCTGATTACCCAACAACCTTATCGCTCGACCAAATGGAAGCCTATGGTCGGCCGGCAGACTTTCGGTCGGTTAGAAGGTTGTTGGTTGACCTTTTCAAGGCAATATTTTGAGAAGTGGCGCTTTTGTCGTCAGGATAAACTAGGGCGTAGGACAGTGTGTACCACTAGAATCGACGAGCAGTCCTCCTTGGGCAAATAGCCTTCTTAGAGGGTGCCAGAGAGATGTTCCGTGAGGGGCTCTTTGGCCATTTTGTGAGGAGCTACGGAATCGGCTAAGAGAACTGGTCATGAATAGCCCCTCGGATTGGACTCATTCTATCTTTTAGTTCCACTATCCTTCCATTCAGTTGGCTCAGAGTTTCAACCGAAGGAAGCGACCCATGATATTTTTATTTTTTGACTATCTCGATACAGTGTCCTTTGGTGTTTCTCAATAGGAGCCGCTATTTTCTCGAGAATTGTGCTAACATATTTTTAATAAACATATTTAATTCATCGATTCTCTTATTCTTGAAAGCAATAGTTTCGATAAGAATAAGAGAATTAAAAGCAAACTAGATTTGTTTATTGTGTAATAATTACATTCAATAATTAAACTTCCTATATTTCGGTGTCTGCGATCTCAATAAATAAGGCGTGATTAACACTTCTCCGTCACCTTTTTTTCAGCTCCCTACCTTTCAGTCAGTTAACAGGAGGAGATATGTTTATAGTGAGTGGTAAGAAGGCTTTTGTGGAGGTAGTGAATAAGGCAGCCATGATGAAGGCCTTTGGATTTACTGTTGAAAAACTCTGCCCATCAAAAGATGTTGGGTAGATGAAAAAATCAGAGGGGAGCTGAATCGCAGCAAAGAAGAAGTTAGAAGATGGGGAGCAATAGCAAAAAGTTCGAAGGGAGAGATTCGATCAGTCGGCATGAAGAGACCGGAAAGAGGGAGTCGGCCTGAAGGAGAAAAGTGAGTTAAACATGTGGCCCATAAGGAGCAAAAGGTAGATGTGCAAGACGAAGAGGCTAAGTCATTCGACTCAATTCCGCTTCTTCATCGAGAGATGGGCATCAAGGCAGACTTGAGCACCGCTGGTGCAACGATCCTTGTCCAGTTTGTTGAGGCCCAAATCCCGCGGAGTGGGGAGCCAGCATCCTTTCCACCAGTCAGCGGAACTAGCTAGGCGGGCGTTCAACCGCTTCTCGATGAGAGCCTTTCATCTCTACAAGGAAACCCGGTCCTCTTTGATTGAGTAAATGCGTCATTATTTTATATGACACTTGATTACTCAGCAGATAAGACTGTTTAAATCATCGACTCATCGATGATAGGAGTCAGCAAGTTTCCTGTTTCAGAGGTGGCCGAGGGACCGTCGACTCCAACCCACGGCGGAGGTGTGGCCAGTCATTTGTCTGGCCATCATGAGGACGTTGAGAGGGAGACTAATAGGAAGCGACAATCACAAGCATCGCTGGCTCGCACATGGACGAGACAGTAAACTCCTTCGTTCGAGAGGCTAGCTTGCAAAGGGAGGTGGCCATAAAGGACTTGAAGGAAGAGCTGGGATCCCTTCGCCAAGAATATATAATAGAGTTGGAGGCCCTCCGGGCGGACATGGCTACTCTCCGAATTGAATTGAGGAACGGTCGGTCAATCTATTCTATCCTCCGTGTTCAAGCGAAGGTTGAGAGTGTTGAAAGATTTAAGTTTGAGGGGCGAGCACAATACCAAAGTTTAATTCGTCGAGGTCTTGTGTCAGCCGAATAAATAAAGAAAACTTTTATTTTACAAATTTTCAAAATCTTATCAGTCATTTTATTTTCTCAAATGTTTTGTTGATTTGATGTGAATTTTCAGAGATCAAAGCACAAATTCTACTTTCTCATCCCTTTAGTCCTTTTTGGTCTCTTTCCTTAGATTGGTTCATTGTTGTTAGTTAGCATCGCTTCCAAATACTCTCCTCAGGTTCGATGCCAATGAATGTGATGTCTTGCCTTTCATTGTTCGAGACTGATTTGCTTGAAGCCACTTGCGTGTATAATTTGAACATAACGCTCGAAGCGGTGGGGTCGGAAGCTCCGGTGACCGATGATTTTGGTGAGAATCTAATTTTCTATCGAGACCAGTTCAGGTGAGGACTTCGGCTACCCTTCTGCCTCAAGATTCGAACAATTTTGAACTATTATAAAGAAATCGCTGTGCAAATAAAGTCAAACTTAATTGCGGCTGTTATTGCGTCATGATATGTTGCTAGCAAGTGGAGATCCCCTGGTCCTGGCAGTTATTCTCTTTTATGTTTTTCAGGGTGGAGCCTGATGGTTACGATCGACACGAAAGTTTCAATTGGTTGATTATGAAAATAAGATCAAAAATTAGAAGCTTAGTTTCCTCCACGAGGTTTGCCAAGACCAAGGGATTGCAACACGGCCAATTGGAAAACCGTACAAGAAAAAGGAGTCTCAACGCTGATCCAGGAGCTAGCATTGATCGTAGCAGATAAAAAACTGCCGATTATTAAATACACAAATCCTATGAAGGTGAACTGAGTGTTAATTCCAACTCGGTTTGGCGCTATGAAACCTAGAGATGTCGGCTACATCGGATGAGCAGGAAAGGCGGTGGCAGATTGAGAAGATCTCTCGGCTTTCCCAGAACGAGCCAAAGAAATGAGAAGTTTTCGCTCCCAAGGTCATTAGGGAAGCGGTAGATGAAGAAGAAGTAAAGTGTCTCGGGTTTGAAATTTATTCATTTCGCTTCTGAAACAACAATTGCTATTCAAAACATTATCACTAGGGAATTGGTATTGATTGAATGAATACGCACTTTGATGAAAGTAAGGCCTTCAAGGGAGCGTCACCAAGAAGATGAGAGAACTCCCCGCATTTTGGATCGGATGTTGGGGAGTTGTTAGAACGATCCGACGACTGTCGACAAAGGGAGCTCCTCTGTCGTCAACCTCATGCTTTATTCCTTTTTCTGAAAGAGGAGAGGCCAACCGGCGTTCTTTAGGCTCACCAGCCGAACTGGTCGAAGAGATGGAAGTGGGGGAAATGGAGGAAAGCCCGGCTGGAGAAGAAGAGTTTGGGTCGAAGTCTGTCCCAGAGCATGGATCGCCTGCCTCCAAAGAAGAAGCACATCGAAGGAAGGGCAAATCTCCAACTGATGATTCTAATTCTTCTCTTTCATTGCCTCTGAGGAAAAAGCAAAAAAGGGGCTTAGGACTATTGAGTTTGATGCAGGAGCGGCCGAAGGTCTCCATCAACCCGGACTCCCAGTTCGCCCTAACAAATGTGTTGAGCGAACGGTCCCGAAGACTCCTGGCATGACGGAGTATGCTTCAACCATTGTTGGCGTGCTTTAGTCGGAGAGCATCTAGAAGTACCTGAATAATCTTTGGCCAAGGGACCTTAGCCATTTGGTCAACCGATACCAATTGTTTGGGACTCGCGGGCATGCAATGTATGTCCTCCCTCTACCTTGAAGTAACAGAGAGAAAACTTTAAAGGCAGAGACGAAGGAAGCGAAGGCCGAAGTGAGCGCAGCTAACGATCGGGCAACCTTAGCAGAAGCTTGACTGGAGGAGGTTGAGATGGAGCTAAAGATTGCATCTGAGTGGATAGCAGTTGTTCAAGAAGAGAACGTCGAACTAACGAAGAAAGTGAACGCGATGAAGTTACCCTAAGAGTATTTTGACACTCAAATCTCACATCTAAAGACAGGTACTAGGTTGGCCATAGATCAATTTGTTAAGGTTGGGATGGTCGACACAAAGAACTCTGATTGAGGTGAATTCAAGAAGTTTTTCTCCGCTCCCTCAACAACGGCTTGAAGAGAAGACTCTAAAAATGATAACATGACGGACGGAGGATCGTCAAAAACTCGGCCCAAATATCCCTAGGCTTAGATTTTTTTTTTTTTTGAAGTGTAATTAAAACATTGTATAAATCAGGCAAAATTTTGCATAGAAAGTAAAGATATATAATTGAACGATTATATGAATGAAACATGACCTTCAGTCGAGTTTTACCTTTGTTTTATATTCTTTATTATCTTTACATGTTTCGCTCGATTATGAAATGTCATCTTACTCGCCATTGTCTTTTTGGTCGATCTTAGTACTATTTCTGCTCAGCTCAAGTCTCATATTGTGTCTGTCCCATTTGCTCGATCGTGCCATTGCCTCGAACAATGTTGACTGTTGAGACTTAGTCGTTGAGATGACGCAGCACCCTTTATAGAGCTTGTCGCTATTGGGCAAGGAATTATCTCCGCCACTTCACTCGGCTCGAGTTTTAATGATACGTTTTCATTGCTCGAGCATCGAAGTTCGGCCTTTACTACTTGTGCGCCGATCAAAAGTCACGGCGTCGTTGTCAGTCATTTTAGATTTTTCTCAAACAATTAGACGGTATGCATAGTTGTCAGTTTATTTTATGGTGTCAGTGCTTGACTCGGGTCATAGTCTGGGACACGACTGCATGGTCGGACCTACGTTTTCTTTTGGTCGCACTACTCCTCGTAGGGGGTAGTCACCAATACTTTTCTCCAAGTTGATTTTCTCGGTACCTTTAGCGAAGCTTGTCGTACTGGGCAGGGAACCACCTCTAAAATTTCATCCAATCCAACTTAGAGAAATGATTATAAGGCGAGAGTTTTGCGAGACAAAAATTACATTTCTTGTCGATCAGAAATCAGAATGCCGCTGTCAGTCAACGTTTAGGGTGCTCCAGTTCTCCAAGTGTCATTTTGATGCTAAAGTGCATCAACTTCTCGAATTCTTCGAGTGTCGTTCGAACCTGGAGTTATGCATGCATAGTTAATCAGTGTTTTTATTAACATTTTTGTTAAAACAAAAATTTGTAAATGTTGAAAATGAAAAACTCCTTTATTATTTCTTTTGTGTTCGTGCAGCATATTTAATCTAAGGAAAATTTTTCTTAAGATCTTCGCCACTGGGTGGGACTTCTTTCTCAGTGTATGTTTTCAGCTTGTATGCCTTTGGGATGACTCTTTGATTGACAAAGAATGGGTTGGTCCAAGTCTGGTTGAGTTTACCAACCGCCTGTCCTCAGGTTGTTGTTCGACTCTTCAGAACTAGGTCGTCGGAAACAATGTCTTCTCATGTATCAGCTGTAGTATCGATTCGTTCTCCTATTTATTTCTTGTCAAAGCGCTACATTTGTCCGGTTTTCCTCGGGTCGAGCGTGAGCATCATCCCTTCATCATTTATCTCCCATCAGTTTGTGAGCTTCTCCTTGTCGCAGAGGTTGAGACAACCCTCTTGCTATGGTGGTTATACTCCACTAGCAATATTGTTTTCGTCCCGTGGGATAGTATGTAAGGATTTTATCTGATCGCCTTTCATAGTATTGTTCAAACGACCCAAAAGACCGACGGAAGTAAGTCCTCCCAATTCCCTTTTGCTCCTTCAACCTTTTTCCGTAGCAGATTCAGAAATATTTTGTTGGTTGTCTCTGTCTGTCCATTGGTCTAAGGATGATGCACAGAGGTGAACTTTAAGATGATTCCATGACCTTGGTAGAAATTCCTTAAATCTTGCTCAGCAAGTTGTCTCAGTGTCAGGAAAAAGTACCAGGGTTAAACCGTATCGAAAGATGATGTACGTCCCGAGGAAGTTTTGGACGACCTCCGATGTAATCCATGCGAGCATTTTCACTTCAATCCATTTTAAAAAGTAATTCACGAGGACCAAGAAGAATTTGTGTTGGCCTTTTAAAGGAAAAAACATCGCGAGGATGTCTAATGCACCAAAAATATGTTGAATTTTTCATGTATATTTTATACTCATTTTTTTTGATATTGCACTTTAAAGAAGGGTATTTTCATGTTTTGCTGCAGGATATTGCACTTTAAAGAACGGTATTTTCATGTTTTGCTGCAGGCATATTGATTTAACCTCATGTCTCTCAATTTTTAGACTGTTGGACTTAGGAGAGATTTCTCCTACAACTACTCTTCAGTTAGCTGATCATTTGATCACCTATCCGAAAGGTTTATAGAAGATGTTTTGGTAAAGGTTGATAAAGTTATCTTTCTGGTGAATTTTATTGTTTTAGATATGGACAAAGATAAAGAAATTCTTATTATTTTAGGGAGACCATTCTTTGCAACTGCAAGAACAGTGATAGATGTTCAAAAAGAAGAATTAACTATGAGAGTTAATGATCAAAAGGTAACATTTAATATATCAAAAGCCATGAAATATTCAACGACAAAAAAAGATAATTGCTTCAGAATGGATGTTTGTGATTATTTGAGTAATGAGCATTTAAGAAATTAGAGCAAGAAAATTTGAAATATGTGGTTAAGGATGAGAGGAGAGATAAAAACGTTGGGTAGAAAATGAGAAATTGGAGTATGTTTAGAAAAGATGACAGATGTTTGATGTTACAAAAAATGATAATAAAAATCTCATTTCTTCAATTATAAAACCTCCTGAACTTGAAACGAAAATATTATCTACTCATTTAAAATACGTATTTTTAGGAGATTCATCCACATTATGTGTTATTATATCTTCAGATTTAACTGAATCACAGGAGCAAAAACTATTGAAAACTTTAAAAAGATACAAAAAACCTTCGGATGGACTTTAGCTGATATTAAAGGAATCAGTCATTCGATTTGTATGCACAGAATTCTATTGGATGAACATCATGAACCTAAAGCTGATCCTCAAAGAAGATTAAACCCGATGATGAAAGAAGTGGTTAAGAAAGAAATTTTAAAGTGGTTAGATGCTGGAATAATATATTTTATTTCAGATGGTGCTTTAGTAAGCCCAATTCACTGTGTTCAAAAGAAAGGGGGAGTGATAGTTGATATAAATGAGAAAAATGAATTAAAACCAACAAGACAAGTCACTGGATGGCGAATCTGTATTGACTATAAAAAATTAAATGTCGTCACTATGAAGATCACTTTTTTTTACCTTTTCTAGATCAAATGTTGGATAGATTGGTTGGGCACAAATATTATTATTTTTTGGATGAATGTACCGACTATCATCAAATTTCAATTGCTCATGAGGATCAAAAAATGACAACATTTACTATTTCTTATGGCACATTTGCGTTTTGAAGAATTCCTTTTGGATTATGTAATGCACCTGCAACATTTCAAAAATGTATGATATCAATTTTCTGTAATTTAATTGAGAATGGAATGGAAGTGTTTGTATGATTTTTTCAGTGTTCGAAACTTCATTTGAATTATGTTTAAATCATTTAGAAAAAGTTTTGGAACTCTGTGAAAAATAAATTTGGTATTAAATTGAGAGAACTATCAATTTATAGTTGCAGGAGAAATTGCACTTGGGCATAAAATTTTTGAAAAACTACCACCTCCTACCACTTTGAGAGAGGTTAAAAGTTTTTCAGGGCATGCTGGTTTCTACAGGTGTTATATAAAAGAGTTTTCAAAAATTACTAACCCTCTGTGTCAACTTTTAGAAAAAGACAGTTTAATTTTAACGAAGAATACAATAAAACCTTTGAATTATTAAAAGAAAAATTAATCACTGCTCCAATAATAGTTTCACCTGATTGGCAGAAACCAATTAAGCAGGTGTGTAATACTAGCGATTATGTGATTCGAGTTATTTTAGGGCAAAGATATGATAGTTTTTTAAGTAATATATTATGCTAGTAAAAGTCTAAATGATGTTCAAATTAATTACACTACTACTGAAAGAGAGTTATTAGCTATTGTGTATGATTTTGATAAATTTAGTTCTTATTTAATTAGGTTAAATGTATAGTGCATACAGAACATTCTGTTATTAAGTATCTAATGTAAAATAAGGATGCGAAACCAAAATTAATTCGATTGATACTTCTTATGCAAGAGTTTGATTTTGAGATAGTGGATAGAAAATGATCTGATAATCAAATAGTTGATCATTTATCTAAGCTGAAACAGAAAGAATTATCTAATTTTTGGAAATTAACTTTCGGAAATTTTCCCTGATGAACAATTGCATAGTATTAATGAAAAAAATATGTCGTGGTTATGCAGATATTCTTAACTATATTGTGAGTGATATTCCCCTAAGTTAACAAACCAACAACAAAATAAATTTATGTATGATGCTAAGTTTTACTTTTGAGATGACCCATATTTATATAAATAGTGTAAAGATCTAATTATGAGGAGATGTGTGTCTTATGAAGAAACTGAACAAATTATTCAATGATGTCATGATTCTGAATTTGGAGGATATTTTGGAACTAATAGAACTGCACATAAGATTTTACAATCTGGAATTATTAGCCTACTCTTTTTAGAGATGTTAACAAATATATTAAAACATCTGATTGATGTCAGCGAGTAGGAAATTTTTCTGGAAGAAATGAGATGTCTCTGAATTATACATTGAAAGTTGAAGTTTTTAATGTATGGGGATTACATTTTATAGAACTATTTATTCCTTTATTTGAAAATTTATATATATTAATTATTGTGGACTTTGTATCAAAATGGATTGAAGCAATAGTTTTACCTAAATGTGATGTTCGGAGTGTTTCAAAATTTTTAATGAAAAATACTTTCACAAGATCTGGAATGCCGAGAGTGATCATTACTGATGAAGGATCTCATTTCAGGAATAAGAGAATTGAGAAGTTGGTTGAAAAATATAATATTATGCACAGATTCTCAACTATTTTCATCCCAGACTAGTGGTCTTGCAGAAGTATCAAATTGTGAAATTAAAAGAATTTTGAAAAAAAACTGTAAATCCCAATAAATTGGATTGGTCTGCTAGATTAGATGTGCATTGTGAGCATATAGAACAGCTTGTAAAGCTCCTATAAGAATGTCCCCGTATAGACTAATTTTTGGAAAGACTTGCAACTTGCCGGTGGAATTGTAGCATAAAGCTTATTGGGCTATTCAGAAATTTAATTTCAATTTAAAGGATACATGTGAAAAGATTGTTGCAACTGAATAAACTTGAGATCAGAAATGAAGCATATGATAATGCTAAAATTTATAAAATGAAAATGAAAATATGACAAGATCAGAAGATATTAAGAAAGAAATTTGAACATGGACAAGAAGTTTTACTATAAAATATAAAATTGAGATTATTTACGGGAAAACTGAAGTTAGGTGGTTATGACCTTTTACTGTAATTAAAGTCTATCAATATGAAGCTAGTGATATTGAAGATCCTAAAACTGAAAAATATATTTAAAGTTAATGAATATAGATTAAAACCTTATTTTGAGAAGCATATATCACATTTTAAAGAGATTTTAATGTTGAGTCGTCTCGTGTAAAAATTGGATACGTCGGGTTGATGACGTTAAACAAAACGCTTTGTAGAAGGCAACCCATAGTATTTTTGTTATTTTGGTGTGTTTTAGTTTCTATGGCTGATAATATTATGATTTAATATTTCTTTGGAGTCTTACACGTTCTTATGTCATAAATGACATCAATTATTGGATTTAATGGAAGATTTGGAGTTTATTCGGACGAAAAACAAATCTGTGAGCGAACCTGCATTGGGCGCCGACAGCGCCATCTTACAGAGACTGGGGGCCGACGGGGCCAATTGCGTCGTCGATGGCGGCGCAGTTTCCTGGACGGCTATTTCATTCAAAAAATGGTTTTTAGCGGTTTTTTATGGATTTCTTACCCAAATAACTCCCTAAACACGTTTTTAAAGCCGCTTTTGACAGAAAAATATCAAGAGATTCACCCTTTAATGAATTCCATGGCTTCCAATTCCAAAAATACTTCAAGATATGGAATTTTTTTATAGAAGAAAGTTCATCAGTTGCGAGGCGCAGAAACTTTACGATAAATTTCTTGTGAAGAAGAGACTAATCAAGGAAAGAGACTTTGTGAATCGAGGGTTGAGTAATCCAAGTACTCTAGTGGAAGGGATTACTGTGCAGATGCGTTCGGAAGTGTTATGCTACACTACTGTTACGGTAGTCGTTTCTGTGGTGAAAGAATTTTATGGAAATCTTCATGGAATCAACCAAGGAGTCGTCTATGTTCGAGGTAAATGGGTACCATTTACTCATTCTAGGATAAATGATTTGTTCATGATTGAAAGTGTTCCAATTTATCACTACACAAATTTCGTCCCCACAAAAGATATTATGAATGAAGTCTATCGATTCTTAACTGATGAAAATGAAAGTTGGGAGACGAGATGACGGATATGTAAGTTTTTCTTCTACACTCTTAAATCCTACTTCGAAGCAATAGAATTTCTTTATTTTTGCAAAATTACTCCCTACCATGAAAATCAGTAAAGTTACAAAGGAGAATGTCATTCTGAATTATTGTATTCAAATGGGAAAACCCATTGATGTGGGTTTTATAATTGTGAAACCTGTTTTGGGCTTGATTGTGCATGGATCTACTTATGGGTTGGGACATCCTTCTATCATATTTCTGCTTTGTAGTCAGTCACAAGTGTCATGAACATTGGGAAAAAGTGATTTTACTTTGGAAGCCTATGAACCCAACTGATTATTATAACTGCATTGGATATGGAGAGGAAGATGATATAAACACTCTTATGTATCAACTATCTCAAAATTCTTCACCTTTACGACCTTGCATTCATGATAGTTCACAAGTTATTCTGAAAAGGATTAAGAAATTGGAGAAAGAAGTTCAGAATATTATGAATGCAATGAATAATATTTCTGAATTATTTGATCATCTTGATTGGAGAATGAAGGAGCATTTTGATCACATGGGACGCATTGAAGAAGGTATGATACGCATGTCTAAGAAAAATGCTTGGATCGAAGAAGATTCGACCGATGAGTTTCCATACTGACCTTTTTACAATTTATATGTACATAACCAAACCATGGGAGACATTCGAGGAGAGGATAGTAATGATGATGACGAGGAGTGACTCTGAAGACTGGATTTCTAGTATTTAAATCTATATATGCTTATGTGCATTGGTGTGGATGGAAGTATTTGCTTGTAAGTGTTGAATTTTATATCTAAATGTGAAGCTTTGTGTTGTTTGTGATAATTATTGTTAGTAGACCACTTAATGATGAAAATTGATGCTTAATAAAGCTAATTAGATGCTGGCATGACGAAGAAATGGTTGAATTCGTGAAAAATTTTGAAATCTGAAAACCTGCTCTGAGCGCCGACTGCGCCAGGATGAACGCCGATGGCGCCATCTTACAGAGCGTAGGCGCAGACAATGCTAGGATGGGCGCCGACGGCACTCGAAATCGAAATTCCCAAATTTTCTTAAAAACCGCGAAAACTACTCGGTTAAAGGCCATTTTTACCCTTTTAGTCATCTTCTACCTCTAGCCTAAGCTGAAAACTTCAACTAGGGCTTAATTATACTCGGATTTGAGGCGATTTAAAGAGAAAAATGACTTGGATCTCATCTTCTCTTAGTAAGAGCTTCACTTTAAATTAGAAATTTTTATTTTCACCATAGATTGCTCCTACATTTTGGAAATCTGAATTTTTAAAATTTTTGAAGAAAACTTTCTTACCTATTAGATTGATCTTCGGAGTCTTCCACATTATTATCTTTAAATTTATTTAGATTATTTGTACTTTTATCGATTTTGCCATGGCTCCAAGGATAAGTAAGAGGAAGAGGAAATTAGATTTTGATGAGAAAAGATCTGTGAACATGAAAGCCCAATACTCTTACAATCTCCAACTTTCAACTAAGAAAATTGTTCAAGACCGTGTTTTCCAAAGTCCGGGCAGAGTCGTTGAAAGGGTGATTGTTGATCGGCATTGGGAAAACTTTTGCTATTTTACTGTCGAAGCTATTGTTGGCATGGTGCGGGAGTTCTATGCTAATTTGAATGGAACATCGGACGAGCATGTATTTGTACATGGTAAAATGGTGGAGCACACCAAATCGAATCAATGTTTTTTACTAGTTAAGGGGTTCATTTTGTGAGTATATCAGATTTAGTGCTACTGATGCTGCTTTGGATGAAGTGATTGCCCATCGGACCGATGGAAAAGGAGTATGGAAATTGAAGAACAATCAAAAGGTAAATTTTTATGCATTAAAGTTAAATATTTCATCCAAAGTCTGGCATTATTTCATTTCTGCAAGATTATTACCTACCTACCATCATAGCGAAGTCACAAGAGATAGAGACATTTTAAATGTTTGTATTCAATAAATGAAAATGATTAATATCAGCTCTATCATTTATAGAAATATTTGTGCTATTGCTATGGGTGAAAATTCTGTGGTTTAGGTCATCCTACCCTGATTTTCACTCTATGCAAACAATCACGAGGATATTTTAATATGGATGAAGAGAAGATTAAGCCTCTTAAGCCTATTGGAAGGGCTAACATTAAAACTTATGAGTCTCATGTTGGATAGAGAACTGGAAGTAGTAGTCATAATATCCCATCTACTTCTGGTACTCCTACTCTTCATAATATCATGGAACAACTTATGATCCAACAGGGAGATATTTTGATAGTTCAAAATAAAATTGAGGCTTCAGAGGCTCAGAATGCTTACAATGATGAATATATGGTGAGGAAATTTGAGTATGATGTTGCTTATAATAAAGTTATGGTCAGATTCATGACGGGTTATCCTACAGTTGAATTCCCTTCTTGCCCTAGTTTCACTCCTTATCAGCAACAAGAGCTTGATGTAGAAGATGATGAAGAAGAAGAGGAGCATCATGGTAGTGATTAGTGTTAGTGGTTTTCTGTGTCTGTGATTTTGATTTGTTGTATTGTTTGTACTGGTACTTGAATTGTATTTTGCTTTATTTTGTTACATTATTAAACTCTGTGGTGTGGATGGATGTGTTTAATTTCAGGCTACTTTGTTAGATTAGGTTTGAATTGAAATTTGTTTTCATATTACTGTTAAATGCTTAAAGTTTACATTTTAATGTCTCTTTACCCTAAAAATCTTTCATATATACACTTTATATATCTATTACTGTACATCTTTAATCAATACCTGCATAGCTTTAAAGAGAGAAATGAAAGACCCGGTACACAAAGGTTAGTACTTTTTGTTCTTCCTTCCTACATTTATTTTTTTAAAATGTTTTATATTGAAAAATTTAAGTTTGAGGGAGGAAAGACTAAACTTTATTTACCTCACATAAACTATATATTTTTAAAACTAATTTTAACATGATTTTTTGTAAAAATTTAATTTTAGAAAGTTATATTTTTTATTTTATTTAAATATTTTAGTAAACTTGAGAATTAAGTTTTAATAATAGAAGATAACTTTAGGGTTAAGATATTTAGTATAATAGTACAAGACTATAGTTTACTATTTAAAGTAAAGGAAATGGTATTTTTGAAATGTTAAGAGTTTTAGGATTTCATGTAGGAAATGATTGGAACTTTATGAAATAAAGTAATACTAATATTGATATATAAAAAATGAGATTTAATGAGTTATAATTTTAGGAAGAGAATGGTGAAGTTCAAAATCATTAAATGTTATCCAGATATAGTAATCTTTACATGAAAAGAAAAGAAATGAAGAAAAAAAGGATTGATAAACAATCCATATATATATATATATATATATATATATATATATATATATATATATAAAGAAGAAAAAAGATAAAATCGAAAGAAAAATGTGAAGAGAAGCTTGAGGAGATGTCTAATCAAAAATTGGCTTCACTTGAATTGACCTAAAGAAAAGAATTTAACAACATTTCTTTTTAATATTGATGTGTTAGTACATTTAACAAAATCTTCATGAACGTTATTTTTCATATGATTTTTCTAAGTATTCTTAATATAACAAATTGCACTTATTCTTGAAATGAATGGAAGACTAGAACTCTTAAACTTGATTACTAAATACTCTTACCTATAGTT
This sequence comes from Papilionanthe hookeriana x Papilionanthe teres, assembly GCA_022702705.1. NCBI lineage: Eukaryota > Viridiplantae > Streptophyta > Magnoliopsida > Asparagales > Orchidaceae > Papilionanthe > Papilionanthe hookeriana x Papilionanthe teres. The sequence continues at coordinate 103,421,585 of CM040430.1, forward strand.
TGACTCAAGTTATTGAAACTGATTTAAAAGTCTTGCTATTATATTTATGAAACAAAATTGTATCAATTATGAAGTTAAGTTCACTACCATGACTCATAATTTTTATATAGTAAAAGAGTTACTTGAGAACGAGTTACTTGAGAATAAATAACAGTTAAACTTGGGGGCTTTGATACTCCAAAAATATGTTGGATTTTTCACATATATTTTATACTCATTTTTTATGATATTGCACTTTAAAGCAATGTATTTTCATGTTTTGTTGCATGTATGATTTTTGGCATTTGGAGTAAAATGAAGCAAAATGACGAAATTTGTAGTTAAATGAGGCAATTTTTGGAAAGTCTGCTCTGGGCGCCAATAGCGCCAGGCTGGGCGCCGACGACACCCACATCCAAAAGCGCAGACCAGAAAACACGCTCCGGCGTCGAATGCGCCATTTGACAGAGCCAAGGCGCCGACAACGCCCAGGACGGTTATGCGCGGATTTTTTGCAGATTCGACGTATTTGGACAACTTTTGAAGAGTTGCTTGAGGCATCTCTTTAGAAACTCGTCGCTACACTATATTAGAGTGTTTTAAATGCCATAAAAGAGAGTTTTTGAGAGGGGAGGGTTAGAGTCTGGAGTTTTAGTGAGTTTTAGAGTAAGGTTGTTGTAAGAGTAAAAGTAAAAAGTGTGTGGAGTCTTGTAAAGTCTTGTTTGGTGTGAGTTTTGAGCGTTGTTGTAAGAAAAATAGATTCAAATGAACTTTAAGGGATTTGCTTTGGGAAAGAGTTTCAGATAAGTTGTGTTTGTTTATTATTGTTTGTATGAACTTTCTTTTATATATAAAATCCATCTTTTGTTGTATCTTCCTCATGAATTCTGACTATATTTCTTTGTTAAGAGATATGGTGAAATGAATAAATATATTGAATATATTATTTAAATTTTAAATACTTGTGATGATTTTATACTTAGTATTTCATTTACTTTTCGATCTGGCCAATTGAAATGTTAAAATTTGTTCTGAAACATATGATCCGAAAATACTATGAGTTCTAAACAATGTGGGAATCACGTTCAATTCTACGAATGAGAATATAGTCCATAGGGTTGAGTGTAAATAAATAGGGAAATATACTTTGTTGGGCACATAATTGGAGATTTTAAGTGTGTCGGACTAAAATCCTCAATTTGGTCCTAGTGTTTGGAAACTAAAGCGAGGTTTAGCCGTCAGAAGAGGGGGAAGTGAGAGCCAGTATCCTCTCAGCCTGACCACGGATTTAGGGACCAAACATCGAATTAGCCAATGTTCTTTATGCACTCGAAAGAGAGTAAACAATAAGAATACTCCTATTTGGCACAATACAATTTTCAACAATCTAAATCTTTCATTAAACATAACCTTATTGCAAGGGGAATGATATTTTCTCAAATTTAAAACTTTCATTATAAAATAGTAAAGCTCGGTTTAGAATTAGTAAATTTACTTTGAAGTTTAAAAAATAGCTTGCTAAACTTAATTTTATTAGCATCTTTAAATACTGTCCACTTGTGTTTTTCACTTGTAAGTTTTATATATTTTAAACATTGTGTTGTAGTGCTACTATTATAAATTTACACCTTCCTCGTGAGAACGATAATCAGGACTCCATTAGAGCCTTGTATTACTTGTGTGATACGTATACTTGTGTTTGTATTCTGGTGTCTACAAGAAAATATATTGAAATACAAAATAACGCATCAATGTCAAGCCCTCAGATGGCGAAAGGGCAACGATTGACAATCGGCTATAGTTCATGGGTCGACTGATGCTGCAACAGAGCATACTTCTGGCATTGCTCGCATCTTTGGAAAACTCCTATGCGTCCTTCAAGAAGGTTGGCTAGAAGTTCCGCCTCGATTTTCTTAATGCATCTCAGGAAAAGTGAGGTGGTCAAGCTTCGGAAGAGTTTCCCTTCGATCATGAAGTATTGTGCAGCTTTGAACTTAAATCGTCTTGGATCAGTGATTTCTTAAAGAATTTTTCTGATTTCTAGGTACTGAGATCCAACCAACTCTTTATGCTTTCAGCTTCCATCTCCATGGCTTCAGGTTTCTCTATGGACGACCAGAGAAGCTTCTGAGGCATCCCTAGCAAATGATCTTAGATGGAAGATCTGTCACTTGATTTTCCTCCCACCCAACAAGCTCGATTTTGAAGTCAGCAGACATCTATATCTCTGTCTTCGCTTTGTTCAAGTACTTGGTCATCATCTCGTCTCTAACCTCGAACACTCTATTGATTTGATTCACCACTAGGAGATGTTGGGCGCCCATTTCGGACATAGGTCGGCTATGAATGCTTTATACACCGTTTGGTTGTTAGTGACTTCAAACTGAAGGACGGCCGAATGATAAAGATACTCAAGGCTCGTTGATGTGCAAGATATTGGTATGGTTGCCAGAGTCAGTTCCTTCGCCTGATTTGCTTTGTTCGGAGTAGTCCGCGAGAAAGTCCGCTACAGCTTGAGCTTTAATCGCCGTCCGGAAGTGTCAAGTGATATCATATTCATGGAGCTCCACAGTCCATTTAAGAAGTCGAACCAGAATGCTCTGGCTGAATGAGTACGAGTTTGAGGGGGTGGTCAGTGATGACCTTGATTGGATGCATCTTAAAATATGGCTAGAGCTTGCGAACAAAAATAATTAAAACAAATGACCCGACTGGTGTAATAGACTGGGAACGATTATTCTAGCTCCTCCCAAACCAAGACTGAGCTAATAGCCTCAGGCCCAACTCCCAAGTACAAGGAGAGTTCTTCCTTCAATTTTGGGCTTTGGAGCAATGGCAGTGAGGAGTGATTGCTTTCGGCTCTGAAACACTTGCTCATATTTGGCTAATCATTCAAAGCTCTTGATTTTCCTCAGTGTTTTGAAGAAACACCTCACATTTATCGCTCAACTTCGAAATGAATCGATTGAGTGCTACCATCCAGCTGGTCAACTTCTGCATCTCCTTAGCATTCCGGGGAGAAAGCATGTTCAACAGTGATTGTACTTTCTCCGAGTTGGCATTTATACCTTCGGGAGTTAAGAAGTATCGAAGGAATTTGCCAGTCTAAGCTTCGAACGTGCATTTTAGTGGATTTAGCCTCATGTTAAAATTTCTTAGTGTTTCGAAAGTTTCTTTCAAGTCGTTAACATGTTGTTCAGCTGATTAACTCTTAACCAATAGATAATCCACATACACCTAAATATTTTTTCTTTTTAATTAGCAAAGATTATATTCATGATGCATTGATAAGTTGCCCCAGCATTTTTAAGCTCAAAGAGCATTACACTATAACAATATAAACCTACGCTAGTAATAAATGCCATTTTTTTCTTTCAGTTGGATACATTTTTATCTAGAGATAGCCGGAGAAAGCATCCAGAAAGCTCATCACTGAATGACCAACCGCTGAATCTTCTAGTGTCGATCCTTGTCAAGGGGTATCTGTCATTCGGGCAGGCAGAGTTCTGATTAGTGAAGTCCACGCACATTCTCAATTTTTCGTTCGCCTTTCGAACTGCGACCACTTTCGAGACCCGAGTTGGGCACTGTACTCTCGAATGTAGTCAGCCTCCCTCAGCTTCTTCACCTTCTCCATGGATCAAACCGACCAACGTCATGGCTGAGGTTATCCTCTTCTGCTTCATCAATCAGTCGGCTGGATTAACATTCAGGTGGTGACAAGCTACGCCGATCGGGATGCCCAGCTCAATGCTCCCGGAGTGTCCGTATCAGCAAGTCTTTGTGACTTGCGCCAAAACTTTCACTAATTAAAAAATTTACCTGGTTCTCCTTCGACCGCAGGAATGTCTAAAATGGTCTCATCTGTCTCGAAACCCCCCTCTCGCTAGTTCTGGATATCGAACGACATTTGTTCTACGTTGTCGACCGCCCGGAGGTAGCAGGTCCGGGACTGATCCCAAGTTTCCCTGAATGGTCATCATTTCTTGATCGCGTGAAAACTTTGCCGCAAAGTGGTATGAGGATACCACGACTCTAAAATCATTGAGCAGTGGGCGATCAAAGATGGCATTATAGGTGGGCGGCGCGGCAACCGCCACGAAATCTTCCATATTTGCAAGTTGGTTGTCACCTTCCTCCCAGGTGATTGAAAGCCAGATTATTCTCAGGGCAACATTTCTCTCACCAGAGAAGCCATGGAGAGGGTCAGCCGGCGCAACCAACTGGTTTAACTAACAAATGCATATTGTCGAAGGTTGAATTGAAGGATGTTCCCTAAACTACAGTTGTAAACTATAATACTACCAATATGGTAATTTATCATCGTCATAACCACGAGGGCGTCGTTGTATAAAGGTTCCCTTGCGAGGGAAAGTCTGCATCAGTAAAAATGATCGGAAGATAAGCTTTCCACTTTGAAACAAAAGCAGCGACACACAGTTCCCCTGTCTGGAGCCTCTTATGATCGGCAACCTATCTCTCACCAGAGAATCCATGGAGGGGGCCAGCCAGCGCAACCAACTGGTCAGCCAACAGATGCATATTGTCGAAGGTTGACTTGAACAGGATGCTCCCTAAACTGCCAGTGTAAACCGTAATACTACCAATATGGTAATTTATCATCGTCATAACCACGATGACGTCGTTGTATAAAGGTTCCCTTTCAGGAGAAAGTCTGCATCAGTAAAAATAATCGGAGGATAAGCTTTCCTCTTTGGAACGAAAGCGGCGGCACAAAGTTCCCCTGTCCGGAGCCTTTTATGATCGGCTCGTCGGATCGAGTCTCCTCCCAAGATGGCTGGCACTATTCCCACAATGTGGATAGCGTTGGCCCGAATGGGCTCAACAGAAACATCTTCTATTGGGGCTTTCCCATGCCTTTGGGTTAGCACCCCAGGTGTCACGAACTCTTTGAATTTCCCAGCTTGAAACAATTCTTCAACCAGACTCCAGAGGTGTCTGCACTCTTTCGTGTAATGGTCGTGGTCTATGTGGTACTTACAAAACTTACTTGTATCCCAGAAAAAAGTTATGGTTCTTATTGGTGTAGCCTTTTTAAAATACTCCTTATTCTGTCTAGCTTCCACCAGCTTCTCCATCGCAACACTCAACGGAGTGTCATTTGGTACTTTACAGTCATCCGACGATCAGTCATGGTAGCCGCCGGACCGGTTCCCATTCATTCGGCCTTATCCTCCTCCCTGGTGGCTCTTATCGCACCCACTATTGTCACGAGGTGGCCGGTTATCTTCATCTTTAAGCTGAATGGCTTGACAGGGGCCATCCTTTGGCCTCTATCCATCGTCTCAAGAGACCAGCGGCGGTCAGATTGCTTGGTTTTCTAGTAGGATGAGGGGACATACTCCTCTGTTGTAATGTGGCTAACGCTAGAAGTTCGATTAGGCTCTCAGGTTGTTGCAAAACCGGAGCATAATTGAATCATTTGCTCCTCAGCCTTTCGGTCAAGGCGGATTGTACTACCACGGGTTCAAAATCCCGCACTTCCAACATCACATAATGGAATCAAGCAATATATGAACAAAGGTTCTCATTCGGCCTCGGTCTGACATGCCACAGGGCTTGTGAGTTCTTGTGGAGTTTCTGGGCACTAGTGATTGCGTCGTGAATATCTTGAATTTAGAAGTGATTACTTCAGTTCAAAAGCCATTAAACCACCCGAGGGCTGAGTCCCTCAGCGTAGTGTAAAAGAGTTGGCCCTTCAGTGCTTCAGAGATCTTGAGAAGGCATACGTCCGACTCAAATGAAGTGATATAATCGGTTGGATCACTCTGATCCTTGTAGGATTCTAATGAAAGAAGTTTGAACTTTTTTGGTGGCTCAGCATCAGAGATCTGCCGAGATAATGCATTCATCGGCTAGCGATGGACCTCAAAACGCCCAAATCATTATCTATTCAATAGTATAAACCCAGCACTATCCTGGTATTGGAAGTCTTTAAGTTTTTGTGCCCCCTAGGCAAATCGGAGGCCTTGGGGTTCGGGTTCTTTTCAAGGGTTCTACTTCCGAAGAGCCTGCTCTCTTCCTCCGAGAAACGAGTGAGTCTCACTCATTAGGCTCTCATGTTGAATACAAAGTGTTCCTCTTCCTTTGCACTCTCTTGAATCCTTGGATGTTTGAATAAGCCTTGGTTGTTTGAAACCAAGGCTATTATCATTGAAAGGAACAACAAGATGGTTATCACCCGCTACCGTGAAAGTATGAAGAAAAAGGTTTGGCAACAGCATATTATTAGGTCCCAAGTCCTTTTCTTTTTTGCGTACAGAGAATGTAAACAAAGCAGCCCATTTTTGCACTCGAATAGTTTTAAATAGGTCATTTATTTGGTAGGCTCACACTTATGACCTTAGTTTTTTGAGTGGGGTTAAGGCTGATGCCACCACTGCTTTTTTTATTTTTTTTACATCTTTATAGCTATTTTTGTACCTTTTTGGTTTTAATACAATATGCATATTTCAAAAGTGACAAGGGGGTCAACTCTGTCCCTTTATTTGGTCTCTAATTTATTGGATCTGTTGTTGCACAAATTTCCTTGTGCACTCCATATTTGTGGTGTCTCCCAGATGAGTTCTTCTCTGTGATGTGCTCCTCTTCTTATTTCTGGCATGATCCACGCTCACCACACATTTTAAGATGTTGAATCCAGATCTTACTGTGAATCACACCTAAGGAATAGAGCTAGGACGGTAGGAAGAAACGAAGAGAGAACAAGAGAAAGAGAGAATATAGTAAATGCAAGAGTTTAAATAGGTGAATCAGTAGTCTTTTATTGTAGAATTGACCCCCAATTTGTAGATTTTGGAGGTAGCACGTCTTAATTACCTGCTTGCACCTATTTTAATACAGGTGATATATGTTACTATGCCATATTATCGTATTCTTAACCGATTTTGGCACATTTTGTATTCATTACCAATTTTGACACCTTTTCGTATTCATAACAGCTTGAATAGGGGATCCGATGATCCAGCAACGTTATAGCTTGATTGGATAGAAGCCTCTAGTCGGTCAAAAGACGTTCGGTCGGCTGGAAGGTCGTCGGTCGGCCTTTTCAAGGAAAAATTCCAAGAAGAGGCGCTCCTATCATCAGACCGTCAGGCAGGAGAACACCGTAATCTGACCAGCATCCTTCCTTGGATAAGGAGCCTTCTCAGGGGGTCAGAGAGATGTTCTACGAGGGGCCCTTCAGCCATTTTGTGAGGAGCTCTAGAATCTGCTGAGAAATTTTCTATCTGGACTCCGGATGTAGCTCTACTTGCAGACTTCCAGTAATATACCGTCATATGTGTTATATCGGACCCACCTAAAAAAATATTAAAGTGAAACTGCAGACTCCGCAATAATCCCGAAATAACTTCCGCAGTATTATTTCGGTGTTATTGAAGTGAAATATATATGTTTCTCTTCAATAACTCTGAAATAACCTCGAAATAACACCACAGAGGTTATTTCAGAGTTATTTCGAGGTTATTTTGGGGTTATTGAAGTGGAATATATGAGCTTCTCTTCAATAACCCTCAAAAAACCTCGGCAGTGTTATTTCAGGGTCATTAAAGTGGAACTTCGAAGATTATTTCAGGGTTATTTCGGGATTATTGAAGTGAAATATATGAGTTTCTCTTTAATAACCTCGAAATAAGCTCCGTGGTGTCAATTCAATAACATCGAAATAACATCCGCGATGTAGCACACGTGGCGTCACATTATTGGAGTCTGCACATAGAGCTGCATCCGAAGTCCGGACATAAAATTTTCCCCTTAAATTGGGCTCCTATCTCTTCATTCAGCTGTCCTTTTGTTCGGTTGGCTCAATTTCGACTGAAGGAAACGATTCTTGATATTTCTGTTTTTTTACTATCCCGATACAATGCCCTTCAGTGTTTGTCGGTGGGAATCAAATTTTCTCGAGATTCATGTTTTCACAATTTATATGTATAAAATTACTCTTAAAATAATAGCAATATATATATATATATATATATATATATATATATATATATATACATATATATATATATATATACATATCTTTGTGGGTGTGCTAATATTGAAAAGCAAAGCAATAAAAAGGTGTACGTAAACAATAAAATACTGTATAATGTATATTTAACTAAAATAATGGTCATTTCTTAGCCCCACTAGTTGGGCAAACCATAACTAGCTCAAAATTTAAATAAAAATTGATGTACATATGACTCAATTCCTATGTATATACATCTCTAACACCTAAACTTTAATTTTTACATATGTTTCCCCTTACCTATGCATAGAAACGTGTATTTCAATTTTTAGAAGAAACTTAATGGTATTTTTATGCGATATTAAAGATTTGGAAAGTATAAATGTATAAAAAAAGGTTTAAATGACTACACATGTAAGTACATTAGAATTGGTTGTTAAGTACGTATATTCCTTAAATTTAAACAGTTAAAAATAATGATTTCAATTTTTTTAATCTCTTATATTGCTAAAAATATGAGAACTAGAACTCTACAAGATCTTATGTTTCTCTTAAAATGGAACCAAACATAACAATGAACAAATTACATACATACCACCCAAATCTTATGTTTTTACATATCTAACATCTAAACTGTGTTTTAGATATATACCACCCAAGTATTTCATATCACATCAATAAAACAGCTACTTCAACTTATAAAAAGTGAAACATACCTTCTCGTGCATATATAAGGTGGCATATATGTCAAAATTGAAGTTTAAGTATTAGATATGTAAATATATAAGAACTAAGAGGCATGTATGTAAATCTTCCTTGCTTTGATGATCAAAATATTAAAATGTTATTCCCTCTTCATATAGAAAAATCTAAGAAAACTAAAAAATATGATAAAATTCTTAAAACATCCTCAATGAAGTTTATTAGCTAATTTTCCTAGCAAGGCAAGAAACTAGGCTCCACAACTCAACATGATGAGCTACAATAAATTCAATTGATTTTTGTTAGTGTCGTGTTCTATAAAGCATTTCTTCAAACGGGTCGTTGGCAAAGACATAAACTCAAAGAAAATGGTTAAGTCATTTACACGGTGTGCAACATTTTCTATTCCATCATACCATCCAGCGAACTAAACCCTAAAAGAAAGAGACCATCCAACTACCTCATACCAACACCATTTTCATGTTCAAGACACCACAAATAAGCATTCCTCCATTAGTACTTAATATGAATTAAAAAAAAACATTTACATACATACCACCAAATTTATGAGTATATATCCCCAAAGGATCCACCTTTCTAAATACTCACAAAACTCTTAAAACAGAACATGTGGAGCAATTCATTATTATAAACACAAGTAGACAGAAGATCTGCTCAAGCAATGGCATCAACTAGCCCAAAGAACAAACTCACATTTTAAAAGAATATTCAACTCAAGCATCCATTTATTAAGCTCACAAAATTAAATTAAAATAATTTCTTGTTTGTAAGCTGCCAACAGATGATCAGTGCATTGACACCAAACCTACTTTCATCACAAAACAGCTTCCCATACTGTGGCATACTGCAGATTTTATGAGGCCGGTGGGGTTGGCGATCAAGCCTTGGCAAAGGCCGGCAAAGCCAATGCCCTAGATAATGTTGCATGAGACTGTAGAACAGTAGAAGAGATTTTAGAAAGAAGATGGTAAACTCCAAGGTAGAGGCAAATGCAAACGGTTGTCTTGTTGGTGCACAGCAATCTCGAACCCTCAAATCGATCGACGGGAGAAGGCGCAAGTCTTCTACAAACAAAGCCACATGGATCTCGAATTTAGGATTTCGTTCAGGTTCGACCTCTAAGCAATAGAAAATCATGGCAAGTAAATGGATTCGTGGGACTGAGATACAAAGGGGCTTCATTGGAGAAAATCTCAAGATTAGAAGAGGTTTCGCGGGAAATAAGCGCCTTGAGCATATTTGTTTTCTGGTCAATTTGAGTAAAATTAATTTACACGTAAAAGTAGTTTTATGGTAAATGTTATATACACTTTAAATTCATAGCATTTTTATTTTACAGCATACCAAAGAATAAAAAATTTAATGTTCATGTACTTACTTTATAGTACACCACTAAAACTACAAACCAAACAGCCCCTTCGGTAGCCAAGAACAACTTCATTTCCTCCCAATACAATTCCTCAACTTTATAGTGTGGGGGTAACAAATGTGGGGATGGCTATTTACGACTCTATTTCTTCGCTAACTCTCTTCTCTCTCACACAAACACATGCCTAACTCAATGAATAAAAAAGATGGGGTCAGTGACATCTAAAATTTGGCACATTCCTGACAATCTTCCTCTACCAACTTATAAAATACAGATCTAAACTTGTAAATGAAGACTCCGAAGAATGATTAATGAATAATTTGAAGCATATAAAACAAAAATATTACAAAAACTTTTGATTCAAAAATTAAGAATCCAATGAGCCCAATACTATTTAAAGATACTTTCTTATAGAACACACCTGAATGATGTAAGCAAATCTTTTTATGCTCCATAAATAGATTCAATTGAGGACGCCTAGTATGCCATCTAAAGCATGACAAAAAGTTGTCATCGAATTCATCATATATGGTCATCGTAACCTACAAAGATCAAACATGGTAAATTATAGTAAATCAAACTTAACCCTAAGAGAACTGGAATTCGTATGTCAAAATAGATTAGATTAGTTCAAATGACTTCAATATACAATTCATCGCCACATATAATTTCTCAAAGATTTCAGCCTATGAAAGAAGCATACTTGGCTTCTAAGATATATAATTTGGCAATGTTGTGTTGTGCTATTGTACCCCATTAAATAAAGATGTTGCCTACCTTTGCAAAAATAGCAAGTGCATTCCCATGGTTAATCAAAATCAATGGATGTGCTGCATGCAAGAGTAGAGCATCCAAAATATGTTTCTACCATAAACAAACACTATGGGGGATGCTAGTTAACAGCAACGTATTATCAAATCACACTAGGAAAGAACTATAGCCATACCTTGTGGAGAGCAGCTATTTCCCAAACCTTTCTCGAACTCAAATTTAGGAGGCGTGAGGGATGTGAAGACCAAGTTTTGTCATCATTGATTGCAACGTAAAGAATGAAAAGAGGTAATATTTTTTTAGAAGAGCATTGAGCATGACAAAAGAAAGCTCCTGATCTGGCAAGATACCAGCCTGCAGCATCATGTTAAAGAATATAATTGCCTCACCAACAAAATTTCTTTTACATAGCCTATTAATTGCTGCACAATAATCATTGATTGAAACTTCATACCCCGCTCTTAACATTCTTTCAAAGAGAAGAATAGCTTTTTGTGGCACTCCCATCACACATTGTGCTTTAATTATTGTGCTATAAGCAAACATCCGCAAATGAACTCCCCTCACTAACAAATCATCCAACAAAAGTTCTGCACTTTCAAGTTTTCCTTTCAGACAAAGCACATTAATAAGCAAATTATAAGTAACAGGAGTGGGTGAAACATCATGCTCCATCATTTCCCTAAGAACATGAAAAGCCATCTTCAGGTTAGATACTTCACAAAAACCCTGAAGAAGAGTATTATAGGTAATACCATCTGCCTCTAAACCAATTTCATTCATGTCCTTAAGAAGTTTAACAGCCTCATTTAGCCTACCATTCTTGCAGAGCCCTTTCATAACTACACTATATGTGACAACATTAGGTGTAATAGATTTTCCAATCATCTCATCGAGCAACTCTGACACAACATCAAAATAGCCAGATTCACCAAATGCATCCATTAAAGTAGTGTAAGTCACTACAGTAGGTGCCACTCCATTACGTTCAAAAGCTCCAAAAAAATCTCTTGCAGCATGTAGTTGACCGATCTTGCAGAAGCCTAAGAGAAGAGAATTGCAAGTTACAATATTTGGAGTTATTCCCTGGTTGAGCATCCATTCATAAAACTCCATAGCACAGTTAAAATCACCTGCCTTCACGTATCCATCAATCACAATGTTGCACAAAATAACATCGACAAACAAGCCACAACTACATAAATTATCCAGATACCTCCTAGCTTCTGCTATCATTCCTTTCTTGCATAGGCTTGAAAGAAATGCCCCATGAATGAATGAGTTGGGACTTATGTTTTTGGAGTGCATCACTTCACAAGCTTCAAGGGCCTTGTCAATATGTCCTAGCCTACAATATCCATTAATGAGGATTGAGTATGCTACTAAATCAATATTCAAGCCAAGGTCTTCCATCTCATCAAGTAACATTTCCATTTCTTTTATACAACCCTTTTTGCATAAAGCACTTAGAAGCACGCTATAGGCAATAATATTCAACTGAATTCCATGCTCCATCATATACTTCTTCATCCTCAATCCAAACTCAAGATTATCCTGCTCACAATGTCCAGAAATTAGAATAGTGTATGTAACAAGATCAGGTTTAAGACCTCTAACAACCAGCCCATGGATGAGCTTATAGGCCTCACTCATATACCCCAGTAAGCGGAACCCATTCATGAGAATGTTATATGTCACAATGTCATGATCAATTCCGTCTCTCTCCATTCTCTCTGAAACTTCTAAAGCCTCCTTCAAAGATCCCTTCAAGCATAAACCATGAATGATGGGAGCATAACTATATCTATCAGGAATCAACCCATATCTAAGCGCCATGGAAAGAAATGACATTGAACTTTCCAGAAATCCTGCTTTACAGAATCCGGAAATCAGAGAATTGAAGATAACAATGCAAGGAGTAAGCTCTTTCCTCTCCCTAAGCTCTTGGAAGAAAGAATATGCTTCTTGCAACTTCTGTAGCCTACAGAGAGCACCTATGAAGATACTGTCAGTGAATTCACTAAATGAAATCCCTCGAAATTTGATTTCTTCATAGATGTCACAAACCATATCACTTTTCTGCAAGCTATGAAGCAAACTGTCAAAAGTTGATATTGAAGCTTGGATGTTCAAAGTATCCATTCTTCTGAGGACAAAGAGAGCATCATGTGCCATTTTTGATCGAGCGTAAGCATTTGCAAGCATATCCCACACTATGAAGTTAGAATCAAAGTTCTGGAAGACCTTCCACAGCAATTCACAAAGTGAAGAAGCAGAACCAGTTCCTACTAGGAAAAAAATCGAGCAGAAGAATAAACAATTGAATTTTTTCACTTGTGTGGGAAAATTAGTTTTGGCAAGGTTGTGGACAAGGGGAGTGCGCAGCACCTTCTTTCTCCACTATTTGCCTCAATACGATTCCAGTCTCTTTCAACCTTCCATGTCTCGCCAGCACATGGCAATTTCTCAATCTCCAAATCCTGTAATCCTTCGGGTCAGTTCGGAAGAAACCATCGCACTGGAAGGAAAGGGGCTTCTTTGGAAAAGCTCCTCCGAAGGAAGCGGAGCTACAAGCGGTGGAGGGGAACTCGAATGCGTGGTCAGTCTCGGCCATGTCAGCAGACGAAGAAGACGAACACTTGGCCCAGAGAAAAGAATGGGGGAATCGAGGGAGAAATCGGAGCTCAAGCAGATGGGGGCAACGGAGCATGGATAAGCTAGGGTTTCATTGTGGTACAGGAAGAACAGTTTAGGAGCACAACGTTTCAATCTAATTTGTAAAATTTAGCGGGGTGTTTGGTAGCCAATATTTAATAGGATTTAAGAATTGATTTTGATCAAATTCATCCAAATGAGAAAAAGAGTTTGGTAAATTCATGGATTCTCTAAATCCAAATTTCTTATGGTTTTGCATGAAATCTCAGATTTACTAAATCACCAGATTTAAGGGATTATAAGTAACACGAAGGGAACACCCGTGACACCCATGTCACGAAAAAATATTATATCAAGACTCCGGGTACATCAATAGTCAATGGTGGGGCGCTACGTGTCAAGTGGGCCCCACAGTCATACACTTTGACCAATCAAAGTGTATGGTTGTGGGGCCCACTTGCACGTGGCGCCCCACCATGGACTCCGAACACAAATTAGGTCTGGAGTCCTGATGTTATATTTTTCCCATGTCGCCTTCCATGTTGAACTTCGTCTTCGAGCTATTTAGGGCAACCAATCACTCCATTGTCGAAGCCACCTCTGATCGAATAGCAAGCACGTCGATCTGTGTCTTCATCCTCGTCCTGTGGCATGTTGTTTTATTCTTTTTTTCTATCATTCGGCAATGATTGAGTTCTTAGCTTCTTGCAGCATCAATATCGCCCTTATCGATGACCATTTTTCTTATAAAGTAACTCGTCCCCGCCTCCATTCGTGAACCTCCCAAGCAATTGCGACCCTGCTCGAGGGGGATTAAGTATTTGTGAAACACCACTTTATGCTTTATGCAATTCTTCGGAACAATTTAAGGCAATCTTGATTTGAATTTAGTGGAAACCCTCTTCCTGCTATCCTAGCCATCTTGATTTGATCTCAATGCCCCTTTTTTGCTATCTAATTGATGTTGTATTTTTTAGTTTAGTTCAGTTAGGTTGACCTTTGAAGTAGTCGTATCAATAATTTAATCTAGCTTGATTATTATAAGCAATTGAGGTAAATTCGTGTGGAGTAGCATAAATAGTTATGAGGGCCTATTTGTTTGATATGTTCAATTAGATGAAAGTTGATTATGGTGTTGTGGTTGTTACCACATAAACAATAATATAAATAACAAGGATCTTCTTTATTTGGTATTATGGCATTCCATTGATATTTGTTGTTTTTTGTCTTTTTGTTTTGATCCCCTTTTTTTGGTGACTAGTTTGTACAAAGCATAAGAGAAAATAAGTTCAACTCAACTATTACTTAAACCCCCTCGAGAATGCATAGATCTTCTTCACAACTTTGCTCTCACCTCCAAAGACAACTTTGTGCAGTCAAGAATTTGTAACATCATGTTGTTCTAACCTCCCAATATCATCTTAGACGTCCTTATCTTGATGTTATTTTGATAAAAATTTATAGTTGAGATGATGATGCAAAATAGGCATAGTAAGCAACTATACCAACAATAATGAGAATAATGAGCCCAAGCAAAGGAATTATTGAAATTTGTTTTGTTATTTATGCAAGTATCTCTTAATTTGCCTGAAAATTGTTTTAATAGCACAAGTTAATGATGTTTTTTTTTTCCTTGATGTGTTTTACTTTTTGAAATTAGTTAGTATCTGCTTTACTTTAACATTAAAGTTTTTAGTGCTTAGTATGTAAGTATCCTTATTTTTTTAGAAAATTATTGAAATTCCAAACCTCTTAAAAAAATTTATGATGGTGTATAGTTAATAAAATTTAAACTTAATCCACCTCATCGGCATTAATCCCACTTCTTTTATTGATCGAACATCTTCTTAATTGTATATATGTAACATACTTTGATTTATAACCAACCTACCATATAAATCATGTATTTTAGACACTTGTCACACAACTTGAACTAAAATGAATAAAGGTTAGAGAAATACGATAAAAAATTGATCTAGGAAGATAGGCGCCCCAATGTCACCTCTCCTTTATTTATCTTCTTTCGCTTAATTAGCTTCTTAGTAGTAGGTTGCAGATCGAAGAACAATATCATTGAAAATAAATGTTTATACCAGCTAAATCTAATTTATGTTTCTTAAAATTATGGCTAACTAAATATGAGTAACTTTGAATAGGTTGTAAGCAATGAAAATCTTGACACAAATGAAAAATGTAACCATACTGTAGTTCATAAAAATACCATGTTGTCATAATACAAAAGCTGAAATTGTAAGCGATCATGAATAAAGCAAATGTCAGTTACATTTAACCCTTTGATACGCTACACAAATAAGAGTAAACAAAAGAAATGGTATTTCTTCTTCTGTGATCTATAAACATAACGTGATCACACTAATTCTTTTCTATGAACATATCTTTGTTGATGTTGAACATCTTGTAGTGATAAAGAAAGTTCTAAAAGAAAAGTTGAAGTAGGGTGGCCCCAGTTCAAAACCTTCCCCCTCCCCTGATGAGAATAATTCGATCTATAACAAAAAGCAAAAAAGTACCACTAGATTGCCAAAATGGCCTAAAGAACACAATATTGTTGTTGCAGAGTTGATGCTTGAACAATTTCAATGTGGACATATGATAGAAGGGAGATTGAGGAGGGATTATTGGGTTTTCATTGTCGATGCATTGAACAGACAATTAAACATCACTAATACTGAACCCATGTTTATTACTCGGTTCAATAATATGAAAGCTGATTTTTGAGTGGTGTATCAGTTATCTAACCGTTGTGGTTGTGGTTGGGATACATATATACACCTACTGATAACAACTGATGAAATATGGGAAGAAATTATAAATGTAAGATATCGAACTAGTTGTATATTTGAAATTAATAATTTTGATATTATATATTTTGAAAGAAAAAACTTGTAAGTTGACCCAATGTTAAAACACTATCGGAGGAATCATTTCCACTAGTAAGATATTTTCGAAAGAATTTGTTCTGAAAATATTGCAACCAGTGTTTGAGCCATTGGTTCCAAACCTGACTCCTCTCCAGAGGAGACAGAAGCAGAGGAAATTATTAGGCCTGTTTATGCATTTATAGCCATGAGTGGAGTAAGTTATGTAGAAGAGTTAGGTGGATCAGGCCTAGAACCAAATGTTCAATTTGACATGGACGTCACCATGCAAGAATTATCCAGTCAATCGAGTATTAGCAAATCCAGTCAATCGAGTCCATCACAACAAACAACTTACTAAAATAAGAGGAGATACATCAACCTTGAAAGTGTTGCTTCAGAAAGTTAATGAAAACACAGAACTATTTCAACAATGGTGAGATTATCACTCTCCATTCACCACTGTTGAATGTTTGGCCAAGCTTCACAACATTCCAAACATTTTCAACGAAGCTATAATTATGGTCCATGATGCATTAAAAGCAAGCAAAACTAACAAAGCATTTTTTATGACAGCGGATTAGCCACAGTTATTCCATTGGATCAAAAATGTTTTTGGGGGTCATCCTTGTTTGTGTCACTACCCAGCTTGGATTTGATAGATTTTCTCATTGTGTTTAGTGTGTTTGGTGTGTTTGTTGTCTCTTTATTTCCATTATATCATTCAATCAACTACTATCATATATTCATTATATGCCCTTCATGTTTTTTTTGTAATGCAAAATAATGCAATAATTAAGTGGTATTCGATAGATTATTTGAAGGTGTTTCTACACAAATTTTGTCGTGTACACCTAAACTATGCTTCTCCCTGTTTAGGGCTTTTTGCAAGGTTCAAACTCTCTTCGTGTACCACGTAAATCCATACTTCTAGCTAGTATTCCAACTAAAGCATATACTTAAGCTATTGACAATCACGACAGGGAGCTTGAACACCTGAAGAGATCATTTTAGGTTTTTCTTATGAAACTCTTTGTTCATCTTAGTGTGTTGCCTTGTTTATTTAAAGTTTGTTTTCTCTTCTTGTATCATTTTTTTGGTGGCATATGTGGATGTATTATTTGAAAATAGATTAAATGTCATTAGTTTTTAGTTATAGAAGATACGCGAAACAGTTGTTTCATTTCTTATAATATTATGGCTATTGGGTAAATATGTTTTGCGAACAAGGTGATGACATGAAAATAATTTCATATACTATGGCTAGGGATGCATGTTAGACTAATTTGCAATACACATGCCGCATGTTTTTCTACTTCCTTCTCAATCCAAACCGCAAGAAATAGCTTCATCTGCATATGGGGTTTAGCCTTGTGAAAATTAGTTTCACATCTAACCATTTATTTGTTCCTCTTGGTTATCAACTTTTCCACATCATGTGTTTTGTAAACATGACAACTTGTATAAACCACGAGTTAGGAAGCTCTTGTAGTTTCGTTCTTCTTTTTTAGAAATTTATGTATGTAGCACACAATTCTTATGGTACACAAGAAGAAAGTTTTCTAAACTGTAGTTTTTTTATTTTTCACAAATCTCATATTTTAATTCTGGATTCAAGTTGAACCAACACAGTAAGTAATCAAAAGTTTGGTGCATTCAATCAAGTTGAATCAAATTTCTGTAAACGAAAATGATAAAGTAGAAACTAAAAAAGAATTTCATATAGTTTTTGGAGTTTTGAATTTAGAAGAATTGAAGCTTATTGTATTTCTTTGGTGGAGTAATTATTTGCTGAATGACTTCTATAGATTTTTTTTTCTGTTGATTCTTTTTGCAGACATGAGGTGATGATGACTTCTTAGCTTTTCTACACTTTTTTTTCCCTCGGGTTGTTTGGTTATCTTAAATATTAACTGGGCTTTTCCTTTGCTTTTCTCATTATACTCATTTTGAATATGAAAATTATGCACTAAGAAATTTTGATATGTTTTTGATCCATTTATTGTTAGTGAATTAACTTTAGATGGTTTGTTCTGACTTCCTCTAAGAATCGTTCTTTTCATTGTATGACACCTTTTTTTAGAGGACTTACTAAAGCAAAGATTATGTGTTAGATATTGATTTCCGACTTGCAATTACGTAGATATTTAGATTCAAAAACATGGCAAAATACTTGACCCAATTTATATTTAGCGGCTAGTGTGTATAATATGTTATCGAATTTAAATTTTTTTAATTAATGGTATACACACCAGGGGCTTATGCAAGTATACACATCATTCACGTAATATAGAGCATTCATTAAAAACTCCAGTATCAAACCCACAGGGAATGACTGATTTTCTATAACATCTTAGAAAAACTTCTACATAAACTGTAAACACAATTTGTAGTAGAATAGTGTCGAAATATTTGTAAAAAGGTTAAAACTAAATATTTGCTAATTCTAATTTTAAACAGAAAGTAAATGCAAATTTTCTAACTAGTTATGTTTAAAGGAGTTCAAATAATATGAAAAGATGTTTCCCTTTACAAAGAGATCATAATCAGTATAGGAATTAATTGTTTAAAAGGTTTAAATGTTGTATTGTGATAAATAGAAGCATAAATATTTCCTTAGCCTCTACCAAGTGCATAAAGAACATTAACTAATGTAAATTAAGTTCCTAATTTATATGGTTATGTTGGATATGTTTTGGCCTTTCACTTCCAGATTACTCATTGGGCCATCTTTATAAGACTAATCAGGCCTTAGGTTATAAACTCTAAACCAATGATTTTAAGATCTAGTCTGTAACCTCGGAAACACCAATTCTATGCCCATCAAAACTTATCTCCTTATCTATTTGCACTCCCCTTAGAAATTTGTTCCCCTACATCCTAAGGTTAGTGTGGTATTAACTCGTTGGGTGAAATCACAGCTTCCCGGATCATTATGTTTTGCAACGGATTTTAACATTGCAAATGGCCAGTTTGTAAAGTCAATTAAGAAGCGGTGAAAATACCATAACAATTTTGAAATAAAAGAAGTATTCAAACCATTCTAATCACACACATGATTAAGTCTTATTGTAAGGGGAAATATAAAGAAAATTACTCATAATTCATGCGGATAACACAACAAAATATGATAAATATTAAAAACCAAGTCTACACAACCTAAACCAAAATATAAGATACTTATCTTAGACTTCTCCCAAGCAAATCCTTTAGAGTTCCTTTGTTGTCTTCTTCCTCCAATAAACACTTCAACATAGACACTAACTAGACTCTAACTCACACATCGTCACACAAGGCTCACACGCGAAGACTCAAGAATCCATATTCTTTCTCTACTCACACCAACAATCTAGACTCCCTTTTTTGGCAAACCAATGGCTTTATAAGATAAAGCTCTGAAAATAACCAAGAGTCACTTCGACACCTCTTCAAAATTCATCCAAATTCAATGCATAAAAGTCCAAACTAATTCAAGCTCATGGGTGCCCAACTGTGGCGCCTAGGCGCCAGCCTTCTAGAAGTCCATGCAAATACCTGGCTTTTAGGCGCAAGATCCTAGTGCCTAGGAGCTAGGTCAATTTTTGCTCCATTTGACCTCTTTTTGTTTCGATTTTGCTCATTTTTCTCTTTAAGCTCTATCTATTATACCTGCAATCAAAACACACACAAAATACCTTGCATTAAAGAGCAATATCCTTAAAATGAGAAAAATGTATATATAAAAGTGGCACATTTTTAGGCGTATCAAATAGGTAATCACATAGGAGTTGTTGTAATGAGATGAAACGTACAAATGTTATGTAATTATTGACATTTACTAATGTATTTTTAGTTTTAATTTAGCAATGCCAAATTTTTTTTTGGGACTTTTCTGGAGGAAATCAGAGGAATGGTTGACACACATTTATAGTTAACACATGTGATAACAAAGATGATACATACTATTTTGGATGAATACATTTCATCAGATGATATACCAAGGCCAATGTTTGATAGATCCTACACCGGTCGTCTGTGCAATCAGGATAACTTGGCTGATCATCCAACTAGATCATGTAATTATTTTAGACTTCCAACAGAGGCTTTTATACAGTTGAGAGATTTATTGATTGACAGAAGACAATAGACTGATACTAAGAATATGGAAGTTGTAGAACAATTAGAAATTATTTCTTCGATGCGTCGCACATGCTCATAGTTACATACTACTCTGTGAATTTTTTCCAACGCTCGTTAGAAATAGTAAGTATATATTTCCATATTGTGCCATGATCGATTACATCTCTATCAAAAAAAATCATTAAGTTGCATCAGGTAGAAGGGAGTGACCCTTTCATACCAGTGGCTACATAGTTTTATCTGTATTTTAAAAGGCTATAGGGGTGATTGATGTAACTCATGTCCCTGCAATGATAATAGAGACACACAAAATTAGGTACCGCAACAGAAAGAGATTTACTCATAAAATGTGATGGTTGCAGTTACGTTTGATCACCAATTTATATTCATTATCACTAGTTTAGAAGGCTTTCTACTGATATGAGGGTATTGCGATGGTCATTATAGTAGGGGAACTCTAAAGTCCCTAAAAATAAATATTATTTTATCAATTTGGGGTATGCAAGATGATATCACCTTTCAATAGATATCATTACTATTTGAGTGATTATTGTACCACGATCCATGGATTCTCAAACCAACATCAATTGTTCAATCATCGACGTGCACAACTACACAATGTTGTTGAAAGAACATTTGGGTTTTAGTAAAAAAGATTTCAAGTTTTACGACACGTGTAAGTTTCCAATTCAGGTGCAAGCATATATTGATGTCTTGTGCAGTCATGCACAATTTCATTAGACGTTATCATTAGAGTTATATCTATTTTAATATTTCCCAAACTGAGATGGAGCATGATAGTCAACCAATTGAGATTACTGTGCATCAACTACTAAGAGACTTTGAGAAGAAGCAGCACGAGATGCAATTGCAAAAAAATTATGGATACCACATGTAAGCTTTACTAATCTTTGTTGTTTTCATCATCTTCTATTTAAGAAATTGAATCTATATTGAAAATTTATTTTTGATTCTAGGTAATGACTTAGAGATGTCGATCAAGCCGAGTGGTTGCAAACATATATGAATATATGTTAATGCTACTATTGAGTTAATGCTATTAATGTTGTTGTTTTAGATGAACTGAATCGTTATGTTAATCTCTATCATTTTGTTAATGATACTGATATTGCTAAGTTAATGCAACAACTACTGAAAGTATTTATTATGATACCTATGTTAGCATACTTCAATGATTTATGAAATGCTTGTGTAAGCCTTACCTTGTTTTGCTTTTAGATTTCAGGGGTTGTGTCCTTTCCATATTCACTTAAATTTTTGCGTAATCCCACATTTATTGTACGATGTAGATGAACAAGCTCGTTCATGGTTCCTATGATGCTAATGCAACTCATTTATGATGACTACTTGATTATTTTTTACATATATTCATGTGCTTTTGATTACATTCGAAATGCTTGGCATCGAAGCGAGCAAGGTCTCTGAGATGGCAGCACTTCTTTACAAGATTCATGGAATCACCATGGTCGATCTTAGGGTAGGATAATTTGTCTACTCTTATTTTTAGAACACGCTTATTGTATATTTTTGTAATTTAATTTGGTTTAAAATGTTTGCTATTGTTTTGCAAGAATTTGGCTATACATTTAATTATGATATCTACCACATATTTTTTTACTCCCTTATCTTTTTTATATTTAATTTGGTTTAGTTTTTTTATCTTTTATTTTGTTGGAAATTAGCTATACATTCATTTATTATCACTACCACATGTTTTTTTTCTTTTACTCCCTTATCCACCCTAAAATCTTCTATTTTTATTAATCTTTTGCTTAAACCACTTCTTGCCTTCTCAAATAGCTTTGTTCATGGAAGATTATCTAATGATAGGCTTAAGCTAGATCCTATTTTTGTACAACTTATATTGGATATTTAAGTTCGTGAAGTTGTGAGTTATGATATAGCTTAAAACAAACTTATTTTCAAAATTTTTGTTTTTTATTGTTTTTTAAGCCAAATCCTTCTTTTTAATATTTGTCAAAGCTGTGGGAGGAGGTGCATGGAGGCCGACATGGTTAGTATGGCAGAGGTTTCCATCAAGATGCTTATGTCTGTTTAACTTTGATAATGGGAAGATAGCATGTGAAGGAAGTTTGTATGTTTCACTATTTACCTGTAAATATGGTGGCATTTTTTATGTGATTGTTGATTGTGTTTATAATTGAACTCAAAATGCATATTTTTATTATCTTTCTTTTGGTGAAAGCTTGGGCAAATGAATGTAAACCATACGGTTTAGTGTTATTCCCATTTTTCATTGCCAAATTTCTGTATATATAAATGCTAAGGAAATTTTATTGTAGAAAGTATGCCAAAAAATGTGAGATTTTGATTTTTAATATGGTAAAGATTTGGTTTTGTGTATGTAAAATCTTTGGTTTAATGTTGTGTACGATAAATCTTGTTTAAACCAATTGTTGTTAAATCTTGAAATATGATGCAAATATGTTAAATGGATTTAACTAGATTTAATCTAAACTATACAAAACACATTTCTGGATTTGATTTAACAGCCTCTGGATTTGATAAATTTGAACTTACAGGATTTAGTAAACCCTATTTAAATGAAATTCATTGTGTTACCAAACACTCCCGTAGGATATATACCAATAATTCAAACGTATTAACACATATAATGTATTGATTTTATATTTATAATATTTTGAAATTTTAAATCTATAGTATTTTTATTTTAAAAATACTAAGAATAATATTATATAAAATCTTGCTCTTTATTTTTGTCTCTTGGATTTATCTCTGTATTACTAGGAAGTGTTCCTTGGGATCTATTACTTAATGAATTGGCTATTTGTCTCAATTGATTCTCAATATTTCTAATTGTAGCTCCTTGACTTTGCAATTGATTTCCCAACTTCTTCTATAGACAACTTCTTCTCCTCAAATTGTGAAGCACTGTTAAAACTTAGAGGATAAGTAGGTCTATAATTGTTATTCCCTTGGTTGTTCTAATTCCCCAATGGGTTTGCTTGAGTGTTCCCCCATTGTTGATTATTACCACCCTGATTATGCCCATTGTTGATTATTACAGTTAAAGTTTGGATGGTTCTTCCAACCTGTGTTATAATAATTAGAATATGGATTATTAGGCTTGTTTATGGCATTCAAAGTTTCCAATGATGTTGGAGAATCTACCATTTGACCTAATGAATTTTCTTCAATCATTCAAATTAGTTGAGAAAAATTCATTCCAAGTTAGTCTATCTTCTATGAAATTGCAGCAATTTGGTTTGTTAAAATTGCAAAAGCATCAGAATCATGAATATTGACTATCTTTTTAGGATTTACCCTCTCAGGAGGCCATCAAAAATTATTTGTAGCAATTTCTTTAATTAAAACATAAGCATCATTAAACTGTTTAGACATCAATAAACCACCAGCAATAGTATCGATAATAGATCTAAGAGATCCAACTAATCCATTATAAAAAGTTAGAATTATTAACCAATCTAGTATCGAATGATGTGGACATTTTCTTAGAAGAACTTTAAAATGTTCCTATGCTTCATAAATAGATTCCCTTTCAATCTGGAAAAAAGATATAATATCATTTCTTAGCTTAGCTATCTTTGATTGTGGAAAATATTTAGCAAGTAATTTTTGTGCTAAATCACCCCAAGTTCTGATAGATCTAAGTGCTAACAAATTTAAACACATCTTAGCTTTATCACTTAATAAGAAAGGAAAGTGTCTAAGTCTAATAGCGTCATTTGAAAAACCATCATATTTAAATGTATAACACAATTCTAGAAAATTGGCAAGATGTAAATTTGGATCCTCAGTTGGTGCACCCTCAAACTGATTATTAGATACCATTTGGATAATAGCATGTTTAAGTTCAATTAAATTAGCAGCTACAACAGGATTTTGAATATTACAATGAAATTCATCTACTGTAAAGTTAGCATAATCTCTTAAAGGACAAAATTTTTGATGGATTTAGGGTTTAGGGTTTAGGGTTTAGGGTTTAGCCCTAAACCCTATGGATTTCAACATTATGATTATTTTTGTTTGTCATTTTTTGAATATTTTTATCTTTTTCTTTATTTTTAATTTTTCTGATTTTTCTTATAGTTCTTTCTAATTCAGAATCGTATGATACAAGTCTTTCAGAACCTGAACTACACATACAAATTTATAAAACACAACTTCCTAAAATAAATCTAACAAGTTTAAATAAGACTTTAAAATAAAAATTAATTTTTCTTTTGAAATTTATCTTTATTTAGTTATGTCCCCGGCAACGACGCCAAAAACTTGATCCACTCTGATATTTATGCTTACGATATATATATATATATATATATATATATATATATATATATATATATATATATGAATTGATACTCCTTTTTAATGATATTATAATGTGGATACTATGCAAGCATATGTATCGTTTAACAAGTAATATAGGACTTTCTGATTAAACCCGGAGATATCGAACCCAGAGGGACAGTGATAAACAACGAAAACAGAAAATTAACTTTTTCACTTTTTTAAAGAAAAATCTTACTTAAACTGAAGAAAATATTTTAGGAAATGAAATTTTAATTCTTTTTGTTAATTTTTATAATTTGAAATAAAAATAAACAACAACTTTAACTAAACTTTTATAAGATGTAAGCAAATGCAAATAAAATATCTTTTTCCTTCTTATGATTCAGTAACAAGTTATGAAATTTTATTGTGAAAGTATACTAAATGTGTTGTACCAAGTAGGAACAATTATATTCTTTGGCTTTACTAGAGATGCTATAAAGAACATAAATTAATCTATTGGTTTATAAATCTTGAAGACTGGTTAGGCGTGAAAGATACTAGCTCTCACTCTAGAATTTCCTCGATTCCCTCCACTTGGGGCCTAACATCTTGTATCAAAACATAAAACAATAAATTGAATTTGGGGCTTTAGCCTGTCACTATAAAGTCCTCTAATCCTACACCCATCAAAGTATATCTCCCTATTTATTTACACTCAACCATATTAATTACATTCTCATCCATATAATCTCATGTGATTCTTTCCAAATGTTGAATAAAACTATACCAAACTGGTTCTTAAATGTTCTCATAACATATTTTAACATCTTAATTGGCCAAATCAAGAAATAAATGAAGTACAAGGTTTTGAATCATCACAACTTCTTCCAATGTTGAAATCCTATACTTCACACAATATACTTCCACATCTTTATTACTTCATCATATTAAGGAAAAGATAAAGAATACTACTCAGAATTTATGGAGAAAATACAATCACAACTTGTTTAAAAGAAGAAATCATAGTGAAAACACAAGAAGTCATAATTAAAAACTAAATGTAATAAAAAAATAAAGACTTATCTGATAATCCTCTCCACAACACTTTTGAAGTTCCTTTGAAACTTTGCTTTGCCTTACAAGACTCCTTAGAGGTTGGTGGCCAACTTTGAAGACTCCAATTCTCTAATTAACTCTTAAAACAAACTAAATTTAAGTAAAAAGTGAAGTGGAGTAGTAGTAAATGAAAGAACACTCTTAGACAACTTACACACTCTACAACAACCACACTAAAACACTCTAATTTACTCTCTAACACTTCTAATTACTAATCTAAAACGCCTCTCAAAACCTCTCTCAACTTCTCTCTTTTTTGATCTTCAAATCATCTTTTAATACTTTTTTCAAAAGGTGACTTTGTATCTCTTCAAATTGTGTCATGATTCAACGTATTTTCTAAAAGATACATCCATTCAAGAGCATTTTGAATGAAAATTTGTGTCAATATGTAATTACACACGTTCTCATCAAGAGATGCCTCAAAAACCTCTTCAAAATCGCACCAAAAATTAAATACCTCCTCTTTTATAACTGCCACGCTTAAGCGCGAGGTCTCGACGATTTGTCGTGGTTCATCTGGTGTGTAAGCTCCAAATGTGGCGCATAGTTGCAGAGCCTTGGCGCGTAAGTGCGGGTTCTAGCGCTTAGCCGCCACATATCACTTCTTTAATTTTCTTCATTTTTGCTTCAATTTTGTTACTTTTTCACTCCTTCCATCATATTCATCCATTTAATCATACCTGTAAAAAAATACACAAAATACCTTCCATTAATGTGTAATATAATAAAAAATATGTATAAAGATGTGCATAAAAATACTATATATTTCAGGTGTATCAAGCATCGTCGGTTCGCGAAATACGTTTTTCAGGTCTTAAAAACCCGAAAAATCACAAAATTTTCACCCTGTTACCTTCAACATTCAGCATTCGCGACATAGGAGGCTAGGGCATCAATAAGCTTTGCAATTTTTGAGCCGTTTCAAGTGAAAATTGTTAGATTTGATCTTCTTGAGGTAAGAGCACTACTCTTAAGTAGAAATTTTTAATTTTTACCATATGGTTAAAGTGCATTTTAGAGAAATCCGAAAATCACTATTCATGGTGAAAATTTGAGAAAAACTTTGTAAATGACTTGGATTTAGTGATTTAAGCCTTTAGGAGTTAAGTTTAGTAATTTTAAGTTGAATGTGGGATTTATAGTGTTTTTTATGCAAATTTTAGAGATGTCACTAAAGAGGAGCAAAGTGAGAGCCACTTTCAATTCTGACAAGTTTGTTAGTTCTAAAGCACAAGATTGTTATGTGCAAGCCTTACAGTCATGTAAACTGATCCAAAAGCGAGGATTTGATAAACTAGGCAGAGTTATTGAAGATATGATTGTAAGTCGCCTTTGGGATAGGTTATGTTGTTTCATTGCCGTAGTTGTTACTTTTGTTGTTCGAGAATTCTACGCAAATATCTCAGAATCAGAGGAGAACTTTGTTTTGGTACGAGGACAACTGGTACATTTTACTTCCGATGTAATAAATGAATTTTAGATTATTTTTGCTTTTACTGTCGGGAGGGGATTATGGAAAATCACTAATGAGAGATGAGTAAATTTCCTTGCTTCAAAATTAAATGCCACATCCAAAGCCTAACATTATTTTATATCATCCAAGTTACTTCCTATAAATCATCTGAGTGAAGTAACTAGAGAAAGAGATACTTTAAATTATTGTATTCAACAAATGAAGGTGATAGATATTGGGAAGATAATTTATGATTGTATTTGGATGTCTGTCAGGGCTGCCACCACTGTAGATATGGGATATGCTTCCCTTATATTTTCATTGTGTGAGTGGGCGGGTGTTAGATCTGAGAATTGGGAAGAGGTCCTTCAACCTCTTAAGCTTATTACCAGCACAAATATTAAGACTTATGCTGAGCATTCATTGTTTGGCTAGAGAGGTGGATTTTCTAGGGCATCTACTGCATCTACTTCTATTGCATCTACCTCTCGTGCTTCTACATCACAGGCTTTTCTTCAGGTCAATTTTCTGATTCGCATACTTAACTTTTGAATAAGATAAAAGATAAAGTAAATTACACTGCGGATCGAGTTCATGATATAGAGGGGAAGTAGATCATATGGGAGAGTATCTTCAACAACATAGTGAGTATGAGATGAACTACGACAGTTATTGGATAGATTGATCAGAGGTAATTTTAGTGTTGTGTTACCCACTCATCCACAATTCACCCCATATGTGCCTACCCATACCTGGAACGAAGGAGATGATTATGAGGAGGAAGATGATGGTAAGGATTTTATTTCAATTATGTTATTTGATGTATGTGTGGACTTTTTATGTTGTGAATTGTTATGTTTATTTTGTGCTAGACTTTGTAGTTTATTTATTATGTTCAGTATGGTTGTTATAAGAACTTTATTGATGTAATAGTTAGTAAGCAAATTTAGTTTTTTTTTATGTTCGCTATGGATGTTGAATGTTTGTAATATGTGAATGTTTAGTAGATTTGTGGTAGTAATTGTGTAAATGAATTTGTAGTAAATTTTATTTGTTATTTCAGAACTTATTCTAGAACCTGCTTGGGAAGTTTAAAACCTTATAAAAATCCACTATATAAATTTCATGCTTAACTTTTCAATTTACTACCATAGGTTTTAGTTATGGATTTCTGTTTAAGTGTATGTGAATTTGCTTTTATTTCCTCCACAACTTTAGAAGTCTTTTGAATTTCTATAAAAAAGAGAAGTTAAAGATGTAATCTAGTTATTTTCATTCTTGTTTTTAATACCTGCATATTTAGGATATAAAATCCCCAATAAATATGATACTTATCGTATTTGATTCCTACACATGTATCTTTTTACTATGCTTAAATGTTTCATCATAATGAAAATTTTAAAGTTTGAGGGGGATGAAAAACAATTTTTAAAAAGAAACTTAAAATTTTATTTGTTCTCAAATATACGATAAATAAAATTTGGATTTTTGATTGAAAAATAATTATGTGCATGAAGTTATATTAGAGAAGTAAAATTTTGAATATAGACATGAGTAAGAGAATTTAGTTAAAAATTATAGTAATCATGAAAAATTTAAAGTAAAAAGATTTCTTAGTAAAGAAATGATGAATATTTTGTAACTATCTTTAGTAGGGAAAGTTGTATTTTTGGAAAAATAGAAGGATTAGAATTTTATCTTTAATACTTAAACTTCTTTTATTGAAAATAATTTTCAAAACTTTTATTATATTTCTAAGTTAAAGATATATATATATATATATACCTTACGCTTTAGGAAATTAAGGATGAAATTCAAATCATTAAAAGCCTATTCAGATACAGTAATCATTGCCTTATAAAAAAAAAAGAAAAGAAAAAAAAGTGAAAATAGTATGTGATAAGGGAGGAGAAGCTTGAAGATTTAAGGGTCTAATAAAAAATTGGTTTCACACCAGATCTTTTTAGAGTATAAGATTTGAGAAAATCTTGAAGCTTAAGAATATAATATAGTTAGTATAATTATTTTTCAGTAAAGATTTTTAAGTAAAAAAAATAAAATGCCTAAGCCCTATATTTTGAAAATCAACAAGTATTTCTGAATAAGATAGGAACTCATATTTTTCATAAACATTTACCTAAGAGATTTCTAAAATTTAAGTTGCTCTCATTTACTAACATTTTTTCTAAATTGGACTACTACATTTCTAGAACAAAATTTTAAAAATTTCTAAAGAAACGCATCCACATAATTTAACTGTTCGACTTTATATGATTATAGTGTCACTTGAGGACAAGTAACATTTCAAGTTTTGAGGATTTTGATACATCTAAAATATACAGTATTGTTATACACATTTTTATACCTATTTTTGATGATATTGCACTTTAACGAAATGTATTTTGTGTATTTTTTTCTTGCAGATATGATTAAATGGATTAATATGATGAAAGGAGTGAAAAAGTATCAAAATTAGAGCAAAAATTAAGAAAATTGAAGAAGTGTTATGTGGCGGCTAAGTGACGGAAACCGCGCTTACGCGCCAAGGCTATGCGGCTATGCACTCAGAGTTGGAGCTTACACGCCAGATGATCTGCGGCTAAGCATCGGAACCTCGCGCTTACGCGCGATAGTTACAAAGGAGGAGTTATTTAATTTTTGGCGCAATTTTGAAGAGGTTTTTGAGGCATCTCTTGGTAAGAACGTGGGTAACTTCCTATTGGCACCAAATCCCAATGAAAATACACTTGAATGGATGCATCTTTTGGAAGATACGTTGAATCTGAACACAATTTGATGAGATACGAAGGCCCCTATTGAAAAGTATTAAAAAGAAGACTTGAAGATCAGTTAGTGTGTGTGTGTGGTTAAAGGTGTTAGAGAGTCTAGTGAGAGAGTAAATTAGAATGTTTTAGTGTGGTTGTTCTAGAGTGTGTAATTAGTGGAAGAGTGTTCTTTCATTAACTACTACTCTACTTCATCATTTCTACTTAAAAATCAGTTTGCATTAGAATTAGATTAGATATTTGGAGTCCTTAGAGTTGGGCGCCAACTTCTAAGGAGCATTGTAAGGAAAAGCAAAGTTTTAAAGGAACTTCAAGAGTGTTGTGGAGAGGATTTATAGATAATTCTTTATCTTTGTTATTACATTTGGTCTTTAATTAAGACTACTTGTGTTTTCACTATGATTTCTTCTTTTAAACCAAGTTATGATTGTATTTTCTAATATGAAGAAGTAATAAAGTTATGGAATAATGTTGTGTGAAGTATAGGATTTCAATGCTGAAAGAAGTTGTGATGATTCAAAACCTTGCACTTCATTTAATTTTTGATTTAGCCAATTAAGATGTTAAAATATATTTTGGGAACATGTAAGAACCGGTATGGTATAGTCTCAATCAACAATTGGAAAGAATCACATGAGATTATATGGATGAGAATGTAATTCGTATGGTTGAGTGCAAATAAATAGGGGGATATATTTTAATGAGTGTAGGATTAGAGGACTTTAGAGTGACAATCTCAAGCCCCCAATTCGATTTATTGTTTTATGTTTTGATACGAGATGTTAGCCCCCAAGTGGAGGGAATTGAGGAAACTCTAGAGTGAGAGGTCGTATCTTTCCTGTCTAACACGTCTACAAGATTTATAAAATAATAGATTAAAATCATGTTCTTTATAGCATTTTTAATAAGGGTAAAGAATAAAATTACTCCTATTTGGCACAACACATTTTTAGATACTTCCACAACAATAACTTCCATGACTTGTTACTGATTCATAAAAAGGAAAAATATATTTTATTTGCATTTGCTTACATCTTATAAAAGTTAGTTAAAGTTGTTGTTACTTTTATTTTAAATTATAAAAAATAACAAAAAAGAAATAAATTTTATTTCCTTAGAGTATTATCTTTAGTTTGAGTAAGATTTTTTTTAAAAGTATTGTTAAGTTTATGTTTCTTGTTTAACCCTTTCCCTGTAGGTTCGATATCTCAGGGCTTAACCAGAAAATCCTATATTACTTGATAACGATATGTATACTTGCGTAGAATCTCATATTAGAATATCACTAAAGAGAAGCATCAATCTATATATAAAACATAAGCATAATATCTCGGGATCAATGATCCTAATCCCGATTCATCCTCATAAAGTTGAGGGTTTGGTGGTCGAGAAAATGTAGGGTGTGGGTGCAAGGTCGATAAAATTTTATCGTGGTTCTTCTTCTTATTATTTTAAAGTCAATGTAAAACTAGAAGAATATACTTCTGCTGAATTAATGAAATTACCTGTGGGATGGTACTCCTCGTGTGCTCAAAAACATGTTCAACGTGGTGTTGTGCCTAATCAATTGTTGAAAGATAGGCTACACTTTTTTGAGGAGCCGTGGAACAATAAAAATCAAACTTTCAACTCGAAGGAAGGTGTTGGATTCGACACGATAGGGCAGGTCGATTATATGAAATTTTCCTGATTGTCACTAATGCATCAAATGGAGATTGTTAGAGAACTGCTGATAACTCTGAAAACTCTCTGATAGAATATGTTCCACTTGAGATCGAAGAAGAGGTCAAGTCAATAATCGATGAGCTGAATGAGGTCAATTGGGAACTGTGGAAGAACCAAGACCCACTTTCATTTTTTCTCTGAGATTTTACAATGTAATCAAATTATTAATGAAATACAAAAATGGCTGCACTTAGATTATGATGAGATGCCTAATTTGGATCTAAAAGTGGTTGTCCATAAGTTAGGAGTGAACCAAACTGTGCTCCCAATCAAGCAAGCTCCTAGAAGGATGTGCTTCAAAATCGAGCAATAAGTCACAGTAGAGTTAAAGAAGTTGATATATTCTAACTTTGTGCGAGAAGAGCAGTATCTGACATAGCTAGCTAATGTAGTACAAGTCGGTAAGAATAATGGTTAGATCTGAGTCTGTGTTGACTTCAAAGAATTGATCAAGGCATGCCCAAATGGATGAGTTCCCATTATCGATCCTAGAATTAATGGTAGACACCGCATCGACACATGCAATCGTCTCTTTTCTGTACATATGATCTGGACATAATCAAATTAAGATGACGCCAGAAAATGTAACGCTCACTGCTTTCAAAACACCGATCCGGGTACATTACTACACGGTAATGCCTTTGAGATTAAAGAATGTTGGAGCAGCGTACTAGAGGGCAAAGAAAAGAATATTTAATGACCTCATTCATAACCTAGATAAGTGCTTTGTGGATGACTTGGTCGCTAAAAGCAAACAAAAAGAGGATCACTTGTATGGTTTAAGAATTGTCTTCGACCGGTTATGACAATTTAATCTTAAGATGAATCCTTTAAAGTGTACATTTGGTGTCACCATGGAGAAACTTTTAGGATTTGTTGTCTGTCATCGTGGAATTGAAATTGATCCGAAGAAGATTAAAACTATCTTAGAGATGCCACCCCATAAACCTTAAAACAACTATGATCTATTCAAGGAAAATAAACATACCTAAGATGCTTTATATCTAATATATCATGAAGGTGTCAGGCCTTTTTTGTATCGACCAAAAAGGATGCCAAGTTTTATTATGATGATAAATGTTAACGAGCCTTCGAAAGTATTAAGCAATACTTAATGACATTTTTTTTGTATTAGCAGACCCTGTCTTAAATTGTCCGTTGATACTTTTTACTGCAACTTTAGACAACTCCTTCATAGCCCTATTAGCTTAGGTCAATGAAAAGAGTAAGAGAAATGCCCTTTACTATTTAAATCTTCATCTAATACCGCTGGAGGTTAAGTATCCTCCTATCGACAAGCATTGTCAAGCTTTAATATTCATTGCCCACAAGCTTAGTCACTACATGCTTTCTCATAAGGTCTACCTTATTTTGAAGTTTAATACGTTGCAATACTTGATGACCCAATCGACACTTTCTAATATTTTAGTAAGGTGTTCAAAGATATTATTGCAATTTGATATAACCTTCATACCACTTTGCGTCGTTAAATGACAAGTCTTGGCAAATTTCCTTGCGGCACACCCATTACAGGCCGAGTCTCCCCTCAATGAAGACTTACTTGATGAATAAGTGATGAACATAGAAGACTCGATCCTCAATGCTGGGAGAATTACTTTGACAAAGCTTCATCAGCACAAAAGGACAAAGAGTTGCAAATGATAGTGCCCGACAAAGCAGGAATTAGACTGATCTTCATTACACCAAGGTGGGATATGTTGAGATAATCCTACCAGTTAACAGAGCCATATACAAATAATGAGGTAGAATATGAAGCTCTGATAACTGGATTAAAATTGACAATACTGATGTGGTTAACTGACATCAACATATGCAGTGACTCATAGTTGATTATTCAACAAGTAGCAGGGCAATATAAAATTCTAAAGCCAAAGTTAGAGCAGTATTTTAGTTATATCATGAATCTACTAAAGCAAATTCCCAACGTGACACTATACAGAATTCCAAGAGTAGAAAACACCCTCGCAGATGCTTTAGCCAAACTCAACAAAGAATTAGCATGCTTAGAGGAAGATTTTATCGACATAAAAATACGAGGATTTCAAGTTCTGTGACAAATTAAAATGGACACCCTGGACAAATTGGCAAATGAATAGACAGTTGCAACAGCTGCTGAGGATATCGAAGACTTGTGTCGGCAGTTCATAGAGTACTTGCAGATCGGAAAATTGCTAGAAGATAAGTTTACAACTTACCAAATAAAGAATAAAGTGTTGTCCTATGCACTAGTGGACAACAATTTATACAAGAGAGCCTTTGATCAGATATGGTTGACATGTCTAAGCAGACTAGAGGCATAGTAAATTGTCAAAGAGGTACATTCAAGGTTATGTGGTGCTCATAAATTAGGTTTAAAGATGAAAATAAAAATTAAAAGACTAGGGTACTACTGGCCAACCATAATAGCCAACTGTATGACAATTTCTATGAGATGTCACCAGTGTTAGATACACGTAGTGGTCTTACACTAACCTTCACCTGATGGTCGCTTCGTGGACATTTGAATGTTGGGACACAGATATAGTTGACCCAACATAACTCCACAGTACCGCCCCACAACCTCGCAATAACACCACAGTACAACCAGTATACTACGTCAATGCTACCAACCCCGTGGTCCCATACAATACTTTACCAATAACACCTCATCACCGAGTTACGCTGCGTAATAATACCTAAATCCCCAATTAATCAATAATACTGCCGCGATATACACATAATAACCCCGTAATACTACCACCATACTGCACCATAACTCCCGTAATAATCCCACAAAATACTACCAAAACACCACATGTAATAACATCACTATTATGCCGCCCCATTCCGCCTTTTCATTTCCTTACAAACAACCTTACATCACCGTGTAAAACAACACAGTAACACTCGTGTTTCCACTTAATCGACAATAACACCTCAATACATTCACAATAACACAGTGAATAACACCATCGCCATAGTTCAAATTTGATATTGCCTCAATACAATATTGAATAATACTACTAATAACATAACTTGATTTACATGAAATCTCAAATTTTCTCCACATGAAAATAACCAAACTCTGCTCACTCCGCACAAATACACTCCCTCAAGTAGTAAATGGAGGCAATGCTTTCCCCTCTTGGCCAAAAGTACTTAACTCCATTTGTGTTTCATTTAAACCAACACAAAAATATAATAACCTTAAATCCCTTGAATGGAGACTTAAGCACCCTCTTCCCCAAGTTAGCCAACAACCTCAGCAATTTTGGAGACCACCCAAACATGTTTTCATGACTCTAGCCCAAGTGAAGTGCAAAATCAATTTAATATCCTTCCTATTACATCTAACCGTTGGACACTTGGCATAAGGCAATTCACTGCACTATTCTCTATCCCAACACTCCTTTAGCTTAAAAATGACCCTACACGCCTTGGCTGCTGATGCGGAATTTTTTATATTGCAAGAACCTATGAACTTAAATGTATATATATTTATAATGATTTAGTAAAGTCCAAACATTCAACGCAAGTATACGTATCATATCAAGTAATACAGGGCTCTAATGGAGTCCCGTTTATCGATCCCACGGGGAAGGGAAGAATCTCACTACTGATAATGTAATACTGAATTCCAATACTCAAATTGCGATTAAAGTTTAATGTTTACTTCTACTACCAAGATGCAGAAGACAGTAACAATTAAGCAAACTACAATTACTTCTATATCTTTTAAAACAGAATTAACTATTAGACACACAATAAGCTATATATTTGAAAGGTTTTAATATATAAGAAAAGTATCTTTCCTCTTGCAACGAGAATATGATGTGTGGATGATATGGAATGATTATCTATGGTATTGTGCCAAATAGGAGCATAATTGATTCTTTATCATTAAAAGAGTACCTCTTCTTCTAAGCAAGAAAATATCATTAACATATCCTAAGTTTAGTTACTAAATCTAAGGCTAGGCTGGGAGGATACCAGCTGCCACTACGGAGCTCCCACTCACCATTTACCTAAAGGCTAACCTTCGAGTTTAGTTACTAATCTTAGGACCAAATTGATGATCTCAGCCTGTCACCCTGAAACCTCCAATTTGACGTCCATCAAAACACATTTCTCTATTTATTTGCACTCAATTCCCATGAACTACGCAATTCATCCATGGAAATTGAATGGGTTCTTCATTGTTGTTCTAAGACATTAAATCCTTTCAGAGTTAATGTTTCACAACATATTTTAACAATCCAATTGGCCAGATCGAAAAGTAAATTAAGTTCGAAATGAAAAACCATCACAATTTCTTTAATACTTTAAAAACACTTCAAATCCACATCAACACATCATCACATCTCTATGCAAGAAGAAAGACAAAGGAGACTACTTAGAATTCATAGAGAAGACACAATAAAACATGGATTTTATATATAAAAGAAAAGTCATAAAAACTACAAACGAAAATACAACTTATCTCTTTCTCTTCCCCAATGCAATTCCCTTGAAGTTCATTTGAATCATTTTCTATCTTCTTTGCAACACTCAATTCCCTCTTTAGAATGGAAAGGAAGAAGCAATCTCTCACTTTACTCCTTCTCCTTCACTCCTTAGAGAAGAATCTCTCTCAAATTGTCACTTCTACACTCTTCTCTCATAAGCCCTAACACTCAAATCACACTAGAATCTCTAGAATACACATAACACACACTAATTTTTGTCCAAAAATAGTTACTTATAAGTTAGAAACGAAAAATCAAGAGTTTCCATAGGCATCCCTTCAAAAAGTCGCTAAAACTCTTCAAATTTGAAGTCCATCGACATTGGACGTCGGCTGCGCCTGATAGGGCGTCGACGGTGCTCTATCGTCAAATTAATTGTTGAGATCTCTAGAAAATGGCGCCGGTGGCGCCATAATATTTTTGCTCCTTTTTGCTCCTTTTTGCTCTGAATTCATTTATTTTCGCTTCTTTTCGCTCCATCACCTAAAATCATCATACCTGCAACAAATCATGAAAAATATATTTCTTTAAATTGTCATATCACCAAAAATGAGTAAAATTATATAACAAAAACAACATATATTTTTTGTGCATCAAAATCCCTCAAACTTAACTATTACTTGTCCTCAAGTAATCCTTTTACTACAAAAAAATATAACTCTAGGCAATGCACTATTCACATGTAAGATACTAAAAATTTTCATTTAAAAGAATATATTGGTTAGACTTTTAGAAAAAAATTTAGTAACTCAGGTCAACACTACAAGTATAAATATTCAACAATCAAGTCTAAGGGTTCTAGTCTTCTATTTATTTTAAGATAAACTATAATTTTTCACATTAAAAGTGTCTTAAAAGATTGTGTGAAAAAGGAGTTCATGCAAACTTCATCAGAATGTAGGCCAATACTTAAAATATAAATTCAGAAATGAAATCAAGTTCTCCCTTCAGGGTGACTCAAGTGAAGCCAATTTTTGATTAGGCATCTCCTCAAGCTTCTTCTTATAAATATTTTTCTTTCTTTTCTCCTTTTCTTTTCTTTTAGGATTGTTTTTCAATCCTTCTTTTCTTTTCTTTCTTTTCTCTCTTTTTTTTAATGAGGACTATATCTGGATAGCCTGTAATGATTTTGAACTTCACTCTCCTCTTTCTGAAGTTTAAACTTGAAACCTCCTTACTTTAAAATTAGGTATAAGCTTTATTATTCATTATAAAGTCACAATCTCTTCTTAACACAAAATACTTTAAGTCTCTTAACATTTCAAAAATACAATTTTCTTTACTTTAAATAGTTAACTATAATCAAATCCTTTCATACCAAATATCTTACCTCTATAAAATTAACCTTTATTAATAAAAACTTTCATCCAATCCTTCCATAATATTCAACTAAAATAAAAAGTTTTAGTTACTTACAGTGAGATTCAACTACCAGAAGTTATGCTAATAATTTTCGAAAATATAATAATTGAGAACTAACAAGAGTTAATATTTTTCTATCCTCCCCAAACTTAAATTTTTCAATAAATTTGAAACAGTATAGTAAAAGAAACTAACCTTTTTGTGCTGGGATTTTGAAATCTTCATCAGCTATCTGGTATTAGTTAATTTAAAACTAGCAGGCATGAAATAGTTAGTAACAGTGATAAATATTTTAAACATTTACATGGGTAAAGAGAAAGTAACTTTAGACATCTAAACATCCAACAAAACACCACAATACTAAACAACTATCACATCACTACACAGTTCATTTAACAATTTCAAGTTAACAGTACATCAACAGGTTTAAACATCACATAAAAGTAAATAATTACTACATCACAACAATACAACACACCACACAATAAGAAAAACAAAAATAGAAACACACAAACTACCAATCTTCATCACCAGGTTCATCAGCAGGGTCAGCATGTTCAGGCCTATACGGTGTATAGCTGGGGCAGGTAGGAAATATCACATCAGTCTCCCCCTCATGAATCTGACTTGAGCATCATAATAGGCAATATCATACCCAACTCTTCTTCTCATATCATCTTCATTCACATCACTTCTAGCCTCATACACATCCATCCTACCATGGAGTCTATCCACACTAGCACTCTGTAATCTCAGCTGCTCCATAATATCAGATAATGTTGGGGGCTCAGATATAGATGGAACGTCATGACTCGTAGTAGGAATATAAATACTCCTAATCTCAACTCGGGCTCCTACATGAGACTCATAAGTACGAATAATAGTCTTTGTAATTGCTCTCAGCGGAATAGCTATCTCTTCAGAACTGTTGAACTCTACTCCAGACTGAACACACAAGGCATGAACTAGGACATGATGTCCTAATCCTCCAGTGGTCTCACCTCTAGCAATAGTATGAATGTTCTTAAAGATAATAGTTCTAATATCAAGCTTCTTCATCTTTTGAATACAATATTTCGGAATTGCTCTATCCCTTGGAACTTCACTGTGGTGATAAGAAGGTAACAGTCTTACAGAGATGAAATAGTGTCAAGCTTTTGATGCAACATTTAACTTGGAAGCAGGAAAATTAATCATCTATTTTTGACTTATTTTCCATTCCCCTCTTTCATCCATCAGAAAAGCAATCACTTCCTTCATATTTGCCTCGCGAATATCAAAATTTTCATATTCACAAACAAATGGTTCCCGAGTCTGATAAAAAGCATTGATTCGTTGAGGAGTAAATTCAACCATTTTTCCTCTAACTAACACATACTCAGTTTCAGTCCAGGGCACATTTGAATAGAACTCTCTAACAACTCCCATAACAGCATTTGCAGTAAAATAACAAAATCGTTCCCAGTTCCGTTTGGCAATAAAATGTTCTACAGATCCTCCAGGATTATCAAAAGCCCGATCCTGAATACACTTCTTATTGTAAAGGTAAGAGTTAAAGCAAAATTGTGCTTTAACATTAACAAACTTTTCTTCATCAAAATCCAATTTTCTCTTCCCTTTACTCATCCTTGGAGCCAAGTGAATTTCTAAAAATTGCAATAAAATTCTAATAAATCCCAAATCCATAATGTATTAAACTCCAAATACTAAGAGCAAATTTCATCATAGGAAATCTCAAAATTTTTCAAAAATCCAAAAATTCCAATCTAAGCAATGTGAGAGATTTCCATGGTGAAAATCAAAAAATTTTAACTTAAAGTGAAGCTCTTACCAAGAGAAGTGTAGATCCAGTCTCAAAAAGCTTTGAAATCACTTCAAATCCGAAATCTAGCAAGCCCTAGGTCTTAAAAATCGTGAAAATGGAGGAGGAAGACAATAACAATGGAAAAAACAACGGGTCCCAGGGTAAAAATCGCGAAATAAAGGGTTTTTCGGCCTTTTACTGTATTCGGGCGCCGGCGGCGCTCTATTTATTTAAAATGCCAAAACTCTCTGGATTTGGGCGACGGCGGCACTAGTCCAAAAATTTTTCTGGGTCCGAAATTTTTTTCTTAATTTCAATCCTTTCGACCTCCACAATGACATTTAATACTTCATTAAGCATCTATTTCATCACATAAGCAATACCTAACACAATCCTTAAACAAACAATATGAAATATACTTCCATATATAAAATCCACGTTACATTATAAACACTAAATATGTTTATCAAATTAAACCAATAAATCTTTAGATTTTTAGTGTTGCAAATACACTAGGATAAGCAAAAATTAAAATCTAAGCACACACCATGAAATTAAGCGTAGCAAATCCAAATTCAAATTACAAAGCAAAGCAAAGTACTAAACACATCAAACATAATTAAGCAAAGTAAACTACACACACTTCAAACATAGGCACAATTTAATAATCGCTCCACATCGGTCTCAAAACTTTCTTCCTCTCTAATATCTCCAATAGATTGTTGATGCGCGAACAAATTGTAGAAGGGACGGAATGGGAATTCATCAAATGAATCCTCAGCAATCACTGCATTCTTCTTCATCAGATTAATCAAACCCATCTCAATCCGACCAGTATGATCAAATTGTTCCTTTATCCTCCAATCTATATGGTCAAAGAAATCAGAAATATTTTTGATTGCATTCATAACATTCTGTACCTCCTTCTCCAACTTTTTGATCTTCTTCAGTATCATTCTGGAACTTTCAGGAAAATAGGGTTGAATCGGTTGTGAAGTCTGAGTTGGTTGATCGATAGCGCATTCATATCATCTTCATCTCCTACTGTTTGGTAGTCATAAAGATTAGTTGGATCAATAGGCCTCCAGGGAAGAAGAACCTTTTCCCAACTCTCATATGAAACTTGTGATTGATTACATAACAAAAATATGGTGGACGAGTGTCCAAGCCCATATTTAGATCCATGAACAATTAATCCCAAAACAGATTTCACAATTATATTACCAATATCAATCAGCCTCCCAGTTTGAATACAAAAATTCAAAATGACACTTTCTTTTGTTACCTTGCTAATCTTCAAAGTTGGAAATAACTTTGTCGAAATAAAGTAATGCCACTGCTTTGACACCGAATTTAAAGATGCAGAAGGGAAACTAACATATCCATTTTCTCTAACTTCCCAATCTTCATTCTCATCCATCAAATAATGATACACATCATTCATATTATTTATTGTGGCATTGAAATTAGCATAGTGGCAAATAGGTACATTCTCAATCATAAAAAGATCATTAATTCTTGCAGGAGTGAATTGTACAAACCTACCCCGCACAAAGACGAATCCTTGGTTGATCCTGTGCAAATTTGTGTAGAATTCCTTCACAACCGGAACGACTACGGCAGCGGTAGTGTAACATAACACTTCCCAACGTCTTTCCTTAATTATCTCTTCAATTCTTGTAGTAGGATTAATCATACCTCGATTTATAAAGCCTCTTTCCTTGACAATCCTCCTCCTCATCATCACCTTGTTGAACAATCGCTATGCTTCAAAACTTATAAACTTTCTTCGGTTAAAAATGTGAGATCGACAGGTTTCTATAGAGTAGGAATCCATGAGATACGAATTGGGAATGGTAGTTTTCATTTTTCTGGAGTTTGGAAGTCTAAAATGGAGTTTAAGGAGTTATAAGGACGAAGATCCCGCTCAAAACTGCCAAAACTCACATTTTGAAACTCCAAAAATCGTTAACAGGTTTTGGGCGCCGGCGGCGCTCGATAGGGCGCCAGCGGCTCTCAAACCCAAAATTCAGCAAATCTTCTCTGTAATTGGGCTCCGGCGGCGCTAGTGGTCAAGAATTTCACCGAACTTCCTTTGGCCCAATATATTCCAATATCTCAATTCGATCCAATATTTATCAAATTTAAATGTATTTAGGAGCGATTAGGATTCACAAATAACTATCTAAAAAGCACAACTACAACAAACAAGAAAACACACCACAAAGATACATATGGGTTGCCTCCCATAAACACTTGGTTTAACGTCGCCAACACGACAAACCATTCAGTTAATCGAGATGACTCAGTATTAAAACCTCTTTGAAATCAGGTTGAAATCTGTTAAAGTAAGGCTTTAATCGATGCCCATTAACCTTGAAAATCTTTCCAGTATCATAATCTTTAATATCAACAGCTCCAAAAGAATGAAATTTTACAACTATAAAAGGTCTCAACCATCTAGACTTGCGCTTCCCAGGAAATAACTTCAATCTTGTGTTGTCTAACAAAATTTTTTGTCCAAATTCCAATTTCTTTTTTAATATCTTCCGATCATGCCATAATTTTATTTTCTCTTTATAGATCCTATCATTGTGATAAGATGCATTTCTAATCTCTTCCAATTCATTCAATTGCATAAATCTCCTCTCCAGCATTTTTCAAATTAAAATTCAACTCTTTTATCGCCCAATTATGCTCCAATTCAACCTATAAATGGTAAGTCTTACCAAACACTGAGTCTATAAGGAGACATTCCAATAGGGGTCTTAGAAGCAGTCCTATAAGCCCATAATGCAGTATC
This sequence comes from Papilionanthe hookeriana x Papilionanthe teres, assembly GCA_022702705.1. Classification (NCBI taxonomy): domain Eukaryota; kingdom Viridiplantae; phylum Streptophyta; class Magnoliopsida; order Asparagales; family Orchidaceae; genus Papilionanthe; species Papilionanthe hookeriana x Papilionanthe teres. Next base: position 103,463,914 of record CM040430.1, read on the forward strand.
TGATCGAGCAGACCAATCTAATTTATGATTTTCTACAGTTTTCTCCAAAATTATTTTAATTTTACGATTAGATACTTCTGCTAAACCACTAGTCTGGGGATAATAAGCAGTAGAGATTCTATAAATAATGTTATATTTCTCAATTAATCTCTTAATTTGATAATTCCTGAAATGGGATCCACCATCAGTTATAATAATCACTCTCGGCATTCCATATCTCGTAAATATATTTTTCTTTAAAAATTTTGAAACACTCCGAGCATCACATTTAGGTAAAGCAATAGCTTCAATCCATTTCGAGACATAATCAACTGCAACCAGTATATATAAATTTCCAAATGAAGGAGTAAATGGTCCCATAAAATCTAATCCCCATACATAAAAAATTTCAACTTCCAAATTATAATTTAGAGACATTTCATTTCTTCTAGAGATATTACCTACTCTCTGATATCAATCGCGTGATTTAGTATATTTGTAAACGTCCTTAAAAAGAGTAGGTCAATAAAATCCAGATTATAAAATCTTAAAAGCTGTTTTATCAACACCAAAATGACCTCCAAATTCAGAATCGTGACATCGTTGAATAATTAAATTTGTATCTTCTTGTGACACACATCTCCTAATAATAAGATCCTTACATTATTTATATAGATAGAGCTCATCCAAATAATAAGATTTTGCATCATATTTAAACTTCTTTTGTTGTTGTCTTGTTAAATCAGGTGGTACAATATCACTCACAATATAATTCACAATATCAGCATACCAGGGCAAATTTCTTCCCATAATAGTATAAAGTTGTTCATCGGAGAAAGTTTCTTTAACTTCTTTCTTAAATTCAGCTAATTTATCATACTCTAATCTCGACAAATGATCAGCTATTTGGTTATCAGATCCCTTCCTATCAACTATCATAAAATCAAATTCTTGCAGAAGAAGTATCCATCTAATTAGTCTAGGTTTTGCATCTTCTATTGAATTAAATATTTAACAGTTGAATGGTCTGTATGCACAATACTTTTAGCTCCAATTAAATAAGGTCTAAACTTTTCAAAAGAAAATACTATAGCTAATAACTCTCTTTCTGTAGTAGTATAATTAATTTGAGCTTCATTAAGAGTTTTACTAGCATAGTAAATGACTTTGAAAATTTTATCATGCCTTTGCCCTAATGCTACTCCAATCTCATAATCACTAGCATCACACATGAGTTCAAATGGTTTCTCCCAATCTGGTGAAATAATTATAGGTGCAGTGATTAATTTTTTTTTTAATATTTCAAAAGCATTTAAACATTCATCAATAAAATCAAACTTTTTATCACTTTGTAAAAGTTGGCATAAAGGTTTAGTAATTTTAGAAAAATCTTTAATATATCTCCTGTAAAATCCAGCGTGTCCTAAGGAACTTCTCACATCACTCACAGTAGTGGGTGGTGGCAATCTCTCAATCAATCTAATTTTAGCAGGGTCGACTGACCCTCGATCCGCAGCAATGCACCAAAACTTGGTTTGCAATCGCCAAACAATGCAGTAATATATGTTATCAAAAACATGTTATAGAAGGACTGATTCCTATGCGGATCAACTCTCGGTTTATGTTCTTCATCTAATAAAATTCTGTGCATACAAATAGAAGGATTGATTCCTTTAATATCTACTAAAGTCCATCCAAAAACTTTCTTGTATCTTTTTAAAATTTCCAACAACTTCTGTTCTTGATAATCTTTTAACTCTGAAGATACAATAACTAGCAAGGTAGATGATTCTCCTAAAAACATATACTTCAAATGATTAGGGAGAATTTTCATCTCAAGTTCAGGAGGTTTATTATAGATGGAATTAAGCTTTTATTTTCACCTTCCATAGTGTCTAATACTTCAAATCTCTCTTGAACATGCTCCAAATCTTCATTCTTCTTATTATCTGAATTTTCTTCATTTTTAATTTCTTTTTAAAACATATTTTCATACTCCACTTCTTGTTCAAACATATTTTTAAAATGATCGTTTCTCAAATATTCACAAACCTCCATCCTAAAACATTCATTATCTTTTTCCATTGAGGGATACTTCATAGATTTTAAAATATTAAAGGCCAGCTCTTGATCATTAACCCTCATAGTTAATTCTCCTTTTTGAACATCAATCACTGCTCTTCCAGTTGCAAGGAATGGTCTTCCTAAAATGATTAGAATTTCTTTATCTTCCTCCATATCAAGTACAATAAAATCCACAGGAAAGATAAATTTATCCACTTTCACTAACACATCTTCCACCACTCCTTTAGGGTAAGTAATGGAACGATCGGCTAACTGAAGAGTCATAGATGTAGGAGAAATTTCTCCAATTCCCAACCTTTTGAAAGTTGATAAAGGCGTAAGATTAATACTACCTTCCAGATCACATAAGGCTCTTCCAAAAAATTTTTCTCCTATAGCACACGGGATAGTGAAACTACCGGGATCTTTAAGTTTTTCAGGAAGCTTCTTCTGAATAATTGTACTACACTCTCCGCTAAGTGCAACAGTTTCATGATCTGTAAACTTTCTTTTCTTTTTTAGAACATCCTTCATAAACTTAGCATAATCAGGCATATGTTCTAATGCTTCAACAAATGGAATATTTATCGTTAATTTCTTAAGGATCCCAAAAAATTTTCCAAATATGTTATCCCTGTTTTGTTGCTTCAATTTTTGAGGAAATTGAGGTGGTGGTTTTTCAACAGTAATCTTCATTGGTTCAAGAGGATAATCCAAGTCTAGAAAAATCTTGTTTGAACATTTTTCAATATTCACCTTCTCCTTTTCTATTTCAACTTCTTTTTGCACTCTTGTTTCCAATTCCTTTCCACTCCTTAACTAAATAGCCTTAAGTTGTTCCTTGTTTTGATCTTTTGGATTGATCTCAACATTACTTGGAAGCATTCCAGAAGGTCTATTATTATGTGCAGTGAAAATATGTCCCAATTGATTTTTAATATTTTTCATGGCAACACCTTGAGCTTGTAATTGATTTCCCATATTCAGAATCATTTCTTCAGTAGACAACTTCGTATCCTTAAATTGCGGGTTACTATTAAATCTAGGAGGAAAAGATGGTCTAAAATTAGTATTTCCTTGATTGTTCAAATTTCCAACTGGATGTATAGAACTGTTCCCCCAATGTGGGTTAACATTGTCATTGCTATTATTCCAATTAAAGTTTGGGTGATTCTTCCAACCAGGATTATAATAATTCGAATAAGGATTGTTAGATCTATTAATAGCATTCAAAGTCTCATAAGGTGTTTGAGATTCTGTTATCTGTCCAAATGAATTTTCCTCTAACACTTGGGGTGGTTGAGAATAATTCATTCCATATTGATCTATTTTCTTGGAAAGGGCTACAATTTGAGAAACTATCATAATCATCATATCTGAATCATATATACTAGCAACTCTTTTAGGATTTACCCGTTTAGAGGGCCATTGAAAATTATTAGTATCAATTTCTTCAATTAATACGTATGCTTCATCAAAAAGTTTTGAAATTAACGATCCACCACCAGCAGCATCTATAATTGATCTCAATGATCCCACCAATCCATTATAAAATGTTTGAATTATTAACCAATCTGGTAATGCATGATGTGGGCACTTCCTAAGAAGATCTTTAAATCTCTCCTAAGCTTCATATATTGATTCCCCTTCAAAGTGATCAAAAGATGTGATATTATTTCTTAGCTTAGCAATCTTTGATGGAGGAAAATATTTCGATAGAAAAGTTTGAGACAATTCTCCCCAAGTTCTAATAGATCCAGGTGCTAACGAATTTAACCACGCCTTAGCTTTATCCCTTAATGAAAAAGGAAAAATTCTAAGTCTGACAACATCACTCGACACTCCGTCATACTTAAAATTAGCACACAGTTCTAGAAAAATAGCGAGATGTAAATTTCGATCCTCAGTGTGTTCCTCCAAATTGATTGTTTTGTACCATTTGGATAATAGCAGGTTTAAGTTCAAATGAATTAGCAGCGACATCCGGATTTTAAATAGTTATATGAATTTCATCTGCTGTTGGGTTAGCATAATCTCTTAAAAGTCTTGACAAATTTCCAATATCATTTCTCTTATTATGTTGATTATTCGCCATTTCGCAAGAATTTTCAGTTTATTTTTTTTGTTTTCTAATTTTTCTGACAATATGCTTTAACTCTGAATCGTAAGGTACTAAACCTATAGATCCACTACGACGCATATAAAATCACACAAATACTTTAAAAAGTAAAAAAAGCACACAATTACACACTACAAAGTAATGGTTTTCAGTTATTATATTATCAATAGATACTGTTTATACTTTCTTTCTTCGATTCCTTCCTTCGATTCCTTCCTTCCACGGCAATGGTGCCAAAAACTTGACTGTGGAATTGTTTATATTACGAGAACTTATGAACTCAAATTTATATATATTTATAATGATTTTGTAAAGTCCAAACATTCAACGCAAGTATACGTATCGTATCAAGTAATACATGGCTATAATGAAGTCCCGTTTATCGATCCCACAGGGAAGGGGAGAATCTCACTATTGATAATGTAATACTGAATTCCAATACTCAAATTGCGATTAAAGTTTAATGTTTACTTCTACTACCAAAAAGCAGAAAACAGTAATAATTAAGCAAACTGAAATTACTTCTATATCTTTTAAAACAGAATTAACTATCAGACACACACTAAGTTATATATTTGAAAGGTTTTAATATATAAGAAAAGTATCTTTCCACTTGCAACAAGAATATGATGTGTGGATGATATGGAATGATTATCTATGGTATTGTGCCAAATAGGAGAATAATTGATTCTTTACCCTTAAAAAAGTACCCCCTCTTCTAAGAAAGAAAAGATCATTAACATATCCTAAGTTTAGTTACTAAATCTAAGGCTAGGCTGAGAGGATATCGGCTGCCACTACGGAGCTCCCACTCACCCTTTACCTAAAGGCTAACCTTCAAGTTTAGTTACTAATCTTAGGACCAAATTGGGGATCTCAGCCTATCACCGTGAAACCTCCAATTTGACGTCCATCAAAATACATTTCCCTATTTATTTGCACTCAATTCCCATGAACTACGCAATTCATCCATGGAAATTGAATGGGTTTTTCATTGTTGTTGTAAGACATTAAATCCTTTCAGAATTAATGTTCCATAACATATTTTAACAATCAAATTGGCAAGATCGAAAAGTAAATTAAGTTCGAAATGAAAAATCTCACAACTTCTTTAATACTTTAAAAACACTTCAAATCCACATCAACACATCATCACATCTCTATGCAAGAAGAAAGACAAAGGAGACTACTCAGAATTCATAGAGAAGACACAATAAAACATGAATTTTATATATAAAAGAAAAGTCATACAAACCACAAAAGAAAATACAACTTATCTCTTTCTCTTCCCCAATGTAATTCCCTTGAAGTTCCTTTGAATCTATTTCTATCTTCTTTGCAACACTCAATTCCCTTTTAGAATGGAAAGGAAGAAGCAATCTCTCACTTTACTCCTTCTCCTTCACTCCTTAGAGAAGAATCCCTCTCAAATTATCACTTCTACACTCTTCTCTCCTAACCCCTAACACTCAAAACACACTAGACTCTCTAGAATACACAGGACACACACTAATTTTCATCCAAAAATAGTTAATTATAAGTTAGGAATGAAATCCCAAGAGTTTCCATAGGAATCCCTTCAAAAAGTCGCCAAAACTCTTCAAATTTGAAGTCCACCGACATTGGCGCCAGCTGTGCTCTATCGTCGAATTAATTGCTGAGCTCTCTGGAAAATGGCGCTGGCGGCGCCAGAATCTGTTTCCTCCTTTTTGCTCTTTTTGCTCTGAATTCATTGTTTGTCACTTATTTTAGCTCCAATCACCTAAAATCATCATAACTGCAACAAATCATGAAAAATACATTTCTTTAAAGTGAAATATCACTAAAGATGAGTAAAATTATATAGCAAAAACAACATATATTTTTGGTGCAGCAGTTGCCTAAAAAACTCTAAACCAATAGCCACACTTTGGTTCAAAAACTTAAAATTTAACCTGCCCTACTCGGCTCACCATCATTTGAGCTCTTCCTCCACTTCATCACCAACTCAGCGATATGTTGACACCTAAGCTTACCCATTTTGTCACCATGCTCGGGCCTATAAATTATCCACTTCCATAGCCAAAAATTGGAAATACAAACTTACCTTGGCCCCTGCCAAATTGCTCTCAGACCTTCTTACAACCTTGCTCATTGCATTCCCACGGATCTTAACCCTCCACCTCCATCACCAAATCCTGATTCTACTATCCAAATCTAGTACATTTTTTTTCATCTCACAGAACTACACAAAACCTCAAACTCAGCCCTCCAAAAGCTTCCTCATACCACAAAATCATCCTTAATCAAAATCCATCCTTCCCGAGTCCTCTAACCTAACTTATGACGAAACCTGAGCCACTCTCCGACCAAAATCTTACCTAGCTTCATCTCAGAGCAAATCAATATTTTGAGGAGGTTCCTAGGCTCAAGGTAATGCTTCTCAACAAACCCAATCGAGGCCTCTCCTCTTGGGCTAAGGTATAACTTCAAAGCACATGTTTGGCTTCAGTTTTTGACCTTTGTGAAGAAGATGAAAACATCATGCATATCTAGTCGTATAAATTTAATCTACGCACTTAGACGAAGCAGTTTAGATTTTATTTTGGAGTTATTTTGGGGTTATTGAGTTATTTTAGAGTTAGTTTGGGTTATTTTGGAGTTATTTTGAGGTAATATAGTTATTTTGGAGTTATTTTGTAGTTACTTTAGGGTTATTTTGGACTTATTTCAACCCCGATGCTTTGAAAAGGTAAAACACGCTGTTTGGACTGTCTAAACTTTATTTTGGAGTTATTTTAGAGTCATTTTGAGATTTTTTTAGAGTTATTTCAACCCCGATGCTTCAAGAAGGTAAAACACGTAGTTTGGACTGTCCAGACTTTATTTTGGAGTTATTTTGAAGTTATTTTGGAGTTACTTCAAAGTTATTTTGGAGTTATTTTGGAGTATTTTAGGGTTTTATATAATTATTTTGGAGTTATTGTGGGGTTATTTTGGAGTTATTTTAGGGTTATTAAGCTATTTTGGAGGTTTTTTGGAGTTATTTTGTAGTTATGTTGGGGTTATTTAGTAGTTGTTTCAACCCGATATTTCAAAGATAAAATGAGTTGTTTGGACTCTTTATGCTTTATTTTATTTTGGAGTTATTATTGGGTTATTTTGGAGTTATTTCGGAGTTATGCTAGAGTTATTTTAGAGTTATTTCAGAGTTATTTTCATGTTATTTCAACCCTGATACTTCAAAAAGGTAAAACATACTGTTTGGACAGTCCAAACTTTATTTTGGAGTTATTTTGTAGTTATTTTGGGGTCATTTTGGAGTTATTTTGCAGTTATTGAGCTATTTTGGTGTTATTTTGTAATTAATTTGGAGTCATTTCAACCCCGATGCTTCGAAAAGGCCAAAGGCTCAGCATAATAACTCAAAAACAACTCCAAAATAATAACAAAATAACTCAAAATAACTCAATAACCCCAAAATAATTCTAAAATAACCCAAAAATCATAAAATAACTCCAAAATAAAGCCCGAACAGTCTAAACGACACGTTTTACCTTTGTTAATCATTGGGGGTTGAAATAACCCAAAATAACTAGAAAATAAGTCCAAAATAACTCCAAAATAACCCCAAAATAACACAAAAAATAACTCCAAGCCTCGACAGTCCAAATGGCATGGTTTACCTTTTTGAAGCATTGAGGTTGAAATAACTCCAAAATAACTCTAAAATAACTACAAAGTAACTCAATAACCCAAAAATAACTGCAAAATAATCCCAAAATAACTCTAAAAAAACTCTATAATAAAGCTTGGACAGTCCAAATGACGTGTTTTACCCTTTCGAAGCATCGGGTTTAAATAACTCCAAAATAACCCCAAAATAACTCAATAACCTAAAATAACACCAAAATAACTCTAAAATAACTCTAAAATAACTCCAAAATAAATTCAAAATAATCACAAAATAAATCCAAAATAACTCCAAAATAACTTCAAAATAATCCAAAAATAACTCCAAATAAAGCTTGAACTGTCAAAGCACCGCGTTTTAGCTTTTTGAAGCATTGTGGTTGAAATAACTCCAAAATAATTCAGTAACCCAAATAACTTCAAGGTAACTCCAAAAAAAAGCTTGCATAGTCCAAACAACAAGTTTAACCATTATGAAGCGTCGGGGTTGTTGCAGAGTTGGTCCGGCATAAAAGAAATCCATTTTTTAAAATATTTTATGAAGTGGGCCCAGTGTAGTATGCATGGCAATATATTACTGGATTCTGCAGGCAGAGCTGCACCCGGACTCCAAATGGAAAAAAATTTTCATCATCTTGAGGTGCTAGAGCCACCACCTTCCTTGCACTAGACCTGCCAGAACCGTCGTTGGATTGCCGACCTAGCCATGAACTGCTAGACCCGCTGTTGAAACCGTCTGTCAATGCCAGAACCGCCACAATCTCTTGCTACAGCGATCCCTCCAGTTAGACGTTACTTTTCGCATCCAAACTGCAGACTTGCCGCTGCTCTGCCGTCAAAACCTTCTGCGCACTTGTTGCAAAAACTCCCACAACACACGTTGAACCTGCTGTTGTTGAAGTCGAATCGAACCACGCTTCGATCATGAACCTAACTTTAGTACCAATTGTTAGGCAAAAACAATGTAGAATCAAAGAAATTTCATATAGCAACAATTAAACACAAAAGATTTACATCTTTGGTATTAAGATAATTCACCTATCCTCAGGGAGGGAAATTCCACTAGCACCGGATGAGAAGAAAGAAAAAAGAGCTTGGGTTACAACTTCAACACTTCTCACTATACCTATCTCATGAACCCTAAGTCTCTTTTATAGAGGTGCATTAGGGCATATATGTAAATAAAGCAAAGATCAAATTATCTTAATCGCAATAATAACCATAAATACAACAGAGTTAACATCATATCTCTACTAAATTCGGAGGGGGCGAAGTGGATTGATTACCATCTTTCAACTGGTAACTAGGATCATAATTGATGGAAGGGAAACTTGTGGTGCTTTTTTGTAATTTTTATAGTTGTTCTTTTTTGTATGCTAAGATTCAGCTGAAATTTGGAGGATCACCAACAATGTTCTTATTTAAAAAATATTCTTCTGTATAATTGCGTCATTTTTTTTTCCTTTTCTAAGGGAAGATGGGAATCATGTTGTACTCCCACTAGTATTTGCAATATATTTATTATTATTAATATATATATATATATATATATATATATATATATATATATATATATATATATGTGTGTGTGTGTGTGTGTGTGTGTGTGTGTGTGTGTGTGTGTGTGTGTGTGTAATTCAATTTTTTGTTAGATTTTATCTTTTTTTTAATAAAAGAGCACTAATGGCTCTAATTTTATTGCTAAAAAAAAATTACAAAACCGGGAGAAAGGTCCCTAAAACACACACACCCTACCAAACCCAAAAAAAAAGAAAAGAAAAGCAGGGTCCTTTCTCCAAAAAAAAAAAATACAACACGACACGACACGACACGACACACCAACAACACAATAAAAACAAAACTACAAATCCAAAGAAACTAAAGAATATAAGTAATCAGGTAATAAATTCGACACAACAGGATTTTTTAAGTGCGATCCAAGCTTAGCAATCCAATCAACCACCTGGTTTCCTTCTCTTTTAGTACGATTCCAAGTAATATTAGTCAAGAAGCAAGCGATCTAATTCTTTTAACTTGTAACAAAATACTCCAGTGGCAACTAAGATTAAATTTACAAATATTCCAAAGATATGAAGAGTCCATTTCCATAATAATATTAAACCAACCCATTTTTTTTGCAATAAGGAGCGCAAAAATGATAGCTTCAGCCTCAGCTACTAAAGGAGAGAAAGACAAAAAAGGAGCAGCTAACCAATAAGGAACAATACCATTCCAATCTCTGCAAATACCACCAATCCCAGCAACCGAAGATTTCCAAGAACCATCCGAATTGATTTTAATAAAAGGAGCAGACGGTTTAAACCAAGCAACTTTACTTAAGCATTTATTAGAAATCTGTAAGTTAATATTAAGTTTATTAGCTATATAAAGGATGAAATTATTGCTAGTAAGCTTAATATCATTAACAGTTAAACTTTTATAAATATAAGAATAAATTTGACAAATGACCTGCTTAGTATTAACAGATGTACTATTAAATTTAACATTATTACGAGATATCCAAACAAACCAAACAACTATAGAACGAATAATATTTAAAAAAGGATGCCCCCTAATGTTCCAATCTTTATAGATATCCATAATCGAATTATAAACAGAAAAAGAATCAAGTCTACCACATAAAGAAAAAATACTTTTCCAAATATCAAAAGAAAATATGCAATTTCCAAATATATGCAGAACAAACTCTTCACTATTCTGACATAAATAGCATTTAGAAACAAGTCTAAGACCTTTGAGCTTAAGAATATTATCCGTAGGAATGCAATTGTGAAAAAGTCTCCAGCTAAAGAAAGAAATAGAAGGTTTGAGCCACTTATTCCAATTCCAGGAAAGATCAAAACCAGGAGGAAACATCTCAAAAGAGGCAAAATTTTTAGTAATAGAATCCCCCAGCTTTCCTTTAATTTTAGGAATATCTTTTTTATAAGCATTAATAGGAACACTAGAAATAAATAAAGCATCCTGATAATGAACCATACTACTGAGCTGGGATAAATTCCAAGAGGAATGAACCCATAAATCTTTAACCTTAATATTGATATCATGAGGCCCACCATAGAAATTAGCAAGAGAACAATTAGTGGTCCGGTCATCATACCAAAAGGAGACATCACCCTGGCCAATATCCCAGCAAATTAAATTTTCAACTTGAGTAGCAATTTTCAATATTTCTTTCCAAACATAAGAGTCAAATTTAGAGGGAGTAATAGCCAAAGGATGAGAATTGCCACAGTATTTAGCATTAAGAAGAAAAGCCCAGATAGAATTATTCTGTCTAAAATGAAGTCATAGCTTCATAAAATTAAACTTAATAGAATCATGAAGCTTACGAAAACCCAATCCACCACAGTTGGTAGGTTTACAAACCTTCTCCCAACTTTTCCAATGTAAGCTCTTTTGCTACAACCATCCCACAGAAAACTATTATACATAATCTCAAATTTCTTAATAATAGTAAGAGGCATATTCATAACCTGTAGAATATACAGGGGTAAAGAAGTAAGAATACTTTAAGAAGAGTAATACGCCCACCAAAAGAAAGAAATTTATTTTCCCAAGTGTGAAGTTTCCCTCTAATCTTATCCAACAAATCGGCAAAAAGAACAGTTCTTTTAGCTTTCTTATCAAGAATAAAACCAAGATATTTATTAGGTAAATCAGCCTTATGACAGTGAGTAAAATCAGTTATCCAATGCATTTTAGCATTGGATACAAATTTAGAGCAATATAAAAACATTTAGAAGTATTAAAACATAAACCTGAAACTTTTTGAAGATGAATAATGAGCTCCCAGATTTTCTTGATGGACCTTTTATTCGAATTAGTAAAAAGAATGAGGTCATCAGCAAAGCATAAATGAGAAATACTCAACCCACCTTTATGAATATAATTAAGAGCAGGATTATCAACATAATGTTTATTCAAATATCTAGAAAAATAATCAAAGGCAATAATAAAGAGATAAGGAGAAAGAGGATCTCCCTGCTTAATACCTTTTGTAGCCATAAAGTGCCCATGAGAATTACCATTAATAATCAAAGAGTAAAAATTGTTATTAAGAATTATGTAAATAAGTTTACAAAAATTATCATTAAAGCCTTGAGCCTTCAAAATATCCATTAGAAACTCCCACCTAATGGAATCAAAGGCTTTCTTAATATTCATTTTGAAAATAACATTACCATCTCTTTTACTTCTATCCAGATCTAACAATGACTTCCCGAACAAGAAGGGCATTGTCCCCAATATATCTTTCCTTAAGGAAAGCAATTTGATTAAGAGTAATGACCTTGCTTAAAATAGGCTGAATCCTATTAACCAAAAGTTTAGAAATAATCTTACAGACCACAGTATTAATACTAATGGGTCTGAAAGAATCCCATGTATTAGCACCATGTTCTTTAGAAATTAAAATGATATTAGAACTCTTAAAATATTTAGGTAAATCCTTGTCACGAAAAAAAATCTTGAATAGTTTCAACAAGTTCAGGATTTATAATATCCCAAGAAGCTTTATAAAACTCAATAGTAAAACCATCAGGCCCAACACCCTTGCCCTCCTCCATACTTTCAAGAACAGACTTAATTTCAACTATAGAAGGAATGTAAGTAAATTTAAGAAGATTCAAATTAGCAGTATGAGAACAAAGATCAGGATTAATCTGATCAAGATAACTGCATTGCTAGAGTTTATCTTACAATGCAGATGAACTACTCAAACAAATCCAATGCTATTTGGCATGGGCTTAGCCTTGAAGTCATCCTCCGATGTTTACAAACAATAAGATGACTTGAACATACAATTAAATTGTGTTAATCATTCTATCATTCTCAGTATTTCTTCACATCCTTTTGTTCTTTTACAAGATATTGATTAATGCTTTTATCGAGATTATTATGAAACAAAAACTAATAGATCAAAATATTCTCATAGACACTGTCTGAAATCACTGGTTTTCTTTTTTCTTTTTTTTTTCATTTTTGTTTATATTTTCAATTTGAATAAGATAAATTTAAAAAAAAACACTAAAAATAACCAAAGATTATTTTAAGTGTTTTCTATAATATGCTTACTGTTTAGAAACAAAAAATAAAACATAATAACGCAGTAAACAAATATATTCTTATAAACAAAAGAAAAATTAAAAAAAAAATAAAAAATAATCCCAAACAATCCCTTATATTTTCAAAATATTTATTTCAAATCTTCAATTCAATCATTTAAACCACTAAATCCAAACTAATTTAATCCTACCGTCAGCTTCGTTATCTGTCTAAGAAAATAAGTGGAGAGTTTCATGGAAGACATTTGGACGTCTAAGAGTCGACTCGGATTTGAATTCGTTGAGCTAATATTAAGCATTGAAAATACTTCTAAAAAAACAAATGCCCCATTTTAGAACTCATCCCCCTTAACTTTAATCCAACAAAAAACAAAGTTAATCATAACTCAACATAGCACAGAAGGTCTTGTGAACTGCACTAACATAAATGCCTTCTAAAATCATCACAAGTACACAAATAACTGTTGCTAAGAAAAATCCTCAAAGCTTGATATTGGGAACAAAAGAAGAACAAATAAAAAGAGAGCTTACATACATACCACTGAATTAACTTAAATCTCTATATAAATCACCTAAAAAAATCGCCACATTCATATAACAGATAAAAGAATAAAACAAACTGGAGGAAGAACAGTTATGTTGATTGTTGACGTTGGTTTTCACAACCGGGGCAATTATGCAAGCTCTCGTGGATGTAGATATCACAGTCAAGGCAGAAATGCTGGTTGCACTTTGGGCATGAGACATGGGGATTGGATTTGCTTCCTGCATATAATTTTCCCTATTAGCAAATAGGAGAATCAATGTAAAAAAATGAGCATTTACAAAACATACCACATAAATTTTACGGATTCACATATATGACACCTAAACATTCATATTTACATGCAAACTACGCAAATATTTAGCATCAAATAAAAAATAGCACCGTTGCGATTTTTTGAAAAGTTAAATGCAACTTCTCATTTGTAGATTTATGACACCAAGATATTATGAGTATAAATATCAATCTTTAGGTGTTAGATATGTAAACACATAGGAATTGTGTGGTATGAATGTAAATTCTCAAAAATTAATAAATCGACAAATCGTGGTTACTGAGGTTACTGAAAATTGAAGAAGATGAAACAATGAAAGTTATGATAGTTGAGAGTCTCTCTAAAAAGAGGGGAACTTCATTTTGAACACTAATATCAAGACTCTCACACAACCAGCATCACCTAAATTTGATCAGCCTCCTAGGGCTTCGACGAAACCAGTTTTGTGTTTGTATCAAAATCTCACTGTTCTCATATCAATAATGCATTTATACATTTGGGTTCAACCCAACATGTTTTTTTCAGCTCGCAGCAGTTAATAATAGTATTCCAGTCATCATGCTAACACAGAAGGGCAAAATTGGCAAGGGAGGTATTCACGATTGGAAAATATTTTCAACAATATAAACATGGATCATGAGCATAAAGACATAAGTATGGGCATTTCAAAGAAGAAAGAATAATTTGGGTCACAAGAAAACTGAGCTATTAAAGAGATTTACACGTATTCCACTTATTATCTATAAAACTAACGCTCAAATTTTGAAAATAAACTTTTAAATTTTTATATTTATGACAATCAAATTATAAGGAATTTAATTGTAATGGCTATGTTACATTGGGGAGGGGAAACCATGAATCGAGTACTAGGAAGGGAGGGGTCGGGTAAATGAATAGAAGGGGAAGATAAATCGAGAAGGGTGAGGAAGCTGAAGAGAGGAAGAAGAAACAAAGAGTCGAACAGGGAAAAGTGAGGCAAGGAGTCGAGCAAACCAAATATACTTTCGCCCATAAAAGGATGTGCTCAAGGGAGGCAGCAGTGAAAAAGACTTACTTAAGAGTGGAATAGTGAGGGAGAAATCCTAGCCAGCGATGAGGAGGATTAAGGAAGCATCAGCGTTGAGCTTCAACAGGTTCTATGCGAAGGAGGAAGGTACAATAGAGCAGAGCACATGCCCTAGCCTACCAGCGAAGAAAAAAAGAGGAGAAGAAGAAGCATCGCAGAGGAGGAAGGGTTGAGTTCTTGCGTTCGTGTGGGAGAGAAAGCCGAAGCCAGGCTTTCAATCTAAAACTCTCCAAGCAGAAAGAAGCTCCCAAGTGCACGTGAGATTATTGCACATGACGCAAATTTGCGTCAGCTGTCCAATAACAGGGGGCCACGTGGCAATTTGGACTCATTCACATAAACGATTAGGGCCCGGGTTGACACGTGGCACCCTCTCATTGGACACCTGACACAAATTTGTGTTAGGTGTCCTGATACAATAATTTTTTCTAGTGCACAGTAGCTAAGTCACGGTTTTTCATGTATGGAGTAGGGCGAGCTGGTTTTATAAAGGTAAGTTTAATTAATTAAGTTATTTAATATTATATATATATATATATATATATATATATATATATATATATATATATATATATATATATATATAAAGTGTATTATTTAAACATTAAAGTTAAGTGAATTTCATTTAAGTACTAAATAAAGGCTAGGGTTTTAATTCTAAAAGCATATAATAATCATTTTGATTATAATAACTAAATTTTTAAGTTTAAATTATTGAAATTCTAATTAAAATAGTGTGATACAACAATAATTCATAATTAAATTATAAAACAATTAAGTGAAGTGATTCTTGTATATTTTATATTTTATAGGTGAGAAATTGACAGAAGTTAAGAGCAAGCAAATTGTCTATCATCAAGGTGAGTGCTCGTACTTTTAATCTATAGTAATAATTTATTTCTTCTCAACTATTTACAGTAATCACACTAACACAAGCTTTATTCTAATTGGAATATTTTTTTATTTTTCTTTATCGATCATATTGTTATGAATGGTATAGTTACTTACTCTCATGCATTTGGTGTATGCATTATATAGTGTGTTAAATTGAATTGATGAATACATGAATGATATATTTATGTTGACTACTTGTATATTCATGACTGACTATGATGGAATCACCTATTGATAGTACTACTAGGAGAACACCAAGGTACCCATGCAAGTATATGGAAAGTGATATTTATATTGATGTGTTGAAACAACATAATTTTTAGACAGTGTTCTTGTGACGGTTATATAAATATAAAATGATATTGGTATGTTATTGATATAGTAAAATTCATTCAATGACATATTAAATATTTATATTAATTAATTTAGAAGCTTAACTAACATGTATATTATTTTTCTTTTTCCTTGTATTACTGTAGTTTAGAAGTAAAAGTATTCACTAGCTTTTCTTAGCTCATTTTTTTTTTAAACTAATTTTTCAAGTGTAATTAATTAATTAAAAGATGAGCAATAGAAAAGACAATGTTTATAGAAGATGCAGATAAGCACTAATGAGGTAATCTTAAATATATTATCTTAATTAATTTGATTAGTGGCTTTTTCATTTGTTAATAGTTAGGTAGAGAAAATAAATATGGAAAAATTTAATTATCATCGTCCGATCGTCTGTTCTCACTTGATTAATTTCAAATCCCGGGCACGAATGACCATAGTTTCATAAATAGCTAATGTTGACTTGCTTGAGGTCTGTTTATAAATTTCGAGGACCAAATTTTCATGAGGAAGATTATAATAGTTCAGTTACATGGGTGGGGGGGGGGGGCAACAAGAATCGGAAAAAGGAACAGAGGGGTCAGGTAAATGAACAAAAGGGGGAGATGAAGCGAGAAAGTCAGAAAGTCGAAGAGAGGAAGAGGAAAAGAAGATGCGAACACAGAGGAACATGAGTCGATTCGGGGAAACGGAAGGTTGCTTTCTCCCAATAAAAGGACTTGCCCTCTCACAGAAAGGAAATAGATTCTTATCACTAGCACAACAATTTAGGTGGTAAACCTGGTAATTTCTATTGAATTTTCAAGTAAGCCTCAACAAAGCAAAAAGGTTTTAGCTTGTTCTCACTAAACGAAGATTAGGCAGTAATGCATGCATATTGGATAATACATGATCATACCAAATATAGAATATACGAAAGGAAAAAATAAAAGAAAAATAAAAGCATACCATGGCTTATAAGACTTTGCTGGCATCCAAAACAAGTCTGTGGCAACTTCTGCTGCAATCTAATAGGAAGGGTATGTGACACTTCGTTAAATGGCGTAACTGGAAATAGGTGATGATAAGATCTTGCTAAATGTGGAGAAGAAACAAGCGTCAGCCCACATATCCGACATTCCAATGGGAGTTCACAAACTCGTGCTTTACATCTTGGACAGGTATAGCCACCGCCTACTTTCGCTTCCTTGTGACAGGAACATATAGAAATAGCACCCTCGGCTCCTCTTTGTGGAAAACCCATTTTAATGAGGTTGGCAATAGCATACTCTGCTATAGCTGGAGGTGGCGGTGCATACTCCATTAACAATTCCTTTAAGTGTGACTGCCATAAGCAAAACGGTAGCCACTTAATCGACATTCATAGTAAATTTTTCCAAGGCAATGCAAAAGAGAAATGAAGATAGATCACATCTAAAGTGGTCCTGGCTATTCTTGTAAGGCCAATTTAGACTAGGTATATCACATTTCTCAAATTTAGTCTCTAAATTTTATGAAATTGATAAAAAATATAGATTCACGCGAAGAAACTGTGTACAAAATTGATCCAATTTTACTTGCACAACTATAAAAAAATTGATTCTGATTTAGTCTCTGAGGAACCATTTTAGATCAATTTTCTTTGGTTGAGAGACAAAATTAAAGAAATGTAATACTTCAGAATTAAATTCAGCACATATAGAGAGTTGGGGAAATATTTTGGACTTTAATAAGAGGAATAAGATATACCTCATCAAGGGCAACAGTATACAAACCCCCCGTCTCCTCACACAGATGCTTGCATATGTAAATCTCAGCTGAAAGTCCAACAACAGAGCACCTTATTTTAGCTTTCTTACATTGTTTAATTGTTTCCATTATATCACCCGGATCACAGGTGTTGAGGGAAGAATAGAGAATCAAGACTTCTCGGTGACCATATGAAGGAACTTGCGAAAGATATCCATGGACAAGATCAAGAGCATTCTGTAGGGAAGCATCTCCTGAGCATTCAAGCTTTCCCATAAGAGCCTTGATCTGTGAATCTGGACTGCCTCCAAGCTCTGTTAAACACTGGGAAACACCATCTTTTATAGTTACAAGCCCAATATGACTTAGTGGGTTTTGATCGAAGAACTCTCTAATAAATGTCCCAGCACATTTTGCAACCACAGCCATCCGGCTTGGGCGATAATCTGTTTCTGAAGCTGCCTGTGCCAGTCAAAAAGGACCATGCATCATTATATAAATAGTCAAGAATGATGAATGATTGGCATAAAAACAAATGCTTTCTTGATAAAAATGTTATAGTGAATTAGTGATTCCCAATCTTAAGCTAAGAAGAAGAATTATTAGAAAGGTATGCTTATAAAGACAACTGCAAGTACATTTTATGGATCAGCAGATTGTTCTTCCAAGAGAAAATTCAAGGAAAAAGTGCCATCTACCAAGGAGCTTTGCTGGTAGAAACGAAAAACCAAACAAAAATCAGTAAAGTGGCTCTCTGCAGAACAGAACGCTATACTTCCGCATAAGAACAGGAGGGAAATACAGGAGCTTATTGAACCTTCACTCAGCAAGCTTTTAGAAAATCACAGAATTGTTTAATAAAATCAGAAAAAAGTAGGTGATGTGTATTCATTTTGAATCTACCAGAAGAAGGATTTAAAAGGTGCAGAAATATAAAGCTTTGTGCCATCAAGTTAAAGGACAAAGGAACAATGATTCTATCGCTAGAAAGGCCATGATACTTATGAGAACCAATGTATATGGAACAGCGTTAAAAAAGTAGCACTTCATATGTGATATGATACTTTCCAAAATCATCCGCTTTAGGAAAAAGAGTCGTTTAACATCATCCACAAACATATTCAATGAATTCACATCACAAGGAGAGAATCCATTGTTCATTAGTAATATACAAATTCGTTTGTTAAAAATTCCATGCCTTCTCCAACAGTGAAATAAGTTCAAATCTAAATACTACTGCTTATATAAATTACTCTGATAATCTAGCAAAGCTGTTCAAGTACTGCAAGAAATAATTTTTTAAAATTATTAGAAAGAATTTTTTTTCAAAGAATTAAAGATAAGTATGATAGAGAAATAATAAAATCAGAAGTCTTTGTACAGTTATCAAGTAAATTTTAATCACAATAATATTTAGTGATGGATCAAAATGATGCTTTAGGATGACATCTGTAGTGGTTATAGAGATTAATATAACAGATACTAGATGTGAGACTTTTTAAGTGTATTATATTTGTAGATTAGTTTTCATACTTAAAGGAGGTAAGAAGTTGGAGTGATGGAAGAAAATTTCGGAAGCTAAGAGGCTAAGGTGTCCTTATGGAAAAAATAACAAAAATAATTTCTAAAATATGTAAATTTAGAGATGAAAATTTGATAAATATTAACAAGAATGTTAAAAGAGCAAGTGATATTTAAATGTGAGAAGTACTTAATATTAATTATAGAATATATGAATCTATATAGCACTTACACTTCTAAAAATATGTCGTACTCATGTCCGACACGTATTGAACACCAACACTTGTATGACACATCCCGACACTTGTCTGACATTACAAAATATGTCTAAATTTTTTTGGGCCGGAACACGTCCAAAACATGTCTCAAAACTGCATCGGGCATAGGCTCAATACAATATAAGAAAAAATGGGATATGGGAAGTAGGCAATTAAAAATACATGTATAATCCTAATTATACCACATAGTCGAAGTCGTATCCTCTCTTGTCTTGTCAAAGTCTCCTCTAATATTCATCAAAATCAAGCATCGAAAGTACATCCAATATCATTATAACTAAGCATCAGTAGTTACCTCTTTGTTTGTCGGAGCCGAGCATCAAAAGTCCATTATGTATTCATCAAAGCATAGCGTTGTAGCTCTCTTATATTCATTGAAGCCAAACCCACACCTGTTATAGCATAATTCGTAAACTTCATTGTCGCAGCTTGAGCAAAAGTCAAACATGTTCGTTGAGGCCGATCAAAATACCTTGCGAACTTTGCAACACTTGCACAAAAGTTTCTTTTCATTGAAACTACGTTGAGTCAAAGCCGTCCTAGTTTTATGAGTGAATTAACAATTTTTTTTACTCTTTAATGAGTTAATAGTTATAAATCTATACTTATTCTAATCATAAAAGTTAAATTTTAACTTAATTAACTAAAAAATGTGTAGTCGTAGAATATTTTAATTCTTAGTAGATAAGTTGGAGAAATTCTTGTGAAACATAATATATATCTAATTTTGATAATCAATTTTATAAGTACAATATTTATTAATAGAAGTTAAATTTATAAAATTAAATTTTATTCTTGCACACTTTATTTTGTGACGCTTTTAATAGAAAAAAATAAAAGAAATAAACATTTATATTAATAATTAATTAAATATTAAAAAAAGTCCATGATTTATCACAAACTATTTTTTTTTTCAATTATGTCATTTCTTTGCATCATGTCATGTCATATACAGTCTTTCTGTTTGTGTTCATGCTTCATATATACGAGTACAATTGAAGACAATGACCTATCTATTAGAGAGTAAAATTAAGACATATACATCCATCTTGTAAATGTGTTCCTACCATTATATATGACTTAATTGTTGGGAAAGAAAATTTCATTGACAGATAAAGGCAAAAATGACACTGTTAAGCGGGATAATAATATGAATAGATGATGTGAGTAATACATGTTAATATATGACAACCCAACATAAACTTATGGTTTAGACAATTGAAACATAAAGAAATAAGATGCAACTTCAAACCATCTCATTTAGAAAAATAGCAAAGCTCAAACAAACTCATCCATTCATGACAATTGTGAATATTATTGATGTAGATAATCGGCTTTAGGTAGTTTGCTATGAATTTATGGGGACTGGTTGGGATGTCCAAAGGTTAAGGGAGGTGGAGCAGAACTGGGGAATTGCTGTGGTGGTGATAGGCAAGAGGCTGCAAAACTATGTATCATTGGAAATCTCAAAACCGTAGCATAGCTAGTTCTAATTTTGGACATTTTGATAGGGAGAATATGGATAGAAGAAAGGTTGGAAATAGCTGAATGAAGGGTTAACTAATGATCTAAATGATCTGGAGTTGATCACAAGATGGTGAGGTCTCTTGAGTCATATGGAGATGGTTCCTTTAAAACTAGGTCAATGAAAGCCAAGTAAGCTCAATTATCTTTCTTTAGTCTCAAAAGCTTTAAGTGAAAGTTGGAGATTTGGAGAGGATATTGAAGAATGAGAAGGAAATGGGAGAATGTTAAGACAATAACAATAAGGATGATGGAAGCAATCTTACATAATAAGATAAAAGAACCCACCAAGGCCTGCCAAGAAGGGTGGGGTGGTAATGATAAGAAAATGCCACGAGGGATGAAGAAAGAATACTTAAATAATTGTGTAAAATAACTAATCACACTACAAGACAAACTATTTTTCATTTAAACACTTTTAATTTTCTTAAGTAAATCAAAACTCTTTTACATTTAAAAAATAAGGCCTTATTATAATCATCTCCACTTGTGAAAATAAAAAATATGTAAATGGAGGGGAAAATGTGATGGCTAAACTAAATGGAGGTATTAGACAGGCTCACCATCTCATGCATTGTCAGTGTTCCCCAAGCACAATATGATAAGTGGTATTAAACCTTACCGAGCAAAAAATTAATAAATGAATTTAAACTAAAAGTTTTAAAAACTTAAGTTCATATTTTGGAAAAAATAAAAATTAAATTACATGATGTAAGCATAATATGGAATTTTGTTGAGTAGGCTTTTTATTTATTATTTATTTATTTTGAATAGTCTTGAACATTGACTTGAGTTGTCTTGGATGGTTTGGTCACATTAAACATTGACTATTTGATGATCCGGTTAGAAGAGTAAAGGTTTTAGATTTGACTTATGTTAACAAGGGTAGAGGTAGACGTAAAAGGACATGGGCATATTGTATAAAAAATGATCTTAATTTATTAGAATTATATGAAAATATAGCACTCACTGGGACAAAATGCAGATAAATGATTCATGTAGTTGATCATACTTAGTGTAATAAAGACTTGTTGTTGTTGTCGTCGTCGTCTTGAACTTTGACTTGAGAATTGATGAACGGTTTGCTCCCTTCGTTACTCACCATTATCATCTCTTGTAATAGTCCCTTTCCATAATGATTAACGTGATATTTTACATTAATAATTCCAGGCTCATTGGAAGTCAACTCCATAAAATTAAAATTCAATTAGTCTTCTTCAAATTTTGGAGCAAGCTTCCTTGACACTTTTTGTTTCAATCAAGCAGCAATTGCTAGCATATTTCCGTTTAATTAGAAATATGTCCACTGCACCTTATAGTTTGTAGGTGCTTCCTCCATGATGACCAAGTCCACCACAATTTAATTTCTTATAATTTATATTGTAAAGATAGTAAGATCATTTCAAGTGAGGGTTTAAATATTCAACATCGATTATTAGTTCTAGATTTTAAAATGAAAAGTTGTAAAATAAAAAAAAATAATAAGAATCATCGTCGTAGAATTAGATTGGGGTACCTAAAAAATACAAATAAAATTATTTTTATGAGTAAATTTCAATACTTCAAAATTTAGGATATTCATGATGAATCAAATTCTAAGTGGGATAAAGTAACGAACACAATTAAATAAGAATCAAAAGAAAAAAAGTTTTTATAAATAAAAATAGTTAGCGCTGGAATAATAATGTGCAAGAAACGATAAAATATAATAAGTTATGTTATAAAAATTGGCTTAAATGTAAAAGATTAGAGAACAATGAAAAATATTAAACGGCTTGTAGGAAGTTAAGAGAACAATCTACGACGCTAAAAATTCTGCTTTTAGTGATCTTTATAATAGATTAGATACTAAGGGTGGTGAAAAATATATGTATAACTAGCCAAACAAAGAGTAAAGAGTAAGAAAGATTTAACTCAAGTAAAGTATATTAAAGATGAAAATCAAAAAGTATTTTTCTTAGAAAAAGATATTCAAAATAGGTGGGTGAGTTATTTTGATAAACTTTTTAATGAAGTTTCAGAAAATACGATTGACCTTAGTGATCTTAATATCATTAACAATAATAAAATGTTTCATTTTTACTATCGCATTAGTAAAAAAGATGTTGAAGATGCTTTAATAAAAACCAAGGGTGGAAAGTCTGCAGGACCTAATGATATCCCAAGTCAATTGTGGAAATATTAAGGAGATTTGAGAGTTTTTTGGCTTACTAAACTCATTTAATATTATTTTAAAAACTAAAAAAGAGCATGAGGAGTGGACGAAGAGTACTTTGTTCCCCATTTTTAAGAATAAAAGGGGTGCACAAGAGTGTGCAAATTATAGAGGAATTAAGTTGATGTGTCATACTTTAAAATTATGGGAGAGGGTAATTGATCATAGGTTAAGACGATTACAAAGATTTCTTATAATCAATTTGGATTTATGTCGGGCAGGTCTACCCTGGAAGTTATACATTTATTGAGAGGTTTGATGGAGAAGTTCAGAGATAATAAGGAGGATCTACATATGATTTTTTTTTTATTTAGAAAAAGCTTACGCTAAGGTTCCAAGAGATATCCATGGAGAGTTCTTGAGAAAAAAAGGTGTTGATATGATTTATATTCAAGTCATTAAAGATATGCATACAAGAGTTGTTACTTGTGTTCGAACAGAAGGAGGATTGACCAGATATTTTCCTATTTTTGTTGGTTTACATCAGAGATCAACTTTGAGCCCATGTTTTTTTTTCTTTAGTTATGGATGGTCTTACCGAATAGTTACATGAGGATGTACCTTGGTGTATGCTTTTTTGATGATATCCTTCTCGTGGATAAGGTGAGAGAAAAAGGTTAGGAAAAAATTGAATTATGGAGGTCTGTCTTGGAGTCTAAAAGCCTTCATTTGAGTAGAACTAAAACCGAATACATGGAATGCAATTTTAGTAGTAGTAGCTCCAATGACAGTAACGTTACTATGGGTGATCAAATTATTAAAAGGTGTGAACGCTTTAGATATATCAGGTCTATTGTTCAAAGCGATTGTGATATTGATGGAGATGTTATTAGTAGAATTCAAGTTGGTTGGTTGAAGTAGAGGAATGCTTTTGGGCCTATTGTGTGATAGAAAAGTACTGCTTAGACTGAAAGGAAAATTTTATAAGATGGTCGTGAGACCCGCAATGCTTTATGGCATTGAATGTTGGCCTTTAAAAGAGCAGCATAAAGCTAAGTTTTGTCGAGATGAGAATGATTAGGTGGATGAGTGGCTTTACACTTAAGAGAAAATATGCGAAATGAATATAACTGTGATAGGGTTGGTGTGGCTCCAGTGACCGACAAAATTAGAGTCGCCTTAGTAGTGGGATTAGATAATAAAAAGTAATACAACATTATTTGTAAGATAAACCATAGTTGCTCTACCAAATAGTGCAAAGAAAGTTAATAGATTTGAGAAATATTCATCGATAAAGTATACAACAACAACAACAACAAAACCTTTATAGCCGACTACATGAATCCTTTTTTCTCAATTGCGTCCAATTTAGTGTCATATTTCATTTAATTCTAATAAATTAAGATCATTTTTTATATAATAAGCCCAAGTCTTCCTCGGTTTACCTGTGCCTTTCTTAACATAAGGCGAATCTAGAACATCTAACCTTCTAATCGGATCATCAACACCTTTCTTCTCAAGAAATCTTGGATCTATCTTTTCAAGGAATATTCTTGCCACATAAGATGCATTATTGATTTTAAAACAATGCAAGAACATGCCATCTTTAAAAACTTAACAGCACAACAATAATCCTTAACAATGAGGTAATTCTAATAAAAAATCTATGAATAATTCAACCCAAAGTTTGACAAAGACTGACAAAATAGTATCTTTCCCTTGTTTCTTCTTTTCTTTTCTTTATTTTTTTTATTATTATTATTTTATTTTTATTTTTTTTTGTGGCCATAGCTCACTTTCACGTGAAACATTGGTTGACTATTGTTAGATGCTAATTTGTTTGTGGTCACACCAAGGCCTTCCTAACCCAAGGGAGAAGTAAATATCAGGAAACAAATACATAGGCGAAGGAAAATACATTAAAAAAGGCTCAAGAAAATATAGTGTAAAAGTGGGAGTCTAGAAAAAGCTGAACCCCGGTCACTCCCCAGAGTCCATTATTCCTTGGTTTGAAATTTAAGGTATCAAGCGCTACAAAAAGTGCTACATAATGAGCAATACATCCAGAGAAAGTAATAAAAGGCCTGTATTTTTAATATAAACTCAAATTGTGACTATTAGTTTGCCTATGGAATTGTTGTGCTTCCTAATGAAATAGGACAAATACTGTATGGTCATTGGCGACTTGTCTAATCTAGTCAATCTATCAATTTTGGAGAAAGTGGAATTGAGATAGTACTTGAGCTTTGGTAGATACTTCTCTTTACTGGGTGTGTGAGTCTGTCTTGCTACTTAATGGGTTTACCCCTCGAACTCGATTGAAAGGTCCCCTAGATCTCTATTGACGAACCCAATAAGTTCGTTCGACAAACTCCAACCTTGACTTTGACTAAAAGTCGGTGAGGGAGCCCATTCGACATGTTGGTATTGAGTCCAATTTGATTAGCCTACCTCATTATCGTCCTTTTGGGTGAGTTTGCCCTTCAAGTAAACAACCATTCTCAGGACATCCCACTTCAACGAGGACTAATAAACCTACTCTTCAAGCATTTTTATATAATAAAATTTTGTTACCTTGGCCGATATATCTCTCGTTAGCATAGCAAAGTGTGATCTTAATTTAATTAGTGTCTAAGGTGAGATAAAATATCTATATGTTCGGATACATAGACGTCCCCAATCAATTTCATAGAAAGGTGAATTCTATCTATCACCATACACATACAAGCATTCCTATATACTAGCATTTTATTATATTTTTCATAGCATACATTATTTCCTTATGAAACTTTAAATAGTTATCTATTAATGACTAAATATCCTTTTATAAGAATTTAAAAGTTATATTATGATCATCTAATGTCATCCTATGTAAAGCTATTATACAACTATTCATGCTCATTCATAACAATATGAATGATTAGTTGTAGTACATAAAAAATTGGTATAGAACATAATTGAAAAGAATTGAAATCAGAAATAAATTCAGAAATAAGAAACAATACTGTAATTCAAAAATATAATTACCCATCTCAATTGTATAACTACTTTTGTTTATATTTATCCTCGCCATCTGAAATATGACTACAAATCATCTAATTTTATACGTAAGGCATATATACAACGAAAGCCTTTTAAAATTCACATAAACTTATCTTATATTGTATTTTAGAAAAAAATATTATGAATCATGTGTCACTAACCGGCCAGAGAACTTAGATTAACCTAGACCAGAACACAGTCAGATACTAAAAATATTTTTAAAGAGTAACATCAATCCAAAATAACATTCAATTGTAAAAGGGTAACTAATTCATAATATATAAATAAACATCCTCTAAGAAAACACAAAATCATCTACTTTGCTATAATAAAACAAGTAATATCAGAAGAGTGACAAGACAGAAGCAAAACGTTTGCTATCTATCATCAATAGCCCATCTCTTCCTGTAAACAAACTTTCGCTTATCAATCATCTTAGTCTAACACATTTGCTCTGAAAGAACAATTAATTAATAAGTTAAGTTTAAAACAAATTACTGAATAATTATTACTTTATTATGCATGAACTAGTATACAGATATCAAACATGAATATTCAAAGGAATATGTTAATCAACCTATATAGTAAGTTTTACATTTTTCATTTTATAAAATTATATTTAATTTTCATCATTTGCATCAATTATATTTTTTCCATTTTTTTTCGTTTCAGAAGTTATCTCAGAAACACCATAAAACTGTAACAATAAACATACAACATTTACCATTTTGTATGATAAATGTATGCTCTTTATCATTTGCCTTACTATTTTATAACATAAAGATACAACATTTACAACTTTGTATCATAAGAGTAGAGTACGAAATCAAGGATTTACCGGCTCTATTCAGTGTTTGTAAAGTTGTAAAAATAAAAATACAGCTTTGTACCATAAGACAAATTTCTAAATTTTGGTTTTACCGGCTTTAAATTACGTTATCCTAACACACTCTGCCTCCGCTCTCTCAGTCCCTCCTCTAATTCGTCGGTTTTCCATATCAAACACCTGCTCTACATGATGCTTTTCAAACAAGTCGTGTGCGTAGCTTCGCTTTGCACAGCTTCATTGTGAGCATGTTCGCCCCTCAGCTACTCTCCTCTCCCTTCTTCATTGTTTGCCCTCTCAATAGCAAGCCACTTGTACGTCACCTACTCGTACTCACTCTTATCGTTCGTGGCTCTAAGCTACATACATTGCAGTTATTTGCATCGTCTTCCTCCATTGCGTGTTCAATTGCTTGCTTCACTTCGCACTCTTCTCCCACTCTAACATAGTTATGTGAGTACAACTCTCGCCCTCATTTGCTATTCTTTAATGGCAACACGAAATCCTCATTGCATTCTCGCTCGCTTTGACACTATCACTCTGAATCTTACCCGTTGTCTCCCACCTTTCTCCATCTCTCTTCCTAACGAAAATCGATGCTAAGCCAATTCTGAAATTCTAAGGTGTTAAATAATAAGAAAGAAGGTTAGAAATAGTTGTGGAGGGTTAGCTTATGATGGAAAGATGAGATATAGTCAGTGATTAGGGGGGCGAGATCATTTCAATTCAATGAAGATACTAACTTCAAGACTTGTGATCATAAAGATCTAATATGGTTGATTTTCTTCCCTTGATTATGAAACCTGTAGGCGTGGGTTGGGGGCAAGGAAAGGATGTTGAGAGATGTGAGGGAGATAGGAAATGCTATAATAAGAGCAAGGGAGATGAAAAAAGCAAACATACATGATGGAATACGAAAACTCATCACACACTAAAGGAAGCTAAGAGGGGGCCCTGCCACCAAACCCAAACTCTTGGAAACAATTCCATTTTTTTTAAACAAATGATAACACTTTTTTTGCTCTGGAAAAAGGCTATTTATAGCCTAATACAATCATATCCACTAGAAAAAATTCAAAATATGGAGATGGGAGAAGAAAAAGGAGGGTGACTACACTAAATCGCGTCAGCATTCCATGTGTTGCCGATGTTCCCAAAACTGAAACCATCCACATCAAAGTAATGCATTTATACAAAAAAATCAAAATTTAGAAGTCTAGGGTTAAAAATAAATTGAATGATATTAAAGCACAATGTAAGCCTTTTGTGAGCTAGGCATCCATTTCTCTTGAATTGTCTTGAGCTTAGGCTTAAGACTTAGTGAATAGTCTTTGTTATAATAAATAGAGTCATTAATGGTCTCACCATTCCATGCTTTGCTAGTATTCTCGAGGCCGAACCCCTCGAATTAAAAAGAAATATACCAATACATGAAGTAAAAATTTAAAAGCTCAAAACCCATAATTCATTTATAAAAATATTTATAGAGTTAAAGCATAGCATGGGTGGCGAAGCCCATTTTTTCCTCAATTGTCTTGGGTATTGATTTTAGATTTTGTGATGTTCTAGGCAAGCCTTACAGGCATTTTTGTTGTTCCCTTGATTCTTCAACAACCTCTCTTGTGGTGAATTCCACTCTAGCAATCATAATGATGTTCTACACCAATTATAATATGATCAAATTCCACAAAAAATAATCTTGTGAATATTTGAAAGAAAAGATAAGTTATTAAAAATATGTATAATGGAACAATGATTAATATTAGAAGTTATGTAAGTAAAAAGTTTATGAGTCAAAATAATATTGCATGATACAACAATAACAACAACAAAACATTTATCCCACTAAGTGGGGTCGGCTACATGAATCCTTTTTCTCCATTGCGTCCTATTTAGTGTCATATTTTCATCTAATTCTAATAAATTAAGATCATTTTTTATACAATATGCCCAAGTCTTCCTAGGTCTACCTCTGCCTTTCTTAACATAAGTCAACAACAACAACAACAAAGCCTTAATCCCACTAAGTGGGGTCGGCTACACGAATCCTTTTTCTCCATTGTGTCCTATTTAGTGTCAAATTTTCGTTTAATTCTAATAAATTAAGATCACTTTTTTATGCAGTAAGCCCAAGTTTTCCAAGGTCTACCTCTGCCTTTCTTAACATAAGTTGTATTTAAAACATCTACTCTCCTAATCGGATCATCAAGTGGTCGACGTTTAATGTGACCAAACCATCTAAGGCGACTCTCTCTAATTTTATCCGTCACTGGTGCAACACCAACCCTATTACGGATATATTCATTTCGCATTTTGTCTCTAAGTGTAAAGCCACTCATCCACCTAATCATTCTCATCTCGACAACACTTACCTTAACATTATGCTTCTCTTTTAAATGCCAACATTCAGCACCATAGAGCATTGAAGGTCTCACCACCATCTTATAAAATTTTCTTAACATAAGTCGAATCTAAAAAATCTACTCTTCTAATCGAATCATCAAATGGTCGACGTTTAATGTGAACAAACCATCTAAGATGAATTTCTCCAATTTTGTCCGTCACTGGAACTACATCAACCCTATCTCCGATATATTCATTTCGCATTTTGTCTCTAAGTGTAAAGCCACTCATCCACCTAATCATTCTCATCTCAGCAACACTTAATTTAGTTTCATACTTCTCTTTTAAAGGGCAATATTTAGTGTCATAGAGCATTGCAGGTCTCACCACCATCTTATAAAAGAAGTTGGAATGATGAAAGAAATTAGTATAAGATAAGAATTTTATGTTTAGTAATAAAATACATCAATTCCAAAATAATGAATTTTACTATTTGTGAAATTGGTAATTATCAAGTAACATTGCTAAAAGATAAAATGATACCTAAATGTGAATACTTTAATTATCTATCATAAATTACAAAAAAAATTGAGAAATAACTGAGGAAATCACTTCAAAACTTAAAGCTAGGTGAGAGCTACAATAGCATAAAATAATAACATGGAGACTTTAAGATAAATCTTACAAGGCTGCAAAAAATCCAACCATGTTAAATAAATCTAGGTGTTGAGAAAAAAATATAAATATAATTTGAGTATAGAAAAAAATAAGAATTTTGAGATAAATAAGTGATATAAATAGAAAGGGTTGAGTAAGAAAAATATTAAATAAATAGTAGCAATAGCACATATCAAAGTCACGTTATTAATCTTATAAAATTGAGAGAAAAAGATACATAATCAAATCTAAATAAAAATAAATATGAGGATTAAAAAATTGTGCAGCAAACAACCTCATTTAACACTCAAGAAGGGTGAAGGGAGGATCAAGAGTGCTAAATAGCATAATAATGATACAGATCACACAACTTGCTGGATTATTTAATAACTATTTTACAATGATATGGGCAACTGAACTACATTAATAAACCACACTAACAAATTCTCTAAAAGGATGCGAGAAATATGATGCTCAATCACGAAACATCAACTAAGCCTAAACAACATAAAGCAAAACAAGCCATTGAAATTTCAAGTTGCAATTCTGATCCTATGCATTTTCCTTCCATAGTCCCCTCAGTTAAATATATGCAAGAAAAACACCAACAATTATATCATCCACTACGATATGTCAATAATCTCAGCATCCTGTTCAAGATCTTGCTTGAGTAAGTGGTCTAACCATTAAGAATAGATTCCCTAATTCCATATACTAGTAATACTGAATCATGTGGAAAATATGAAAATAATCACCGTTCCAACAAGTCACTTAATAAAAAACTTAGTCTGTTTTTAATATTTCCATTTTTTGTATTATATAATATGACTTCTAGAATTAAATTTTCCTTTTGATGCTCTTTTTTACATACCAATCACCCAAAATACTGAATATAACATGTTCAGGCGGTTGGTATGAAAAAAGTGGTTAAAATGTTATATTTATTTTTTTTGTGGTTAAAATGTTATATTTAATTTTTTTGTGGTTAAAATGTTATATTCACTGTTTTGGGTGGTTGGTATGTAAAAATCCTGTTTTTGCATGCCAATCACCCATAACATTGAATATAACATATTAAACACCCAACATTAAATATAACATTTGAATCACTCAAAACATTCAATCAAAGCCTTCAATAGTGGGTAAAAGAGGGTGGTTGAAATGAAATAAGTGGTTGAAATGTTATATTTAAAGTTTTGGTAGTTAATATATTATATTCAATACTTTAGTTGGTTTAGGTGGTAGGTACGTAAAAACCCCTAAATCCAAACCTCACTAGTAACTAAAATTAATTTAGAGAAAATTCTATTTTTGTTAAGTTTTCATGATATTAAAAGTAAAATATTAGTGTATCAAGAATGGATCATGCTAAACCTTCTGGCTTGATCTCATTAAGTACATCTCCGTGACACCGCAATAATAATCTCCTTTGCAATAAACAGTAGGATTTGAGGAGAAATTTTTGATGCAATCTCTTTCTCATTGCCAAAATTTCTATGATAAGTTATTTTGTTAAATCTCAATTGGCTTGGTCTCCCCAAATATCTTCTTCACAACCCACAATATTAATCTCTCAATAAACTGGAGACAAACAATTCGTTCAAATTACTGAGCAAAAACTCAATGATGCTAACTTTACACGGGGTGATCATAAACCATAGTGTTGGTGATCCAAGGTAAAGGACAAAACCTATATCACTGAGGAGATAACAAAATAAATAGTTGGATAGATTGACCATGCAACTTGCAAGGCCTAGATTTCCATAATGTTGGCTTGGTTTATAAACGAAATGGAGCCAAAATAATATGAACAAACCTCTTCTACAAAAC
This sequence comes from Papilionanthe hookeriana x Papilionanthe teres, assembly GCA_022702705.1. Taxonomy (NCBI): domain Eukaryota; kingdom Viridiplantae; phylum Streptophyta; class Magnoliopsida; order Asparagales; family Orchidaceae; genus Papilionanthe; species Papilionanthe hookeriana x Papilionanthe teres. The sequence continues at coordinate 103,495,850 of CM040430.1, forward strand.
TAAAACTCTGGAACAAAGTGCAGAAAATATATCTTGATCTTAAAATAAGACATAGTATATTGAAATTCAGTCTAACATCAATGATACATGCCATAGTACTACGAGAAAAATATGAAAATGTTTTGAAAATTGGTCTACTCTCAAGAATACATGCTAAGGTACTATGATTATGACTAAGTTCTTTAATAATCAGACAAAATTATAGCAAGAGAAATACATGTGTAACGAAACCAATTGGAGCAGTTCAAAAGATAGTCAAAAGTGTATTAAAATTTTTGTGATTACCTTCATAGAGTGGATAAAGTTTTGGATGGAAGTAGAGGTCACTTATGGGGAATTAAATATTTTCCCAACATACAAAAGATTTGTGAAGATTCAAATGAAAGAGCCAAGAGAGGGTCGATCCTTGGGAATGCAAAATAAACAATCCTTAAAGTCCACAATTAAATTTTTCATTTTTTATAAAAAATGCCAGATTCTGGGTCGTCAGATTATCATAGCAATCAAAACAATGATCAGGTCAAATGTCATCACAATCAAATACCTAAACACACTAAAGAAAAATTTTAAAAAATTATCAGAATGTCAGCAAATTGGAAATCAAGAAAGAAAGGAGAATCAAGCATATGATTTCAAGCCACTATTAGAGAGGAAAAGCCGGACAGCATCCATTTCACTAAGTAAAGATTGAATGCTTCAGGCCTTCTTTGTCACAACCCGGTTTGATAGCTTAACATTAACTGACTGCAATCGGACGATATTAAAATTTCATTATTTTCAACAGATTGTCATAACTATCAATTTATGAAAGAGTCACTAAGAAATCAAAAAATATAGTACATAAAAATTAAATCATCCAAAATTAACATCATATTTTGCATGTAAGACATCTCAAACCAACACTTAACAGTATCACGACTCAAAAGTAAACATTACAATAACAACAACCACAACACATAATATAAAATCTCTCAGCAGTAGTCATCCTCCTATAAACTAAATCCCTCTTGTTAGTCATACAACTTGGTGTTTTACCTAAAGAAAAAATTAAGTTAAACAGTAAGTTTACATGACTTAGTAGTTAATTACAATCTTTTAATGCATTAAATAAATATGAAAATGCTATGCATTATGCAATTTCTTGATTAATCAAACTGTAAATTTTCTTTTTTTAATTTAACCATTCCCATTTCAAATTTAATATTTACTATATTTAATCTCTTTAAACAGTGATATCAGGAAATTATCATACCCAAAGTTATCATCAAAATTATGCGCACAAGTACCCTCAAAATTATGCACTCTAAGAAACACATCTATTATTTTCATTTCTTTTTTCATACACAGGTACAATGCATCACTTGCCAGTATCATTTGACTGTATCCCCGAATAACTTAAGTTTTTACATTTTATTTCTTTTAAATTACTTCCTTTTAAAAGACATTGAATAATCATTTTTCTTTCTTCCATTTCATTGCATTTCATTCATTTCAATAATTCTTAGGATTATAAAATGCATACAATATTCATATAATTATAAAAATATTTCTCTAAAGCATTGAGGTCAGTCTTTATTTAATAAAACGTCAATTTAATACATATAAGAAAATAATTACTCAACTTGACCTCTGTAAAAAATTATTCCTACACTTTACTTCCTCTTACTCTCACCTATATCAATTAGAAGTGCAAGTGCAAGGATTTTAAATTCTTTTTCAATTATAATCATAGATTTTAACTTAAGGGAAAATTCAATATATTTGTAAGCACATTTAATTAAATCAACTTATATAATAAATGCATAGCTCTTACCTACCAAAGCAACTTCTAAAGTCTCAACCCAAAATCCTTCTACTTTTACTTCTAATCAAGAGAATAAAAATGACAATTAGTACATTAAATTAATTATGCAAAATCCTATTTTGAAATTAACCATAAACATACCTCCGTTATCTCTCTCTTTTTTGCATAGATATTAATCTTGATCTTCCTCCAATCCGAGATTTTTATAGATTCAATCCACCTTTATTAAACCTACTATTAACCTCTAATAAATAAGCATTAGTTTAAATTCATTAGTTCAACTCCTTACCCGCATGCATGAGCCTCCTCCTCCTCTTCTTCTCCCCACGAGCACGGCTCAAGTATAGATACATATGCAAGAGGCAACCTCCACCTTCCTTCTCCTTTGGCTAGGGTTCGACAACCTCATCTTCTTTCTCTTCCCTCGTACAGAAGGTTCGCAAAACCTCTTCTCCATCTTTGCAAGATGCACGAACTGCACCGTTCCTCTTCTCCTTCAGGCACCAAGGCTTGTGGCGTCATATCCTCTCCCTTTTTCGGCATCGATTCTAGCAAGATGTTAAATCATTGGTAAGAAATCACCCGAGAACATCTCCCTCTTCCTTCTCTTTCCTCTTATCACAAAATCCTAAATATTATTCTTCCGCAAACGAGCACTCTCGCTCTTGCCTCTCTGGATTATTTTTTCGCTTCATATGATGTTCGAAAATGGGACATACAACTCTTGATATAATAGTAGAGATGGTTATTCGTGTTGTTTGATATTTTATTTTATTTATGTCTTTTTTTCAGATATGACATTCTTTACCCAATCTATATTAATAAGCAATCCATCAATTCCATGTTCATCTATTTCTAGCATCTTAAATGTTAAAAAAGAAAAAGGTGATACATGAACTGTTGAACCTAAGAATTCCAACCATATGATGAAAAATCGACAGTTTATTTCTTGTACTCCTTGCCTCATGAATGCAAAAAATCCAAGTAAAGGATTTCATTCACAGCAATCAAGTGGCATATTTAACTCTTTCCATTTTATTCATATTCAATGTTTTGAATGCAATTTGCATAAGCAAGCTCACTTTCAATTTGAGTTGTTCTACAAAACTTCATTTTCTTACAAATTATAAGATTATCATTAGTGAAGTACAATTGGAAGTATTATAGTCTTCCCATTTAAAAAGTTCTTTTTCTACTCCACTTAGAATAAAGATGTCTTCCATTTTACTTGTGAAACATGCATTACAACAACAACAACAACAACAAAGCCTTAATCCCACTAAGTGGGGTCGGCTACATGAATCCTTTTTCTCCATTGCGTCCTATTTAGTGTCAAATTTTCGTTTAATTCTAATAAATTAAGATCATTTTTCATACAATAAGCCCAAGTTTTCCTAGGTCTACCTCTGCCTTTCTTAACATAAGTTGTATTTAAAACATTTACTCTCCTAATCGGATCATCGTGTGGTCGACATTTAATGTGACCAAACCATCTAAGGCGACTCTCTCTAATTTTATCCGTCATCGGTGCAACACCAACCCTATTACGGATATATTCATTTCGCATTTTGTCTCTAAGTGTAAAGCCACTCATCCACCTAATCATTCTCATCTCGGCAACACTTAACTTAACATTATGCTTCTCTTTTAAAGGCCAACATTCAGCACCATAGAGCATCGAAGGTCTCACCACTATCTTATAAAATTTTCCTTTCGCCTAAGCGGTACTTTTCTATCACACAATAAAGCCGACGCATTCCTCCACTTCAACCAACCAACCCGAATTCTACTATTAACATCCTCATCTATATCACCATCGCTTTCGAACAATGGACCCGAGATATCTAAATCGTTCACACCTTTTAATAATTTGATCACCCAAAGTTATACTTCTGTTACTAGACCTACTATTACTAAAATTACATTCCATGTATTCAGTTTTAGTTCTACTCAAACGAAGACCTTTAGACTCCAATGTAGACTTCTATAATTCAAGTTTTTCCTGAACTTTTTCTCTTGTCTTATCCATGAGGAGGATATCATCAGCAAAAAGCATACACCAAGGTACATCCTTTTGTAAATGCCCAGTAAGATCATCCATAAATAAAGCAAAAAAATATGGGCTTAAAGCCGATCCTTGATGTAAACCAACAGAAATAGTAAAAAATTTTGTCAATCCTCCTTCAGTTCGAACACATGTAATAGCTCTAGCATACATATCTTTAATGACTTGAATATAAGTCATATCAACACCTTTTTCTCGAGGACTCTCCAAAGAACATCTCTAGGAACCTTATCGTAAGCTTTTTCTAAATCAATAAAAATCAAATGTGATCCTCCTTATTATCTCTCGTACTTCTCCATCAAACCTCTCAATAAATGTATAACTTCCATGGTAGACACTGCCCAGCATAAAACCAAATCGATTATGAGAAACCTTCGTAATACGTCTTAACCTATGTTCAATTACCCTCTCCCATAATTTTAAAGTATGACACATCAATTTAATTCCTCTATAATTTGCACACTCTCGTGCATCTCTTTTATTCTTAAAAATGGGGACCAAAATGCTCTTTCTCCACTCCTCGAGCATCTTTTTAGTTTTTAAAATAATAATAAAAAGTTTAGTAAGTCGTAAAACCCCCAAATCACCTAAACATTTTCACACTTCAATCGGGATATCATCAAGTCCTACGTACTTTCCCCCTTGCTTTTCTTTAAGGCGCTCATCAACTTCTTTTTACTAATGCGATCGTAAAAATGAAAAGCTTTATTATTATTAACGATATTAAAATCACTAAGCGTCGATCGTACTTTCAAGCATATTCATTAAAAAGTTTATCAAAATAACTAACCCACCTATGTTGAATATCTTTTCTAAGAAAAGACTTTTCGATTTTCATCTTTAATACACTTTACTTCGAGCTTAAATCTTTACTTTTCTTTTTCTTTGTTTTGCATTTATACATATATTTTTCACCGTCCTTAAGTATCTAACACGTTATAAAGATCACTAAAAACGTAATTTTTAACATCACAAATTATTCTTTGTATCACCATGCGTCGTTTAATATTTTTCTCGCTCTCTACGCTTTTACATTTAAACCAATTTTTATAACATAACTTCTTATATTTTATCTTTTCTTGCACATTATTATTCCACCATCAACTATTTTTATTTATGTAAACTTTTTCTTCGATTCTCCAAGCACATATTTAACCACTCGTTTAATAAGTATTAGTTAATTTTTCCCACATAACGATTCACATCTTCATTGACATCCCAAATATTTAAATCTTGAATTTTACTCAAAAATAATTTTATTTGCTGTCTTTTAGTGCTCTCATCTTATTCTACGATGTCGAATCCTAGTATTCTTTATTTTACAACTCTTCATCTTAAAATCTGTAACTAATAATCGATGTTACGTACTTAATTCTCACTTGGAACGACCTTACAATCCTTACAATCTCGACGATCTCTTCTTCTCATGAAAATAATCAATTTGTGTTTTATTAGCATCCATTCTTATAAGTAATAAGACGCTCATCTCTTTTCGAATAAAGTATTAGTAATAATCATATCATACGCTAAAGAAAATCTAAAATTCGTCTACCTTCTTCATTGATCGCTTCATAACCGTAATGACTACGAATATTTACGAAATCTTCTACCACTCTACTCGATACGTCCATTTAAATCTCCTCCAATAAAAATTTTTTCTTCATGCGAGTATCGTTGTATAAGTCTTCTAAATCATTCCAAAATTTATCTTTAGAACTTTACGTCTAAACCAACTCGAGTGAAAGATAAAGACTTATAATATTAAAAATCTTAAGTATCAATAATAATCTTAAGTCGCTATAATTCTATCTCAAACTTTATTAATCTTAACAACATTATCTTTCAAACTCTTATCTATAATTACACCTACACCATTTCTAAGACGACTCTTACCGGAATACTATAGCTTTAAAACCTAAGTTATCAATCTCCTTAGACTTTTTCTCCAACCCATTTAGCTTCTTGAATACATAAGATATTTATCTTTCTATGGATCATAATATCAACCAATTCAATTAATTTACCATTGAGAGTACCTATATTCCAAAATTCTATCCTAATACTAATATCATGAACTAACTTCTTTACCCGCATTCGTCCGTAATGTGGGAACCTCGCTACTTCGACACTACACCCTGACGTCAGCTGTAACGGCCTCGCACACTTTCCATCGTATTCAGTGTCATATAGTCACATCGCTTCTAGTGGACGCCCTAAAGACTTACACAATGATCAAAAGGATTCATGTCATGATTTTTTTTTCGACAAGTTTTATGCTGGCTGTCGACTACCTAACGCAACCCTCCACTTTTCACATCCGGGCTTGGGACTGGCAACGACAGTGTTTATTGCCTAAAATACTAGATACCTATATCCACATGTTTCTCATAAGCCCTCACATCCATTCCTTTGATTCAGTCGTCTAATATTTCTAGACCTAAGGGTTTATTACATTCATTGACAATTAATCTACACCACATTAGATTTATCTCCCAAAAGAAAGTCAACATTGTTGATCTATCTATAATTCCACAACCTTTTCCAAACCCAACATAAAGCATTAAAAATTTTATCACTCAAAATAATGGTCAAGAGTATTGAAATTCGGTCCTTGGAACATGCCTTTCAAATCATGGTATATTTTATTGAAGTTTGTCATTTAAACCTCCAAGAAAATGAGAATGTTATTAGAAGTAGATTGTGTTGTTATGTTCACCACAATGTTCCATATTTTTTAGATAGAGATGTTATGACTAGTTTTCATTAATAGACTTCCTACCACTCAACTTTGAGTGACTTGCCTAAGAACTATCCTCAAACTCGCCTGCCTAAATCTCTTCTTCGCAGGTCTTCACTTGCTCTTCATACGTACATAATGCTAACCTAAATAAAAGGATATTGGATTCTAAGGCAATCACAATGGATAATCCTTATCCACTCACCAATTAAACAAAAAGGAAGCTACGAGTGTTGCGTTTCTTTCTTAGAGCATCAACCATTCTTTAACCTAACATATCTTTGAGAAGAAACATTGTGAAGAGAGACAATGGGATTTTATCATTTAACTTGTTACTCCTTCCATCTAAATCTAATACATTTATACTCGAATAATCACTACTTGACCTGCCTCCAGATAAAATGTCGTCCAATATCCTAAGATCCTTCATTTTTTAATATTACTCCTTCTATATCAAGATCTAATTCATGTATGCTCAAATCATCCTTAACCATCCACTAAATAAATTATTCATGATACATTCTCTTTGACACAAAGGGACAAGTGAAATTCAAAAATAACTTTACAAAAGTACATAAGACGAAATTAGATACTTATAAAGATGCAAACTATAACACATTAAGAGCACAATCAACAGTTAAATTTTATAATAAATTCACAGGTGTGAATTGCTTTGTGATTCACGTGGTGGATTGAATTATGGGCTTCTAGTGCCAATATCTATTTCTCAAAAATAATCTTAAATAACAAGCCATTCATTACTTATCTTGAATGATTTTAAGTCAGTTTATCCGTCTGACACTACTAAGAGAATTTATCTTTATTGCTTTCTAACGCCTTTCTACCACACATTGCATTACAAGCCATGCCAACTAGGATAATGAATCTCATCCTTTTACGTTCATCATTTATTTGCATTTGACATTAGTATCACACATTGATAGTAAGTGTCAACTTCACTTTCGTACAGAGCCAATTGAGGCCTTATAGATCAACAAACTCATACCTTATTCATGGGGATAATCAGTGATGCCTTAAGGACACCTATATTTCCATCTCTTATAAAAAAAGGCTTCTAGTAGTGAAGAGGAATTTCACTTTCAACTAAGCTTCCTCAACTCTTAGTCTCTCAAGCATTGAATTACCACAATTTATGAACGCTTATCCTAAAAACTCTTGTCTACTAAAATCTTCTTTAGCTTCATCAAACTTCCTCGAAGGGCTATATCAACAATCCTTAAGAGTTGATTTACTAAAATTACTTTTCCTTTATAAAGTTGTACCAATTTTACTAAAATAGTACTAAAGTAACAATGGAATCATAATCTTTATGAGGTGGACATAGGCTTTTAAACCAAACCATTTATGATTTCTATGTAGTTTCATGATTGTTCGTGGTATCAAAACAGCATTAAAAGCAATCTCCGCAAGTAGAAGTGATCAATTTTGTACTTTCACACTCTAAACTTCAAGTGTCGACATGGTTTAGGTAGGATATCCTTTTAATATATATATATATATATATATATATATATATATATATATATATATATATATATATATATATATATATATTACTTTTGTTTCACTTTAGGGCCTCTTCTCATAATAGGGTTAGTTTAGTCATTAGGGTAAGAAAGGAGAGTTCTTTAATTTTAATTTCGAGTTATTCTAAGAAAAATTGGGTGGATTCCCTATCTAGGAAAAGTAAAGAGGAGAAACTATCATAATGAAGTCATAGACTATGCAACGATTGGTTCTCTTAGATCTCTAGCCGTCCCCCTGTGCCTTACTGGCATGGTCTAGTAATCTTCTGGTAGCAGAAGGTTATGCGTTGACTCATGAATGGAAAAGCTTGCAGTAGCCTTTTAGTGTAGTCTGTCACAGATCTGTGCACGAGGATAAAGGTGTCAACCCAGTCTTTCATACTACCTTCCTTAAAAATTTAAGCTAAATTGGGTGCAAGAAGAACCAAAGGAAGATAGACAGTGACGGTAGACCTCAGACACTATAAATTAATAGTTCCCTTGTGGCCAAAATTTTTTGAAAGGGTGCCTAGAAAACAAAAGTCCTAGAAGCATTTGGAATTTTTTGTATGGAGAGAGTGAATCTTTTGTTTTCTGTGATTTTCTTTTACACTACATTTTTGAGAAAAAAAAAGTAACAAAATTAGTAAGGAATCTGTTTGGACTTTTGAACATTATTAGCACTCCAACCTTCTAATCAGCGTTAGGTTAGGCATGCAATAATCCTCGTCCTTCTCTCAAGAGGAAAGACAGTCTACACACTCACATGCTTAATGCACTTGTAGAGATTTAAACAAAGGAAAATAATCATTGGATGTTAATCTACGTATTAGTATTCTTGAGAATGTTTCATAGCATATTGAAGTGAGAGTAGAGGCTGCACACGATCATGATTAAAGCTCAAACTCTACCTACAAACTCAGCCTTTGTGACCTAAATGCAAATTGCAAACCTTTCAATACAAATCCAACCATTAAGTTAGTAATATTCATATGCCAAAGTTAATGTTGCTATTGTTGCTCTTATTCCAAAAACCAACATGTCTTTGTTGATAGCTTTGGAAAGGAGAACACCCAATGAATAAAACATTTATAACTAATTTGTTATATTTTACTCACTTATAGTTATAGCCTAAAGACTGTAAAGTATATATTGATTCAACCAAGCAACTTCTTAGACTAAGATGCGAGACATTATGTCGAATGTTATTCATTACCATGTTTTCCTCACTATTCTTAGGGATTTCGCTCAAAAGTTGTTTTCTTGCCTTTGTCATGCAGCATTCACTCTTTTGATGCACTGCATAAACATGCTGTTACAAACTCTTTTTCCCTCAGAGATTTTTAAGGACTTCAAACACATTATCATGATCTTAAATTCATTAAGGTAATTAACAACTATTTAAGCATTCATAAGAAAAATAATTAAGATTAATTATCAACCTGATCAAAAAATATTTGATTTAATAATATCCAATGTAATTTAAATGGTAATGAGAGGATTTATAACACTAAAATATGTATAGAGTATTAATAAGTAATTAAAATTAATAATTGAAATTGTTTAGATAAATTCATTTAAATGAAAAAAAATTCTTAAAAAAATAAAGTATAAACTATTCATAACATTATTATTTGAGGATGAATGGTGCACAACTAGATGCCTCATATAAGTGGTTTCTTGTTTATCAGATAATACACATATAATGAGCGTATCATAAAAGGTGGGTACGTGTGTTTAGAGCTTACATTTAGGCCGAGTGTATAAGCCAAAAAGAGCAAGCTGGAGATGAGAATAGAGTCGACTTCCACAATAATAGAGAGGTGTGACAATGATAACATTTGTAGAAGAATGAATTGGCTTACAACGAATCAAATGTGAATGAAGAGAACAACTTACACCACTCCCTTTGCATGAACAACCCACCAATTTCTCTCTTTTCTTCCCATGAGAGCCATAACTGACTTCATGGCAATCATGCAATCTTTCCTCTTCTGTTCATCGAACTCTTGCCTTACAACACTACCTCAACTATCTTTCTCTCTCTATATATGGAGATCAAGGCTAGGCCATAGCAAGCCCTCTCCATGCAACCACCAAGTCCATGTATGGCCAAGCAACTCCCACCTTCCTCTTTTCTGCTTCGCTTTCCTTTGTTGTCAATAGAGAAGCTCAACTTCCTCTATGACAACTACAAACCCTCCTTCCTCTTTCCCCTTTCCCCTTTCGACCCAGAAATCGAGACTCCACCTACCTCTATTGAAAGCCTTCATTGAGCGTTTTTCTCACCTTCATCTTTCTCAACAAAATAGAACATGCTCTCAAAGCTACCGCCTTTTATTGTCTTCAATCACCAAAGATCTTATGGGTAATCCATCCTCCTTCAATTATTATATTTTTCCATCAAAGTTTTACATTAGATTTAGACATCATTTCAACAAATCTAAATTTAATAATGGTTTATCCTTTGTTACTCGTGATTATTTTTATATGACTTCGGAATAATTTTATGGACTAAATTTTATTCTTCTTAAGTTAACCAAGGCATTGCTCAAATATTTAATAATAAAAATTAGGAATTTATGGGTAACACATTATTTTTCACTCATCCTTTTCTAATAATTAAATGGGTGTATATTGACTTGATGCATGTGATAGATTAAAATTTTGCAATAGTGATAAATAATTTAGATTTATTGTAGTTTAGCTCCAATTTATTAGTTTGTGCTATTTTAATAACTTGTTAGTTGTATACTTTTAGATATGTTCTTGTAATGATCATTGAATCAAGTCAATTAAAAGTAATTGATTGAACCTCTAATAAATTTTTAATTTTGCACCACTCATCTCAAACTAACAGTTATTTATTAATGGACAAACATAACATTCATTGTTAGAGGCATTATCCTTATTAATTGTATTAATTTCTAGCCACTTTATAGATTTGTTAATTCTACCTTCATGAGTTTCATTAGATTGCTATTCATATGTTGTAGAATTTATTTTATTGTTCATAATGGAGCAACAAATTAATTGAACATACCTATCTTAATTTATTATTGCACAGATTCTTGTTTATTCGATTGATTCTTGTAATTGTAGTATTTATATTCTTGTATTCTATTTGAGTTTTAGATTCAATTACTGCAATTCATATTCCTATATAATTAATGTTAGTCATTCTGTCAAAAATATTTTTGATAATTAATTAATGGTGATGTGTAGTTTTTAAAATAGTATTACAATAATATTAAATCATTTGTTAATAGCTAATCAAACCAACATATCCTTAGTGAATTAATTAGATTTTTATTGGAGTAGAGCCGAGATTTTTTTGTGTTAGTGTAAAAAAAAACTAACTATATATACATGCACTTTTACATTCGGATATTATTAGATTGAGGCAAACGATTGATGAGTTATGTGTAGATAAATGCGAGTATAAATGTATTATGGTATATAGATGTTAACATAAAAGTGCATTGTTATAAGTTACTCATGCTCATGATCAAAAGAACAATAATACTCTAGAATATATGCATTGCAGACTTTCACTAGTGGAATATCATTGTTGCTGTTATTAGATGGCATTACTTATTCTCCTGACATATATAGTAAATCATCCTTATTTTATTATTATGTTGCATGCCCAATATCTTGTCATTTATGCATTAATAGACAAAGGTTATTTGTTAAGTTTAATTCATCAAATTTACTCATTGATATTTTCTTATAACAAGTTCTATCAGTGTGTTTGGTGGACTCTAGCCACAAGAACAAATTATCTAGTATTATACTACTTATTTGTATTTTCAATTTATGCATCAATTATTATATTTTATTTGGATTTAGGTGGTTTGTTTATTCATTTGATATTTTGATTTTTTCTGACAATATCCTATTCTTCCTAGAATTGTATTGGTAAACGACATTTATTTATAAAATAAAATAAAATATATTTTTCTCTTGCTTATTTTTATTATTTATATTATCTGTAATAAAAACTATATTTTTTGTGAGTATAATTTAGGTTTAAATATTTCTTCACCAAATTCCATGTTATCAAAGTGCATCGCCTTACAAACCTGAAGTGGTACAACCTCGGAAGCAAGATCAAGCAAAAAGTCAAGTGGTGGCATTAGAGAAAGGGAATACATGATTAACTTCTAAGACAACCAAGAAAAGGGATTGATAGTGATCTTAGGTGTTTATGTTCGACTATGGCATGATAAAAATGTGAGTGGGGTATGGAAAGTCAAACTTGATAATTGATCATGTCATGTATCCAGTCTAGCTCTTTCATCCTTATTATACATGCTTTCCACATTAAGATCAAATAAATATATTTCTTCACTTTTTTAGGAATTGGAGTTTTGATAAACTTAAAGTAATTGACATGACAATTACTGAAAGAAAAATGAAACAACAATAAGATTATTAGGGTTCTTAGTTGGGTTGTAAGTTGCAAATAGCACAAACATTTTTTATTTTCAATATATTAAAGAAATGCTCATTGAATTTATCCCACTTCCTTCCATAATTGTAAGTCGTACAAAAGCCTTCAATATATTGCAGTAGTAAAGTATTAGTAGAAGTAGAACTACTAGGTATGCCACTAAAATATGCATGATCATATCTGATTTAAATTGAACAAGCTAATAAATTGGAAGCAATTTCTAGTTAAAAACCATTCAAAAGAATAAAGCGAAGTAAAGTTGGAGCTTCAAAAAGTCAATAGGTATAGAATTATAAAGGAATATTAATTGTGTCATTAATTTGTTATTTTAATTTAAATTACATTAAATTTAATATTAATTGATATAAGGAGTAAGAGGTAAAATATGGTAATTGATAAAGATTTAAGAAAAGGAAGATAAGACTTAAACTAAAAAATGATAGAATTATGACATATGATCACCTTTCTAGAGATGCTGAAATGAGGAAAACCATGGCAAAGTACGACCCTCACAATATATTTAAATTTTGAGTTAACACTAACATTGAAATCTTATTTCACGCTTTCACTTTTAATTAATATTTAATCGAGATTTGATTTCTTTTTCTTATTATGTGAATTTGTGATTTACGATTATGAAAACATTAAGTCAATGATTTATGACATGTTAATGAATTAATTTTAATTTTATGTATTTTTGGTTTTTTAGTTCAAGGCGTACGCCTGGACTGAACCTCAAGGCTTATGTCTCATCTAAATAAGGCAAAACTTGTTTGTTCTCAATTTCTCCTTTCTAAACCTTGCTGGACTCATGATGATATGCTCTTCGAATTTAACATTGCGATTGTAGAATCAACACCATTGAGCATTTCCATGAAGAAATTGAATCATTAAAATTTCAAAAAAAATACAATTTATTTAATATTTCCATGATCAAATATCCAAATCATATTCATAAATTATTAGATGGATCGATTAGTTTATGAGCTTTCCAAGCACAAAATAGCTTAATTCATTTTGGAACTATTCTAGTTCAAGTTCCCTGATTTCATCATCATTTAGTTGCCCATGAAGGATGAATAACAATGATACCAAATTAGACAGAGAATAGAAACCAGCATGCCCATTATTAAAAAAACCAAGTCTATATCCCTCAAATATCATGAGACTAAAGTTGACAACTTTTAGAAGACGTAAATCTCGTGGAAATTTAAAACTTGTTAGGTAATTAAATCACCTATAAAATTTGTTTTGATGCATCAAATGGTCGATAAAACGATCATGAATATGCATGAAATTGTGCATACCAATAGTTAAGGTGATGTTCAAGAGGAAAAACAACCAAGATTATTATTTGCATGCTTTGACATTGGAATTAAAATATGAAGAGAATATTAATTCCCCGCCTAAAATAAAGAAGGTCATCTGATAAGCATACATATACAAATAATAAATAAAGAGATAGTAATTTCACTATTGGCATTCTTTACAAGACATATATTTAGTTAATAAACTTCCAAGATGCCACTTTAGCAAACCCATAAGCTATCTATTTTTTCCAAATATCCTATAGATATTTTGATTCAACATCTTTCCAGATGCCTGTTATGAAAGAAGAAAAAAAAAAAGACAAACTAGCTAAATGGTGCCTTAGCATAATTTTCAATCCTGAAATCAACTTAGAAGTTTATTTGCCCTATCATAAAAAATAAACAAAGACTCAAGAGAGATTGAATGCAACAAAAAACGATGAACATGTTACCTACTCCTCACTATCAATGTGTGCCCTGTCATTAATATAAGTAACAATAAATACTTTGTTCTTTCATGTCGAAGGAATAAAATACAAAGAAATTGATTCAAGCCCTTGATTTCAAATAAATGCTAACAACTTGATAAGTATCTCCATTGATAGAGATAAAGATAGGAATCCAGTTAGAGATGAACAAAAAAAACGTGGAAGCTTAGTTTTCATATAACTAAATCAAAGAAACATTGTTCCATTTTACTAAGTTTGGGAGCATAAAACCGGAGAGCATGTCCAAGAAAAAAACAAATAAAATGCATCATTTGTCTTGTCCCCGCCCGAGTGCCCAAAATTTTTAGGGGCTTCTCATCGCTCGATACGCCTAAACTTTTCAAAACTTGCTTGTCCATCCATTTTGGTGTGTAAAATTTTTTAATCTTTCTTTTTCACATCATATGCTGCTCAAATGTACAATGTCAGTAGTTTATGCTCATCCTAATTTCTCTTGTGAGCACATCTTATTCTAACAGCCACATTAGGGTATAAGAAAAACTTGTATTATTCTTGCAGTCAACCCACTATAACACAGTAGCGCCATACTAATGATGCTGAACCAGTATAAAAGTTCTAGTCAATTTCTTCCCAAAATCCAGAAAGCCACCTTGATCAAGCAGAACAAACATAATAAATTTCCATCAATTTCCTCTTCAAAATCTTAAACGCCGGGATCAATGGTCAAGTAACTTCTCGTACTAATAAACGAAGAAAAAAAAATGCAACTTTCGCATCCCAGATATACCGGAAATAGCTTTTTGTTCTCTTTATTTTTTGTTCTTTGTCATTTTCGCAATTATTTCTCCTGCGTTCCGATCAACCCATAAAAGAGTAAGCTGAAGTAGTATACTCTTCCGAGAAATAATTCCCGGCGAAGAAAAAATAATACCTACCCGGGAGAGATCAATTACGACGTAGAGATATCGGATGAGACCCTTCTGGATTCTGGAGGCCCCGTGGGTGGATCTCTGGAGAAGCCTGCGGCGGTATTGGGCGTGAGCAATGGTCTTCGTGTCGATGGGACGGAGAAGCCCTGACTCGTCCTCCTGTAGATCCTCCCACGACCTCTCATCGGCGTATGCTCTCTCCCACGCCTCGAGGCCTCGTCTTCCATTCTCCTCTTCTTCCTCATCCTCCTCCACATCATTTTCCATTCGCTCATCTCTTTTGCGGCCACCGCCGCCGTCATAGGTCATCGGCAACGCGAAGCTGCAGCTCGAAGCAGTGGAGTTGGGAGTGCACTGCTTCACGCTGCAAAGCGCGGTCTTGTATGGCTTGGATTTCCACAGCAGTTCGTCTCTCTTTACGGGAAAGCAGGAAGCCGACACTGGGAAACGAGAAATTATTCCGTGCGGACTCCCATACAGGAGCAAAACCTGCTGCGGATGCGGTTTATGTTAAAATGTGAAGAGGGAAAGCAACCTTTTCTTCGCTCCTTCAATATTTTTACTCAATATTTACAGCATTTCTCAAGTAAAAATTAATCTCCAGAGAGTCTAAATGCAGTTTTGCATTCGGGCGTCAATACTCTACATCGCGATATTAATTTAATAGAGAAAAAAACATTCTTTTGGTGGTGAATGAACCAGACCCAAACCCGAACCTGAAAATACATGGAAAAAACAATCTCAATTCGAAAACCTGAAATATATTCTTTCATTTTTATTTCTCCCCATAGGTCTATGGTTCCACTTCATTTATGATAACCCTCTCTTCTCTGCAGTCCCGGTCTCTCCGTCGCCGAGCTCTCAATCAGTCCCGCCTCTGCGTCGCCAAGCTCTCAGTCATCATTTCTCCTCTCAATTGCGAAGGTAATATCATACCTCGGGTTTGAATTTCATCTATCTACATCACCAAAATCTCACGTAAAATCATTATACTTTTTTAGGGTTTTCACGGGATGTCGAAGCATGAAATGGAAGAAACAAAGGGCAAAAGCAGGAGTCATGGAGTTTCAAGGTAAATAGATCAGAAAAAGAAGAAATGGATTACAGATGGTTATGCCTATTAATCCATGTTTAATTTTTACTTGTATAAATCATGCTTAATCCAGAAATGTTTTTCTTCGTGATTATTTTGATTCAACTGTTCATTGAATTGTTTCATACCTAAAATTCGAGCAATATATAATCATGAGTATTATTGGAGAATAGTCTACATGATTTGACAAGGTTCATTTGTTCAATGTGATACAATAAATAACTCCAACTTCACCTTAATACCAAATCAATATCACCTCGATACCACCTCAATACCACACCTCAACACCACCACTAATCCACCACAATATCACATCAATGTCTCCCCAATACCTCCAAAATATCACCCAATATAAAGCCAATACAGCCCCCATACCACCCAATAATATTTTGGCACAAAACTCACAATACAGCCTCAATATCACCCCAATACCACACCTCAACTCCAGCACTAATCCACCGCTCACATCAACCCTAATATCACCTCAATGCCAGCTCAATACCACTCTAATACTACCCCAATACCACACCTCAAAATACTACTAATCACCACAATTTCACATCAATATTATCTCAATACCACTCCAATATCACCCTAATACGAACTCAATTCCACCACAATACCACACCTCAACACCACCACTAATCCACCACAATATCACATCAATATTACCACAATACCACTCGAATATGACATTATCCACCAAAAAAAATCACATCAACAAGGTTCATTTGTTCAATGTGTGAGGAAAGACACAATAAATAAACTCAATACCACCTCAATACCACCCAAATACCACAACTTAATATTACCACTAATCCACCACAATATCACATCAATATCACCCCAAGACCACCTTGATACCACCCCAATACCACACCTCAACAACACCACTAATGCACCACAATATCATATCAATACCGCCTCAATACCACAGGAGCACCACCCCATCAATATCTTCTCCAAAACTTTCAATACAGCCCCAATACCAACCTCAATACCACCACTAATCCACCAAAATATTACCTCAATACCACCTTAATACCACTCCAATACCACAAAACATTGAGCCACCCCAAAATCTCAAAAAGACCAAACCAGTGCTACACCAATACTGCAAAGATTGATCCACCCCCAAAACCTCAAAAAGACCAAACCAATTCTACCCCAATAATACCACTATTACTTCACAACTTCATCTAGTGTGCCTATGGATGAACTGCTTGTAATATTAAATGGATATTATGAATTTTAGAACTTGATTTGTGTAGCAATGTGACACTACACCTTTGTCTTTCGAAATAGTACCAAAAATATTATACTTTTCTCAGTCCAGGAGAAATTTACACACTAGGGGTTCCACACAAGTATACGTGTCGTACAAGTAATATCAGATTATTGAGTTTGGATTATCGATCTCACAGAGAATGAGGTAATTGAGCTTAAGATATGTTCTAGCCTACTCTAACGAGTTTTTAGCCTAGAAGTGTAGTTGGTTCAAGTTGCACTTATTAATTCTACTAAATTTTCACTAATCCTAATGATTTACTGATAAGTTAATTCTACTAAAGCTAATTAAATCGATAAAATCAAGATATAAAAACCACCATTCCCTTGGAATGACATAAGTAGTGTGTCTAGAAATGGAACACTTAGAATAGAAATTGTAGTTAGTGATAAAGAGGATCAATCCTCTTGTTTATCCTTTTCCGAGTGCATAAAGAAGTTTTGTTCAAACTTGGTTAGTATTTTTGCCTCTTACCCTAGAAACCCCAATTTTAACCCATCAAAGCATATTTCCCTATATATTTGCATTGCAATATGAACTACGTTTCTTTCACTCACTAGTGCAATGTGATTCTTCCTAGTTGTTCATGCCATAACTCTCCCTAGCCTTTATGGGTTCACGACAAATTTTAGCATATCATTTTACCATAATGATAAGTAAACTAAGCACAAAGAAAAACCATCACTTTAATGAATAAAAAATTATTATAAAAGCATCTAAATATCCTACATAACCTACTAATTCATCCCATGAGAAGGATTTAAAGGATCTACTCATAGTGCATGAAGAAAGCACTACAATTCATCATCTTATAATAAAGAAAGTTCATAGAAAAAGAGTTGACAAATAATAAAATACAATATAGAATGAAACACTTAACTTTATCCCTGAGAAAAGAGGTGAAAACTGCTTCCAAGTTATCTTCAAATGTTCCTTGCACTGCTGACAATATTCCGTTACAAATTTCTCTCAAATCCCTCTCCAATCTCTCTATGAAAATGAAGAAAAAGTAAAACCTATTTCTAAACTCTGATTTCTGCTCTCTTTGGCTTTCTCAAAGTCTTCCAAATGATTGAGAGTCTCCTTTGAACTACCTCCATAGCCTCTTAACTCTCGAATTCGTGCATCAGCAATTGCCACTACTGGCGCCTAGGCGTCAATGTCTTTATTTGCTGGTTGAAGTATGGTGCCAAGGCACTACTAAGTTGGTGCCAAGGCCCTAGGTAGAGTGTCTTTTCGCCCTAGTCTGGCGCCTAGGCACCAGTGAGTTGGAATAATTTCTATTCCCCAAGTGCTCCATTTTGCCTTTGTTTCGCTCCATTAGAGCTCTAATCTTTCTACATGTTATACCTATAAGAAAAACAAAAAAAATTCTTTAAAGTGCAATTTCATAAAAAACAAGTTTTAAATGTAAAAGAAATTGAACATTTAGTGGGGGCATATCAAAATCCCCAAAACCTAAATGTTATTTGTCCTCGAGTAACACTAAAATTTTCAATTTAGCTTAATTAATTTGAGGTAGCGGGCTTAATAAAATTTCCTTCAATTTTGCCTTAAGAATGTTGGTAGTTCATTAGGATCAATTTTAATAAATAAGTTTAATACTAAGGTATAAGTAATCCTTGTAGTCAACTTCAGAAATTCTGATTTTCTATTTACTTGCAAAAATATTAACACATGTTAAATGTCGGTCCTTTAAAGAATGAAAAGTAGAGTTAAACACTTTATTAAAAAGATTTGACTAATAATTTTTAAAGACCATCAAGTTTAGGATTTTAATAAAGTTAAAACTTTGAATAGACTTTAGTGAAATCAATTTTTAGTTAGGCTTCTCCTCCCTTATTCACTTTTTTTTTTCATTTCTTTTTTCACATTAGGATTTTTTTCAATCCTTAATATATATATATATATATATATATATATATATATATATATATATATATATATATATATATATATATATAAGATAATTACTATTTTTAGATAAAGATTTAATAATTTTTAATCTCACTATTATCTCCTCAAAGTAGAATCATTCATATTCTTTCACTTAACCCATTTTTTTAAAAAACATTTAAAGTATTAATTGAAAAGAAAATAAAGACTAAACTCTTATATAATTGTATCTAAAAGGTTCTTGATTATCCACATATACAATCCTGTTCAAAAAGTGAATAAAAACATCATTTTTCTACTTGTTCACCTACAAGTTATTTATCTCTAGTTAAGACTCATAAAGTTTTAAATAAGGATTCTGCTTCATTTCTTACTCAATATTGAAGTAATTTTTAATTAACATTACACTCTTCAAATCATTTAAAATATCTCAACTTAAATGTATGCTATTGAGGACAAATAAAGTAAAGTTTTCAAAGGTTTTTCTCCTCCAAACATGATTTTTAGCATGTATAACATTCAGAACAAGAATATAAACACGAAGAAAAGAAAATTAAATTACTTTTCACCACATGTGTCTATCATGAAAATATTCAGGTATAAGTAGAAAAGAAAAGTATGTAGCAGTAAGTGAATCTTAGTTCAACATATTTAAAATGAAATTTGCCAGACATTAGCAAAAACTAATCCAGATCATCCAAAACAGAAGCAATAAATATAAAGTCCGATATATGAAATAAATATAAAAAAAAGTCAGTCTAGCAGTGACAGAGAAAAAATAAAAATATAAGTACATCTACATCCAACTGAAAATAACAACTCCTCTTCCTCCTCGTCATCACCAACATCATCATATCGTCAGCACCATCCTCCTTTAAGTCCTCCTCCATCAACCTGCAATGCTTATACAGCTAGCATAGAGGATAAGCAGGAAACTCAGCTATCTTTTCTCATCCAATCCACTAGTTCCATTTATACATTTCCAACTAAGGGGCTTGGAACTTGCTCGATGGTCAAATTCTCCTTTTATTTTGCTGATTCGGGTGTGACAAATACTCATTGAATCTGTATACCTCACCATATGAAATTGCAGTATCATCACCTACTCTCTTCTAATGTTGTGCAGATATTTCCCTTTGAGTAGGGGTGAGAAGTAGATGAACTAGGTTGTCCTGTATCCAAACTTTTTCCAACATCTACACGCCAACTGTATGACTCAATTTTTGCTGCTGAATTTGGCTTTAAGGGATGAAGGATCTCCTACCCATTGCTAACATCAACTATAGCTAGTTAACATAGAGAATAAATGATTGAAGTATGCCCTAAACCAAGATTTAACCCTACCTCTCCAGCTTTTACTATAGAATAATGAATAACAGGTCCTACATTACTGGGCATATCTTTTTGGATACAATAATTCAATATGACACGCTCCATACCCACATCACTAGTGGGTAGAAGGAATCAATTTGGATGAAATAAAGAGATGCCAAGCTTTAGATATTTTGCTCAACTGAGAAGTAGGAAATTCAATCTGCTCTTCCTTACTAAAATGTCATACTCCTCTACCATCAGTTAAAAATTTCATAACATCACCAGCATGAGCATTAATCATTTTAGAGTAAAAATAGGAGCAACAAGGGATTTTACTCAAAGACAGATATGTGTTGATATTGAAAGGAGAAGTGTCTACATAAGTTTCCCTAAAAAAAACAAATCGATCTCGAGCTTCAAGTAGATTAAAATAAAATTCTCTGACTACAGCTATCACAGCCACATAGGTATTATAGCAGTATTTTTCCCATTTCTTACTCTTGGTTATTCTTTCTACCTCTTCCTTCAGAACTAACAAATCTTCATTTAGTAATTAATTCTTTAATATCAAGAGGTCATAATACTTCAACTGAGCCTTGTGACTCACAAATTTCTTCTTATCAAAAGTTAGTTTCTCTATGCCTCTCGTGGTCTTGGGTGCCATAGCAAATATTGATAAGCAAATATATGATGGAATGAGTTCAAATATAGGATGTAATTGACTCAATATGCAAGTTTAAAGCAAAATCAACTCTCCACAAGTAATCCCTTATCATCTCCACTGTATTCCCAAAATCCTGAAAACTTCCTGAATGAAGAAGAAAATGCAAGGACAAGATGAGAAACTTTACCTAAGAAACATGAATTTCACTCTCAACAAGCTCAAGAATGATCTCAAATGCACAGAGAAAGGAATCCCTAAGAATTGCCCTTAATTTCTCAATGAAAAGTCGGTGAAGAGCTCATGAAAAAATGACCTATACTAGGGTGTTCGACATGTTTGTGTTGAGCAGGTAAGTTCAGCACCTAGGCGCAGCGATAGTAGCACCAAGGAACTAGGGTATGGCGCCTTGGCCCCTAACTATTGGTGCCTAGCTCCATTGTTCTATTAGGTACTTTAATGTCGTAGGTGCTGGAACCTATTTGCATGATCCAAACTTGATCATGGTCATTTAAATTGATTTTTTTATCCTCCCCAAGACTTTAATCACTCTAATAAACACACAATCATAATAAATAGAAGAGGCTAACTTTTCCTCCTTCTCATCACTTCTCCCTTCTTTACTTCCAATTTCTAATGAAATCACCTTCCAATGAACTACATGGTGATTTTAGATATTTTATTATGGTCAAACCCATAAACAAGATTGTCCTTGACATATTGACTTATGTGATGCCAATCTCGGGTATTGCCTTATCCTTTAAATATGCACCTCTAATAATAAATAAAACTAAGGTCAAGATCATTCTCTTGTTCCTCTACAAGCTAGTTTATTGAACCCACTTGATGAAAAATGAGGTCAGATAAAGGAAGTAATAGAATGGAGATATATCCATCTTATTTTAAACTCATAATGTCTCTAGTAAATTTTTAATTTCGATTGAGAACTAAGATGTAGTGGACTAGTTAATCCAACTACAACCAGTAAACAAATATAAGTCTAGTCACAACGAGAAGCTAATGAATCACTACCCTTATGAATTATTATAATCAAAATAATCCATCACTAACCTAAAAAGTTCAACAAACAACTTCAATCAAACCACATCACAATAATAATAATCATAACACATATAACACAAACAGACACACAAATACATACCTTTGGTTGCCTCCCAAGAAGCGCTTTGTTTGATGTCGTCAGCCCGACAAATCAAGTTTCTTACTCAGGTTGACCCAACATTAAGACCTCATTAATTATAGGCCTTTATCTAACTATGTAGGGTTTAAGTATTTGCTTTTTCTCTTTAAACACCCTATCACTTTTAGGATCCTTAATATCAATAGCACTAAAAGGATATACTTTGATTACAGTAAATGCCCTGACTACCTAGAATTAAGTTTTTTGGGAAATAATTTCAATCACATACTATATATAAAACCTCCTGTCTATATTCAAAATCTTTCCTAAGAATCTTCTGATCCTGCCAATTTTTCATCTTTTTTTTATAATTTTTTGCATTTTCATAAGATATTGTCCAATTTTCTCGAGTTCATTTAACTGCAATAATCTCTTCTCACCAGCTTTGTTAAATTTATAGTTAAATTTCTTAACATCCCAATAAGCTTTATATTTTAATCACACTAGCATGTGACAAGCTTTTATAAAATTGAATCTATAATGAGACATTCCTATAGGAGTTTTGTATGTCGTCCTATAAGGCCATAATGAATCATCAAGTCTTACATACTAATCCTTTCTACTAGGATTGATAGTTTTTTTCTAAAATCCTTTTGATTTCTATGTTGAATACCTCTTCTAATCCACTAGTTTGAGGATGATAAGCTGTGACTACTCTATTTTTAGTTCAATATTTAGCAACACTACACAAACACATAAACATACACACACATTTAATCATGGTACAAAACACTAACATACAAATAGAAATTTGGGTGGCCTCCCAAGAAGCACCTCATTTAACATACTATGTCCAACGAATCCATATATTTACTCTGGATGAACCAACATTAAGAGCTCATTAACCATAAGGCTCTTACCACCCAGGTAGGGTTTAAGTCTCTGCCCATTCACATTAAACACTCTACCACTCTTAGAATCTTTTATATCAATTGCACCAAAATGATACACTTTTACTACAGTAAATGGTCATAAACACCTGGACTTTAGTTTTCTGGGAAATGAATTCAATCGTGTATTGTACAATAAAACCTTCTGTCCATACTTAAAATCCTTCCTAAGAATCTGTTGACCATCTCATTTCTTCATCTTTCTCTTTACATATTTTCACATTTTTATAACATTCTTGTCTAATTTCATCAAGTTCATTTAACTGTAGCACCTTTTTTCACTAACTTCCTTCATATTTTAATTAAACTCCTTAACAGCCCAATATGCTTTGTGCTTTAATTCAACTGGCAAGTGACAAGCTTTGCCAAATATGAGCCTATATGGATACATCCCTATAGGTGTTTTATAAGTATTTTTATAGGCCCACAATGCATCATCTAGTCTCAAAGACAAATACTTCCTGCTAGGATTGACAGTTTTCTCCAAAATCCTCTTGATCTCCATATTAGAAACTTATACTAATCCACTCTTTTGGGGATGATATGTTATGAAATTCTATGCTTTATACCATATTTGCAACTAATGCCTCAATTTTTCTATTATTAAAGGCTTCTCCATCACTACTGATCACTCTAGGCATACCAAATCTGTGAAAGATATTCTTCTTTAAAAATTTTGCTACACATTGAGCATCACAATTTGGTAGAGCCGCTACCTCTATCGATTTTGAGACATAGTTCTGAATTATTAAAATATATAAATTCCCTAATGAATGTTCAAAGGGTCCCATGAAATGTAAGCCCCAAACATAGATCTCCAAAGTAAAATTTAGGGGCATTTCATCTCGCTTAGAAATATTGCCTACTCTTTGTCATCTTAAACAAGCTTTAATATATTCATTCACATCCTTAAATAGAGTAGGCTAATAAAATCTTGATTGTAAAATCTTAGCATTAGTCCTATATACTCCAAAATGTATCCCAAACTCGGAATTGTGACATTTCCTAATATATTCTAGAGTCGCTTCAATGAGTATACACCTCCTAATTACTTGAGCCTTACATTTTCTATAAAGATACGAGTAATTCCAAAAATAATATCTGGCATCATGATCAAATTTCTTCCATTGATGGTATGTTAGATCATAAGGTAGAATATCACTAACTATGTAATTTATTATGTCAGCATACTAATAAATGTGCCATTCAGTAATAACAAACAGTTACTCATCAAGAAAATTCTCATTGATCTCTTCTTCATAAACACCTGAATTCCCGGGTCCAGTCTCGATAAATGGTCCACTATTTGATTCTCACTACCTTTCCTATATACAACATTGATATCAAATTCTTACATAAATAGGATCTGCCTAATCAATCTCAATTTGGCATCATTTTTTGACATAAGATATAGAATTGCAGAATGGTCTGTGTTAATAGTACACTTGGTAAAAATCAAACACAATCTGACTTTATTGAATGAATATAATATCATTGAAGCTCCGTTTTCGTAGTGGTATAATTAATTTGAGCTTAATTAAGAGCCTTACTAGCATAATATATTGCTCAAAACATCTTATCGTTCCTTTGTCCTAACATTGCCCCAATAGCTTAGTCACTCACATCACACATTAACTTAAATTGCATCCGCAATAAGGTGAGACAATGATAGGAGCAATGAATAACTTATCTTTCAATAGATTAAAAGCAATTAGGAAATCATGGTCAAAATCAAATAAGACATCCTTTTCTAATAAATGACATGGAGGTTTAGCGATTTTGGAAAAATACTTAATATATTACTGATAAAATCCAACATTTACAGGAAACCCCTCATAGTAGTGGGTGGGAGAAGTTTTTCAATAACCTAAATTTTAGATAGATCTACTTTCATGCCAATTTTAGATATTTTATATCCCAACACAATCTCTTTAGAAACCACAAATTGACATTTTTCCCAATTGAGAACTAAATTGGTTTCTTTACAACTTCTTAACACCCTGACCAGATGATCCAAACAAGAATCAATTGAAGGGCCAAATACTGAAAAATCCATCCAAAAACACTTTTATTCCCTTCTCAATTAGGTCACACAAAAGTGATATCATGTATTGCTGAAATGTAGCAGGTACATTATATAACCCAAATCGTGTTCTTATAAAAGCAAAGGTTCCATATAGAATTGTAAATGTTGTCTTATCCTAATCCTCAGGAGCTATAGAGATCTAATGATACCTAACATATTTGTTTAAAAAGGAAAAATATGGATGGCCAGCTAACTTATCCAACATCTGATCTAGAAAGGGCAATGAAAAATGATTTTTTTCCTGTGGCAGAGTATAATTTCTGTAATAAATACATATATGCTACCCAGTGAAATGTCTTGTAGGGATTAATTCATATTATTCAATTACTACGATAGTCACTCCTACTTTCTTAGAAACATAGTGGATAGGGCTAACTCAGGCACTATCTAAAATGGGATAGATAATACCTCCATCAAGCCACTTCAAAAAAAAAATGTTTTTTATAACTTCTTTCATAACTCATTTTATTCTCCTTTGAGGATCTGCCTGGGGTTTATGATTATCTTCTATCAGTATCCTATGTATACACATCAAAGTAGTAATCCCTTTTATGTCTGCTAGGGTCCATCGAAAGGCTTTTTTAAAGTTCCTTAATGTTCATCAGGTTTTCCTCTTGCGAGTTAGTTAATTTTGAGGATATGATTAATAGCAATATAGATGAATTCCCCAAATATGCATACTTTAAATATTTGGGAAGCACCTTCATCTCAAGTTTAGGGGGTTATTCAATAGAGGGAATTAGAGGTTTACAATTTTCAGTTGCATCAAGTATTTCAAACATCTCCCTAACTTTTTTTCAATTATCTTCAATCAATAGAGCTGACTCATCCATCGAGTCTATAGATTTCTCCTCATCCAAATTTGGCTTTATTAATTTGACCACACATTTTTTTTTCTGGAAATGTCTATTTTATAAATAATCAATAAATCCATCCGAAAACATGCATTTTGATTACCCTCAGAAAGATACTTCATAGCTTCTAACACATTAAAAGTTACATCTTGATTGTTCACTCTCATAGTTAACTCATCTCTTTGCACATTAATCATTACTCGACCAGTAGCTAGGAAATGTCTTCCTAAAATAAGATGAATTTACTTCTCTTCCTCCATATTTAATATAATGAAATCAATAGAGAAGATGAATTTTTCCACCTTTACAAGAACATTTTATATAACCCCACTTGGATAAGTGAATGAACAATCAGCAAGTTGAAAGGTCACAGTGGTAGGAGACAGCTCTTCTAATCCCAAACTCTTAAAAATGGACAGTGACAACATGTTAACATTGGCTCTAAGATCACATAATATTTTTCAATAAAATTTTTCTTCAATTGCACAAGGAATAGTAAAGCTCCCACGACCCTTAAGCTTCTGATGAAGCTTCTTCTGAATGATAGCACTGCATTCCTCGCTAATTGCTACTATCTCATTATCTCTAATCTTCCTCTTCTTATTAATAATCTCTTTCATGAACTTTAAATAGCTAGGCATTTGCTCTAACACCTCAGCAAATGGTATGTTAATCATTAGTTTTTTAAATACTTCCAAGAAATAAAAAAAATGTTGGTCCAGTTTTTGCTTCTGAAGTCTCTGAGGAAATAATGATGGTAGTCTTTCTATGTTAATATTAGTATGTAAGACTGGTTTATCTAAGTCTTTAGAAATATCATCTGAAATTCGTTCAGGTTCTATAGTCTCCTTCTCTAACTCAGGATCTTTCCAAATCATCTCCTCTAATTTTCTTCCACTCCTTAACTTTACAGTTTGTACACGCTCACTGTTCTTTTCCTTAGGGTTAATCTCAATGTTCCTAGGAAGAGTTCCTTGGTGTTGACTACTAAGAGAGTTTGTAATCTATTCCAAGTGGTTCTCTATATTCCTAATCGCTACACTTTGGCTATGTAACTGATTTCCCATCTACAAAAAAACCTTCTTCTAAAGCCAGCTTCTTCTCTTTGAGTTATGGGTTAGAGTAAATCTTAGAGGATAAGAAGATCTCGGGTTCAAACTACCCTGATTGTTCCAATTCCAAAAAGGGATTAGGTTGATTACTATTACTGCCCCATTGTTGGTTTCTTACACCTTGATTATTATTCCAATTGATTTTTAGGTGATTCCTCTAACTAGGGTTGAAATTCTTTGAGTACTAGTTGTTCTTCCTATTATTGATTGCATTTAGAGTCTCAAGAGATGATATATTAGCATTCAACAATGGCTTGAATGGGTTTCCTCAATTACTGGCAGTCCATGAGGTTAGTTCATCCCAAATTGGTCTAAAATTCAAGAAATTGCAGCTACCTTAGAAGTTAATATCGAAAGCATGTCATTATCATGTACACTTGTCATCTTTCTAGGGTTCACTCTCTCAGAAGAACATGAGAAATTTTTAGTAGTCATCTCCTCTATCAGAAAATAAGCCTTAACAAATGGCATCAACACAAGCAATCCACCAATAGCAGTATTAATAATGGACATAAGGGATCATACTAACCATTATAAAAGTGTGAAATTATCAACCAATTGGTTAGTACATTATGGGAAACTTCTTAAGAAGTTACTTAAATCATTCCCAAGCTTTATAAGTTGACCCACCTTTATGTTGGCAAAATGAGGTGATATCATTCCGAAGTTTAGCAGTTTTTGAAGGTGAAAAATATTTAGCTAGGAATTTATGTGCTAAGTCATTCCACGCCCTAATTGATATGGATTCTAATGAATTTAACAACATTTTGGCTTTGTCTTTTAATAAAAAAAAGGAAAAGGTCTAAGCCTAACAACGTTATTAGATACGCCAGTATAGCAGTATGTAGCACAAAGTTCTAAGAAACTCGCTAAGTGATAAAGTTTGATTTTAATACAGGCGATATATTAAAGATTTTTCTAAAATTACTAAACCTTTGTGCCGTATTCTAGAAAATTTGATTTTAATGATGAATATTTGTGTACTTTTGAATTATTGAAAGAGAAATTAATCACTGCACTTATAATTGTTTCACCTGATTGGGAGAAACCATTTGAACTTATGTGTGATGCTAGTGATTATGTGATCGGAGTAACATTGGGGTAGAGGCATGCTAAAGTTTTCAAAGTCATTTACTATGCTAGTAAAACTATTAAAGAAGCTCAGATTAATTATACCACTACTGAGAGAGAGTTATTAGCTATAGTATTTGCTTTTTGAAAAGTTTAGACCTTATTTAATTGGAGTTAAAAGTATTGTGCATACAGACCATTCATCTATCAAATATTTAATGCAAAAGAAAGAAGCTGAACCTAGATTGATTAGATGGATACTTCTTCTGAAAGAATTTGATTTTATGATAGTTGATCGGAAGGGATCTAATAACAAAATAACTGTTCATTTATCGAGATTAGAATATGATAAATTATCTAAATTTGAGAAGAAAGTTACATAAACTTTCTCTGATGAACAACTTTATATTATTATGGGAAGAAATTTGCCTTTGTATGCTGATATTGTGAATTATATTGTGAGTGATATTGTACCCCCTAATTTAACAAAGTAACAACAAAAGAAGTTTAAATATGATGCAAGATTTTATTTTTGGGATGAGCCCTATCTATATAAATAGTGTAAGGATCTGATTATTAGGAGATGTGTGCCACAGGAAGAAACTAATTTAATTATACAATGATGTCATGATTCTTAATTTGGAGGTCATTTCGGTGTTGATAAAACTACTTTTAAGATTTTACAATCTAGATTTTATTAGCCTACTCTTTTTAAGGATGTATACAAATATATTAGATCATGTGATCAATGTCAGAGAGTAGGTAATATCTCCAGAAGATATGAAATGCCTTTAAACTATAATTTAGAAGTAAAAATTTTTGATTTATGGGGATTAGATTTTATGGGACCATTTACTCCATCTGGGAATTTATATATAGTGGTTGCAGTTGATTATGTCTCAAAATGGATTGAAGTTATTGCTTTACCTAGATGTGATGCTAGGAGTGTTTCAAGATTTTTAAAGAAAAATATATTTGCGAGATATGGAAAGCCCAGAGTGATTATAACTTATGGTGGATCACATTTCAGGAATAATCAAATTAAGAGATTGATTGAGAAATATAATATTCTTCATAGAATCTCTACTTCCTATCATCCCCAGACTAGTGATTTAGCAAAAGTATCTAATCATGAAATTAAAAGAATTTTGGAGAAAACTGTGGATAATCACAAATTAGATTAGTATGCTCGACTAGATACTGCATTATGGGCTTATAGGACTGCTTTTAAGACCCCTATTAGAATGTCTCCTTACAGACTAGCATTTAGTAAGACTTGCCATTTACCGATTGAATTGGAGCATAAAGTATATTGGGCGATAAAAGAGTTGAATTTTAATTTGAAAAATACTAGAGAGAAGAGATTTATGGAGTTGAATGAATTGAAAAAAAAATAGTAATGCATCTTATCACAATGATAGGATCTATAAAGAGAGAATGAAATTGTGGCATGATCGAAAGATATTGAAAAAGAAACTTGAATATGGACAGAAAGTTTTGTTATACAACACAAGACTGAAATTATTTCCTGGAAAGCTCAAGTCTATATGGTTAGAACCTTTTATAGTTGTAAAAGTTCATTCTTTTGGAGCTGTTGATATTAAGGATCCTGATACTGGAAAGATTTTCAAGGTTAATAGGCATCGATTAAAGCCTTACTTTGACAGGTTTCAACCTGACTTCAAAGAGGTTTTAATGCTAAATGATGCACCAAAAATATCTACGCTTTTTACTATATGATTTTATTCATTTTTGGTGATATTACACTTAAAAACGAAGATATTTTGTATGTTTTTTTGGAATGCAACGCAACTGAAACGGAGCGAATCAGAGCTGAAACGGAGCCAAATAGAGCAAAAAGGTGGAGATGTACAGAATGGGCGCCGGGGGCACCCAAACTGGCGTCGGCAGTGCCAGAAACCCGAGGGCACAAAATATAGGGCGCCAGCGACGTCCGAGATGGCCTGGATGCGATATTGGGCGGTTTTTGTCCAAATACATAGAATCTAGACGCTTTTTGGTGGGTTTCTTCATGCACCTCTTGGGAAATTCGTCCCTACTCTATTTTAAACCAAATTTGAAGCCAAAAATGAAGAAGAGATGACAAGAAAAATGTGGATAATGCTTAGAGATCTTAGAATAGGAGTAGAAATGTAGATTTCTACCTTTTTGGAGAGATTGGTGAGGGGATTTTGAGAGAATCTGTAAAGGAATGTTCTAGCATTATATGGATCCGCGGGAGACTTTGTGGGAGATATTTTCATCTTTCTTTCAAGGGAAAAAAGCTAAATATTGTGTTCTTCATTATCTTATGATTTTTTAAACACTTATTTTGTGGATTTGCTTTGAAATGAAGTTTTCCGTTGTGTTTTCTTCATGCTTTGTGATGTATTTCTCTTACTCTTTCATTTTATTTGGAAATAGTGGCATAAGAAGATTATGCCTTTATTTTCATTCTACTTTTCTTTTGCAATGAGTAGGATTCATGTTTAGCATATTGGGATGCTTGCTAAAAGAAGTTTTAATTATAAATGTGATGGTTTTACTTACGCTTCATTTACATTACAAAAAGGGTTTGTTGTATTGTTAAAATTTGCTGTAATAGCATTCTCTCGAAATGGTGGTGTAATTCTCAACGAAGTGGAACCACATTCAATGTCCATGAATGAATTGCATAGTTCATGGGGATTGAGTGAAAATAAATAGGGAAATGTGGTTTCATGGGCGTCGAATTAGATGTTTTAGGGTGACATGATGATATCCCCAATTTGGTCCTAAAGTTTATTAACTAAAGCTAGGTTAGCCTTCAGGTGAAGGGAAGTGGGAGCTCTGAAGTGAGGCCAGTATCCTCCCAGCCTAGCCATGGATTTAGGGACTAAGCCTAGGATTTACCAATGTTCTTTATAACACTCTGAAGGGGGTACTCGGAAGAGGGTAAAGAATATGATTGCTCCTATTTGGCACATACAATATTTAATGCATCTCATTCCTATACATTATTCAATTTGTTACATGAGAATAGTAGTTTTTATTATCTCAAAATTTACCAAACCAATTTCCCCAAAAAGGGTTATCTTTAAAAGTAATATTTGCATTTAGGAGTAGTTGTTATTCTTACATATAATCATCTACCTTTTCGAGTACTTGTTAGAAAAATCACTTATATTGACCTTCGAATCTAAAGTCTGATAATTGTAGACTAGAATTTGACTAAGAACCACTTACCTCACTTCTCTGTAGGATCGATAAATGGGACTCCATTAGAGCCCTGTATTACTTGATATGATACATATACTTGCGTTTAAAATTGTGACTTTACAAAATCATTATAAATATATAAATCTGAGGTCATAAATTCTTACATATAAAAAAAGTCACATCAAGTTTTTGGCGCCTTCGCTAGGAAAGCTTCGATAAGAATTTTAGGAGAATTTTAGTTGAAGTATATAGACTTAAAATTGGAAAACTTTAGTGTCGTAAAATTATTTTTGTGTGAAAAGTATTTTATTGTATGAAAAAGTGTTGTGAAAAAAAAAACTGTTTATGTGAAAAATAAGATGTTTGTGAAAATATTTTGTTGTGTTGAATATACTTTTCGTTTTACTTATTTTATTGTTAATATATTGTTTCTTGTGTTACATATGCAAAACAAAGGATCTGTAGGACTTGTGCCTTATGATCCCAAGTTAGAAAAATGGAAAAAAATAAAAAAACAGAAAGGACTTGAAAAACTGGAAATGGAAATGGAAAACATTCAAAATAATAACTTGAAAAAACATCATAAATCATTGAGGGATTATGTAAATCCTACGACAGATAAAATTCACTCGAGTATACAAAACCCTATTGTAGAAGCTAACTCGTTTGAACTTAATCCAGAGATGATCCAACTTGTGCAGAACAACTAGTTTGGGGGAACTCCTTCGGGGGATCCCTATTTACACTTATCTAGTTTTCTAGACCTTTGTGCTACATTCGTTATAATGGCATGTCAGAAGATGCTGTTAGGCTAAGGCTTTTTCCTTTCTCACTAAGGGATAAGGCTAAAATGTGGTTATACTCATTAGCACCTGGTTCTATTAAAAATTAGGAGGAGTTAACTCAAAAATTCCTAGTTTAGTATTTTCCACCTTCAAGGACTACTAAACTTAGAAACAATGTTATCTCATTTTTTCAGTATGAAGGGGAATCAATATACGAAGCCTGGGACAGATTTAAGAAACTCCTAAGAAAGTGTCCACATCATGCTCTGCCAGATTGGTTAATCTTTCAAAATTTTTATAATGGGTTAGTAAGATCCCTTAGGTTCATTATTGATGATGCTGGTGGTGGTTCATTAATATCAAAAACATTTGATGAAGCGTATGCATTAATTGAAGAAATGACTACAAATGAATTCCAATGGCCCTCTGTAAGGGTAAATCATAAAAATGTAGCCAGTGTTCATGATACTGATGTGATTGCAATTCTTGCATCTCAGATTGCTGCAATATCAAGGAAGTTTGACCAATTTGGAATGAACTAACCTCAATTTACTCATGTAAGTGAGGAAAGTTCATTAAGGCGTATGATTGATTCCAACTTTTTTATGAGACTTTAAATACCATAAACAACACATATTCTAACTTTTACAACCCATGTTGGAAGAACCATACTAATTTTAACTGGAATAATACCACTGAGGGTGAAAACCAACAATGGGAAAACAATCATGCAAATCCTAATGGATGTTGGAATAATCAGGGGAACACAAGATATAGGCCTTCACATCCACTGAACTCTAATATTGATCAACAATTTGAGGATAAGAAGATGTCTATAGATGAAGTGATATTGCAAATGGGAAACCAGTTGCAAAGTCAAAATGCTGCGATTAGAAACATAGAGAATCAACTCGGAGAAATTGCTAATTCACTTAGCAATAGACCCAAAGGAACACTTTCTAGCAGCACTGAGATCAAACCTAAAGAGAAAGATAATGAACAACTATTCCTTGTTACTGGATAAACTATGATAGATGAGCAAAAAGGAGAGTTGATTTTGAACATTAATGACCAGAAAGTCACTTTAGAAGTGTTGAAGACTACGAAATTTCCAGCTGAGAGAAAAGATGATGAATGTTTTTGGATGGATAAAATTGATTATCTAAGTAAATACCATTTCTAAGATAGTTTTGAGAGTAAGTTAACAGATGAGATCGAAATGAACTTTCATGATGAGTTGAAAATGTTGTTTAAAGAAGATTGTATGTATGTTCAGGAGAGGTGTGAAATGATGGAAGCTGCCAAAAATAATGAACTTTTAATTCCATCTGTTGAAAAATCTCATGAACTTAAGATGGATGTACCCCATACAATTTTAAAGCCTACCTATTTAGGGAATTCATCTACACCACCAGTCTTTATATCTTTAGATTCAACTCAATTACAAGAAAAACCTGAATTGAATGATGAACAAGATAAAGTTATTGAACTAAGACTTGGAAGAGAATTTAAGGATATATTTCAAAAGAACTTTGAGTTGAGAAAAGTGGATAAGGATATTGGAAGACCATTGGAAGAAATTCCTAAGGAATTAGAAAAACCTATTTCCTCAACTAAGTCCTCCATCATTTAATAATTACCAACGGGAAGGATTGGAAGATAACTTGAAACAGAAGAGTAACATAGAAGAATTTGTTCCTAAATCTGAATTATGTAGAGAGAATTCGATCCAAACTTTGGGAGATAATGAATTATCTTATAGAGATCCATTTCTTATAAATTTCAAGGATGCTATTAATATGTAAATTCAAAAAATCAATAGAAGAATATTGGATCTAGAAAGAAATATGAGGAACAATGATATAAATCCATTTGAAAAGGAAGAGCTGAATAAAAAATTAAAATTTGAGGATTTTATAGGAATTGCTGGATCTGAAAAGGATTGGGCAATTGATCGAGGATTACTTAATTGGAATTTTGATCCAGGAGGAATCATTTGTCGGGCCCGTGACGTTAAAACCAACGCTTTGTGGGAGGCAACCAGTAGTTATCTGTGTGCTTTGATTTAGTGTGCTTGAGAGTCATGATTGTTAGTGTTGTATGGTGTTTTCTTTAGAGTGGATTGACTTGATCTTTATGTGTCATTATGGATTGATCAGTTTGATTGTTGATTGGTAGATGTTTGGATTGTTAGTTGTTTGATTTGATCTTTGTGTGTCATGAGGGAGGTGATTCCTTAACTTCTTGTTATGGTTAGATTTGTATGTTCTCTTGTTGTAGTTGGATTAATGAATCCATTATGACTTGGGTCTTACTCGGACTTAGTTTTACAAGAGATATCATGAATTTGAACAGTGTTAGATCCATCTTAATTTTGTTACATCCTTTCTCTAACTTTGTTTTTATTTGATAGGAGTCATGAACCTATTTGATGAATAACTTGTGGATGAATTTATAACTGTTAGAGGTGCTTAATTGAAGGGATTAAATGATGCCTGAGATTGGTGTCCAGAAACTAATTTATCATTGATAATCTTATCTTCGGGATTATAATCTATAAATTCATTTGAAAGTACCTAATTTATTAGTGTAGTGATTCCGTTAGAAATTGGAAGTAAATCAGTGTGATGTGATGATTAAAGGGAAGAATTGACCTCATTTATCATATGTGTGTTTATGTTTGTGTTACAACTTTATTTTGGTCTTGAAGAACATTTTTATATTCCCTTACAGATGCCCGTTGTGCTAGTTAACTTTTTATTTAGTGAATTTCATTCTGGCATCATTAGTTTAGATTTACTTTCTGTTGCATATTGTCCTGTCCTAATGAATACTTGTAAATGGTTTTGATAGACATTTGTGGTAGTTAGAATTTTAAATTATTTTCTTCCTGCTTATATTTTCTGTACTGAATGCTATATATGTTAAAAATTAAGTTTGAGGGTAGGAAGAAAAATAAAATTTTAATGTGAAAATACTTCCTTTTAGTGTAATTTTATTACTAGCATGTTTTAGGTTAGATTTATTTTCTCATACAGTCATTCTATCCTGATTATGCATGTATATGAATTTGATAGGATGTTGTAGTAGTAAATAGATTCAACCTTTACTTTTTCTTCCTGCAACATTTTATAGAGTCCTAAGTAGCCTATATTTAATTGGATATCATTTTTAAAATGAATTGTGGTATGTGGTGTTACCTTTAAGTTACTATAATTTCAATTTTAAGAATATTAAAAAAGTAACTTAGTTGAAATCCTATGTGAAGAAACTGTTCTAGAGTTAAGAAATTTTGTAGGAAACATTGGAAAATTGATTTTTCTATTTATGGTAGAAAGGAGTTGAATATTTGAAAAGCTAAAATTCTTAGATTTATACTTAATGAGAATTGAGCCTTTATTGAAAACCTTTTTCAAACTAATACTTACACTTATAAAAAGTGAGGGAAAGTTTTGAGTTTTGTATTTTAGAGGGAGGAAGGTGAAATTTAAAATTATTAAAAGCCTATCCAGATATAGTAATCCTTACATAAAAAAGAGAGTAAAAAAAAGATTAAAAATGATCCCAAAAGAAAAAAAAGTAAAAAAAAAGGATTGAAAATGATCTCGAAATAAAGAAAAAAAAAGAGAAAATAAGTGAGGAGAAGCTTGAGGAGAAGCCTAATCAAAAATTGGTTTCACTTGAATCTTTTTAAATGAAAAGACTTAAAAACAATCCTAAGCTTATTCTTATTTCAAAAGGTATTGGTTAAATTGGTATAGATAATGTGCTTAAATTCTGTTTTATACTTTCTATCAATCTTTAGTTTAATAATTTTCAATAACTTTTGAAGTAAATAGAAAATCAGGATTCCTAAGTTGAATATGAGATATTCTTACACTCTAGTCCTAGGCTGATTTGCTAGAATTTCTCCTATGTTATACTATAATATTTCTGTGATGAAATTATAGGAAACTCTATTGAAACCCACAATCACAAGTCAACATATTTTATTTTTAAAGTTATAGTGTTACTTGAGGACAAGTAACAGTTAAGTTTGGGGGATTTTGAAGCACCAAAAATATATACGCTTTTTGCTATATGATTTTATTCATTTTTGGTTATATTACACTTTAAAAGGAAAGTATTTTGTATGTTTTTTGGTTTTTAGTACAAGAAATGTGATTGGAGCAAAAAGAAGCAAATACGGTGCAATTTGGAGCAAAAACGAGCAAGAAAACAAATTTTGTCTTGACACCTTTCGATAAGTCTTTCTATGTTTAATCTCTTTTACACTTCTTGCATATTTTTGAAAGAGATTACACTTTAAAGAAAAGTTGTTTTTATGCTTTTTTGGTAGGGCTATCTGTTAGGAATGAAATGTAATTGAAACGGGGCGAATCAGAGCTGAAACAGAGCCAAACGGAGCAAAATGGTGGAGCTGCGCAAGATGGGCACCGGGGGCGCTCAATCTGGCGCCGACGACGCCAGAAACCTGAGGGCACAAAAAATAGGGGGGCCGGTAGCGCCCTATTTAGTGCCGACACAGCCCGAGACGGCCTGTATACGATATTGGGCGGTTTTTGGCCAAATACATCGAATCTGGACGCTTTTTTGAGGGTTTCTTCATGTACCTCTTGGGAAATTCGTCCCCACTTTATTTTAAACTAAATTTAAAGCAAACAATGAAGAAGAGATGATAGGAAAAATGTGGAGAATGCTTAGAGATCTTAGAATAGGAGTAGAAATGTAGATTTATATCTTTTTGGAGAGATTGATGAGGAAATTTTGAGAGAATATGTAAGGGAATGTTCTAGCATTGCATGGATCTGTGAGAGACTTTGTGGGAGAGATTTTTATCTTTCTTCCAAGGGGAAAAAACTAAGTATTGTGTTCTTCATTATCTTATGATTTTGTAAACAGTTATTTTGTGGATTTTCTTTGAAATGAAGTTTTCCGTTGTGTTTTCTTCGTGATTTGTGATGTATTTCTCTTACTCTTTCATTTTATTTAGAAAGAGTGACATAAGAAGATTATGCCATTATTTTCATTCTACTTTTCTTTTGCATTGAGTAAGATTCATGTTTAGCATATTGGGATGCTTGCTAAAATAAGTTTTAATTATAAATGTGATGGTTTTTCTTACGCTTCATTTACATTACAAAAAGGGTTCGTTGTATTGTTAAAATTTGTTGTAATTGCATTGTCCCGAAAGGGCGGTGTAATTCTCGACAAAGTGGAACCACATTCAATGTCCATGAATGAATTGCGTAGTTCATGGGGATTGAGTGCAAATAAATAGGGAAATATGGTTTCATGGGCGTCGAATTGGAGGTTTCAGTGTGACAGGATGAGATCCCCAATTTGGTCCTAAAGCTTGGTAACTAAAGCTAGGGTTAGCCTTCAGGTGAAGGGAAGTGGGAGCTCTGAAGTGAGAGCTAGTATCCTCCCAGCTTAACTATGGATTTAGGGACTAAGCCTAGGATTTGCCAATTTTCTTTATAGCACTCTGAAGAGGAGGTACTTGGAAGAGGATAAAGAATAGGATTGCTCCTATTTGACACAAACAATATTTAATGTATCTCATTTCTATACATTATCCGATTTGTTACATGAGAATAGTAGTTTTTATTATCTCAAAATTTACCAAACCAATTTCCCCAAAAAGGGTTATCTTTAAAAGTAATATTTACTTTTAGGAGTAGTTGTTATTCTTACATATAATCATCTATCTTTAGGAGTACTTGTTAGAAAAACTACTTATATTGACCTTCCAATCTAAAGTCTGGTAATTGTAGACTAGAATTTTACTAAGAACCACTTATCTCGCTTCCCTGTGGGATCGATAAACGAGACTCCATTAGAGCTATGTATTACTTGATACGATAGGTATACTTGCTTTTGAAATTGTGACTAC
This sequence comes from Papilionanthe hookeriana x Papilionanthe teres, assembly GCA_022702705.1. Classification (NCBI taxonomy): domain Eukaryota; kingdom Viridiplantae; phylum Streptophyta; class Magnoliopsida; order Asparagales; family Orchidaceae; genus Papilionanthe; species Papilionanthe hookeriana x Papilionanthe teres. The sequence goes on from CM040430.1 coordinate 103,534,471, forward strand.
AAAATTGTTATAAATATATAAATCTGAGGTCATAAATTCTTACATATAAAAAAAGTCGCATCACTAAGTCATCTCGATTAACTGAATGGTTTGTCGGGCTGATGACGTTAAACCAAGTGCTTTATGGGAGGCAACCCATATGTATCTTTATAGTGTGTTTGCTTGTTTGTTGTAGTTGTGCTTTTAGATAGTTATTTTGGAATCCTAATCGCTCCTAAATACTTTTAAAAATTGATAAATATTGGATCAAATTAAGATATTGGAATATTTCGGGGCAAACGAAGTTCGGTGAGATTTCTGACCACTGGCGTCGCCGACGCCCAAATACAGAGAGTATGCTGAACTTCAGATTTTGAGCGCCGCCGGTGCCCTATCGAGCGCCGCCAGCGCCCAAATCCTGGTGACGGTTTTTGGAGTTTAAAATTTTTGATTTTTGGCGGTTTTGAGTGGGTTCTTCTTCCTTATAACCCCAAAAACTCCATTTTAAAACTCTAACCACCAGAAAAATGAAAACTTCCTTTCCCAGTTAGCATACGATGGATTCCTACTCCATAGAACTCCCTCGATCTCGCATTTTCAATCGATGAAAGTTTATCATTTTTAAGGTGCGGCGTTTATTCAACAACTTGATGATGAAGAGCAGGATTATCAAGGAGAGAGACTTTATTAATCAAGGTATGGATAATCCTACTGCAAGAGTTGAAGAGATAATAAAGAAAAGGCGTTGGGAAGTGCTATGTTACACTACCGCTACCGTAGTTGTTCCGATTGTGAAGGAATTCTATGCAAATCTTCACGGGATCAACCAAAGATTCGTCTATGTGTGAGGTAGGTCTGTGGAATTCACTCCTGTGAGAATTAATGATCTCTTTATGATTGAGAATGTACCTATATGCCACTATTCTAATTTTAATGCAACAAGCGATGATATGAATGAAATGTATCGTTATTTGACGGATGAAATGAAAATTAGGAAGTAAGAGACAATGGATATATTAGTTTCCCTTCTTCATCTTTAAATCTAGTGTCAAAGCAGTGGCATTATTTTATTTCGGTGAAGTTATTTCCAACTTTGAAGATTAGTAAAGTAACCAAGGAATATGTTATTTTAAATTTATGTATTCAAACTGGAAGGCTGATTGATATTGGAAATATAATTGTGAAATCTGTTTTGGGATTGATAGTTCATGGATCTAAATATGGGCTTGCACACCCGTCCACCATATTTCTGTTATGCAGTCAATCACAAGTTCCAGATGAGAGTTGGGAAAATGTTCTTCTTTTTTGGAGGCCTATTGATCCAACTAATCTTTATGACTACCAGATAGTAAGAGACGAAGGTGATATGGATCTGCTTATCAACCAAATCAGACTTCACAACCCATTCCACATTACTTTCCTGAAAGTTTCAGAGTGATACTGAAGAAAATCAAGCTATTGAAAAAAGAGGTATAAAATTTTTTGAATGCCATTAATAATATTTCTGATTTATTTGATCTAATAGACTGGAGGATGAAGGAACAATTTGATCACATTGGTTGAATTGAAATGAACCTGATTAATCTGATGAAGAAGAATGTTGTGATTGCTGAAGATTCATCTGATGAATTCCCATTTCGTACCTTCTACAATTTGTTCGTGCATCATCAATTTTATGGAGATATCAGAGAGGAAGATAGTTCGGAGACTGATGAGGAGTGAATGCTGTATTCTGCTTGTGCTTGATGTGTATTTGCTTTGCTTTGCTTAGTTTTGTTTGGAGAGTTTAGTATTTGCTTTACTTTGCTTTGTAGTTTGCATTTGGATTTATTATGCTTAATTTTGTTGTGTGTGCTTAGATTTTAGTGTTTGCTTATCGTAGTGTACTTGCAACACTAAAAATCTAAGGGTCATTGATTTGATTTGATGAACATGTTAGTGTTTATGTTGTAATGTGGATTTTATATATAAAAGTGATGTTTTATGTTGTTTGTGTAAGAATTGTGTTAGTTATTGCTTGCGTGATGAAATAGATGCTTAATGAAGTGTTAAATGTCATTGTGGAGGACAAAACGATTGAAATTATGAAAAAATTTTCGGACCCAAAAAAATTTTTGCACTAGCGCCGCCGGCGCCCAAATACAAAGGCTTTTGGCTGATTTGATAAATTAAGCGCCGCCGACCCTCGAATACAGAAAAAGGGCAAAACCCTTTTATTTCACGATTTTGACCGTGGGACCCACAAATTTCTCCCTTGCTTTCGTCTTCCTCCTCCATTTTCACGACTTTGAAGAACTAGGGCTTACTAGATCTTGGATTTGAAGTGATTTCAAGGCTTTTCGAGACCGGATCTACACTTCTCTTAGTAAGAGCTTCACTTTGAGTTAAAATTTTTTTATTTTTACCATAGGAATCTCTCACATTGCTTAGATTGGAATTTTGGGATTTTTGAAGAAATTTTGGGATTTCCTATGATGAAATTTGCTCTTACTTGTTTAGAATAGTATTTGGAGTTTGCTACATTGTGGATTTGGAATTTATTAGAACTTTCTTGCAATTTTTAGAAATTCACATGGCTCTAAGGATGAGTAAGGGGAATAGAAAATTTGATTATGATGAAGAAAGATTTTTCAATGTCAAGGCACAATTTTATTTTAATTCTTACCTTTACAATAAGAAGTGTATTCAGGATCGAGCTTTTGACAATCCTGGTGGATCTGTTGAACAATTGATTACCGAGCGAAAATGGGAAATATTTTGTTATTTTACTACAAATGCTATTTTGGGTGTTGTTAGAGAATTCTATACAAACGTGCCCTGGACTAAGACAGAATTTGTGCTAGTTAGAGGAAAAATGGTTGAATTTACCCCTCAGCGTAACAATGCATTTTATCAAACTTGGGAACCTTTTGTATGTGAATTTGAAAATTTTGATACCTGAGAGGCGAATTTGAAGGAAGTGATTTCTTTTCTGACAAATTATGATTTATCTTGAAATAAATAGAAGACTAGAACCCTTAGACTTGATTGCTGAATATTTTTATACCTGTAGTGTTCACATGAGTTACTAAATTTCTTTCTAAAATTCTTACCAATATATTCATTTGAATGAAAAATTTTAGTATCCTACAGGTGAAACGTAAATTTCCTTGAGTTATATATTTATGTAGTAAAAGGATTACTTGAGGAAAAGTAATAGTTAAGTTTGGGGGATTTTGATGCACCAAAAATATATACTTTTTTTGCTATATGATTTGTTGTAGGTATAAAGATTTTAGGTGATTGGATTGAAATGAAGCAAAAAAAGAACGAATTTGAAGCAAAAAGAAGCAAAATGGAAGAAACTAGCTTCTGGCGCTGCCGGCGCCAGAATTGGTGTTGTTGATGCCCAAATCCATAGGCTCCATAAATTAATTAGACGATAGAGCGCCGCCGGCGCCTGATGTTGTTGCAATTCAAAATTGAAGGGTTTTGGCGACTTTTTGAAGGGATGCTTAAGGAAACTCTTGGGAATTCGTTTCTAACTTATATTTAGCTGTTTTTTGACGAAATTTGAGAGGGAGAAAAGTGTGAGGAAGAGAGGAGAAGTGTGTGAAAGAGTTAGGGTTTGGAAGAGTGAGTGTAGAAGTGAAGATTTGAGAGGGATTCTTCTCTAAGGAGTGAAGGAGAAGGAGTAAAGTGAGAGATTGCTTCTTCCTTTCCATTCTAAAGAGGGAATTGAGTGTTGCAAAGAAGAAAGAAAATGATTCAAAGGAACTTCAAGGGATTTACTTGCGGAAGAGAAAGAGATAAGTTGTATTTGCTATTGTGGTTTGTATGACTTTTCTTTTATATATAAAATCCATGTCTTATTGTGTCTTCTCTATGAAATCTGAGTAGTCTCCTTTGTCTTTCTTCTTGCATAGAGATGTGATGTGCTTTTAAAGTATTAAGAAAATTGTGATGGTTTTTCATTTTGAATTTAATTTACTTTTCGATCTGGCCAATTGAATTGTTAAAATCTGTTGTTATACATTAACTCCGAAAGGATTGAGTGTTCTATAAAAATAATGAAGAATCCATTCAATGTCTGTGAATGAATTGCATAGTTCATGGGAATTGAGGGCAAATAAATAGGGAAATGTGTTTTGATGGGCTTCAAATTGGAGGTTTCAGGGTGACAGGCTGAGATCCCCAATTTGGTTCTAAGATTGGTAATTAAAGTCAAAGGTTAGCCTTCAGGTGAAGGGGTGGGAGCTCCGTAGTGACAGCCGGTATCCTCCCAGCCTAGCTTTAGATTTAATGACTGAATTTAGGATATGTTAATGTTCTTTACGTGCTTGGAAGAGGGGGTACTCTTTTGAGGGTAAAGAAACATTTATGCTCTTATTTGGCACAATAAAATAATAATCATTCTATATTATTCACACATCATATACTCATTGCAAGAAGAAAGACACTTTTCATATATATCAAAACCTTTCAAATACAAAACTTGTGTGTGTGTTAGTTAATTCAGTTTATAGATATTAGAAGTAATTGTGGTTTGCTTAACTGTTACTGTTTTCTACATCTTGTTAGTAGAAGTAAACTTAAACATTAATTGTGATTTGAGTATTGGATTTCAGTATTAAACTATTTATTGTAAGGAACGTGCCTTCCCTGTCAGATCGATAACCAAGACTCCATTAGAGCCATGTATTACTTGATACGATACGTATACTTGCGTTGAAATTTTGACTAAAAAAAATCATTATTAAAAATATAAATTTGGGTTTAGAAGTTCTTGCATAATATAAAGTCCGCCATCAATCAACAATTTCTATTAGACAGTTAGTGTACTCGGGTGCCAGTAAAATTCTGTCTGGGCCCAAGAGTGAAAGATGTAACTGTCACAAAAGATAGGACTAAACATAACAAATTAATATCAGAAGCAGAAGACACAACTGCAAAAATGACAGCTCTGGTTCAAATGTTACAAAGCGGAGATCCTTCTTACTCACAACACGATGATATACTTCCTAAGAAATCTCGTCCTATACTTAAAAATAATGTATGGAAACTAGAATCATCAGGAGGAATCTCACATATTGTGAGTACCTTTGTAGACAGTTCCCAAAAAATAACTTGTGAAGAACATCCTAAAAAGTTGAAAATTGATATTAAACAATTCTCAATATGGAGAAAGAATGATTCTTCAAATAGCTCAAATGAGGTTGCTAAAATAAACATGATAGAAACACGTTCTACCTCCTTAGCATGGAGAATTAAATGAAGAAGATACGATAGAAGAAATACAAGTTTTTATCCAACAACAGGATGAACAAATCAATCATCTTGAAAAAAAAAATGGAAGAATTAATGGTAGCTTTACAAAACTCACCTACAAATCTATTGCCTGTCGTTGAAGTTATTAGGCCAGAGGCAATACACATTCTAGAGGACAAAAGAGAACTAATAGAAATTGAAGAAAGCACTCTAAAAAAAAGAGATTCCCTCCAAGGTGTAATTCCAGAAAAAGAAATCACACAATTGGTAGAACAAAAGATAAAAGAAACAATGGCTCAAGTAAAGACTGAATTATTAATTCCAAAGGGTAGACCTTATCCAGAGGTATTTGATTTTGTCCAATACCCTAAAGGTTTTGTTCCTCCTCTCTTCAAAATGTTTGACGGGACTGGTAATCCTCGTCAGCATCTTGCAAACTTCAGAGCAAGTTGCTGCAACATAGGAGGAAGTGACACTCTCTTATTTCATAAATTTGTTAACAGTCTCACAGGAGTTTCCTTTGAATGGTATGTGAAACTTTCTAAATGGTTCGTCAAAACTTTTGTAGAACTTGAAAGACTCTTTATTCAACGATTTGTTGGACCACAACACCATACAATGGTTGGTGATCTGGTGGTAGAAAAATAAAAACCAGGAGAAAGTCTAGTAGTTTACATTTTGTGCTAGAGAAATCTTAGCATGAAATGTGAACCACAATTCCAGGAACAACATGCCATCTAAAGCTTGCTTAAGAATATCCACGGTCCTATAGCATTCATGTTAAAAGGATTTATAATAAAGACATTTGAAAAACTACTTAGTAAAGCTGCCAATCTTCAGAAAGAAGCCAAGCAGATGAGTGTAGTCGGAAAGACAAAAATGACAAAGTCTGTCAAAATATTTGAGAAGAAACCATGAAATGTTGTAGAAAAGCGCAAACAAGTGATGCAAGTCTAGCCCGAACAAAAGAAACAACGAAACAACCAACTGCCACAACAGACAACCTCTCAATTACAATTTCAACAACCAGTTCCAGTGCTGACTGATCTACCTAAAAAATACCAATTTTATGCCTTATTTATGATTCAATTCTTAAGAATATTATGCTTTAATGAAAGGTATTTTCATATTTTTGGATGTAGATGATTAAAAAAGAGTCCAAGAAAGAAAAAGAAGGAAAAAGGAGGAAAGAGGAGCAAAATGGAGCTTATGAAGCAAAATATTGGAATTATTGGCCTGGTGCCAGAATCTGGCGCCTAAGCACCAGCTCGATACAGATGCTGTTAAGATTTTTTGATGATTTTGGGGAGTTATTTTAACGGAGTTAAGCGGTTATTTGAGCTTTTAGAAGACTGGAAGTTACTCCTGATATATAGGACATGTGATACAATGCAATTAGACACATGGAAATGGTTTTAATCATGAAGAGGTGTGATCCAAAGTGAAGAGGTGCGAAGATCTGGACACGGAGTCCGGCGCCTAGGCTCGACAGTTACCTTCTATAAGATGCATTGCATTTGGGTGAATTTTGAAGAGGTGCCTTAAGCAACCCTTGGTCAAATTCAGAACTCTATAAATAAGAGCCCATTCTACAGAAAAAATCACACCCCATAACACCTTGGAACCTTCTCTCACCCCTCTAGTTTTACTTAGTCTCTTCCACACTTAGGGTGCCATTTTAGTTTGTATCTAGTGAGTTTATTTTGCATATTTATTGTGTGTTGTTGCTGTTGGAGTCTTTCATCATTACTTAGCAGTCAGTAGAAGTTAGCAGATCACTTGAAGGAACACTTCAGATAAGTATTTGTACCTTGGTTCAAAGTTTTATAAATATATTTTTTTGTGTGATTTCAATGTGTTCTGAGTAGTTAGTTATTTTTCTCCTTTCAACTATGAAAAGATAATAAATTTATTAAATTTTGCAGGAGAATTACATTTAAAATATTTAAAAGATTGTGATGATATTAATACCTGATCTTAGTTTACTTTTTAAATTGGTCATTTAAATTGTTAAAACATGTTGAAGAATTTTGAGACCTATCCAGAGATAAATTCTTAACTAGTAGATATCACACGAATCCATGTGTAGTCGAAGGCTTTATGCGGGTTATTCAAGGTGAAGTGCAAATAAATAGGAAGATATTATTTATTGGGTGTAAAATTAATTAGTTTTTAGAGTGACAGACTAAATTATAATAGTTTGGTTTATAGAAAGGGAACGGGTCACTGGTAGGGCTGACCATAACCACTCTTGGACATCTAGTAGTGTGAGCCTAGATTAACCCATTCTACTAATAAAACATCCTGAACCGATCTATAGATTAGTCGATGTTCTTTGCACCTGGACTAAAGGGTAAAGAATATGAATGCTTCTATTTGGCACAATATCATAATCTAAATTCCCCACAAAAGATAATTATTCTAAAAATATTGGGTTAGTTGAAAAGGAGAAAGTCATTTTTATACTTGCATTGAATTTTAATTACTGCTTACTTTTCTTTATTATTGCTTACTTCTTACTTGCTTATAGTAAAAATTGTTAGTAAATTAAATTTCAATATATATATATATATATATATATATATATATATATATATATATATATTACTTTTAAATTTGAAAAATTCCAAAATATTTTTTTTACGTTTCTTACTTTTTATAAACACTATCCCTGTGGGATCAATAACCAGGACTCCACTAGAGCCCTGTATTACTTGAATGATACGTATACTTGCGTTTAAAATTGTGACTTTTACTTTAATTATTATAAAATCTAAATACAAATTCATAAGTAAAAGTAAACATCGCACATCAAGTTTTTGAAGCCATTTATTCTAAAAAGTGGTATTAAATTCTTGTATTTAAAAGCATATATAAAGTCACATTGCATCAAGTTTTTGGCACCGTTGCCGGGGATAGGATAGAATAAAAAGTAAAAATAAAGATAAAAATAATAAAAACAACAAAAAAAACAAAACAAAAATATTTTAAATTTTATGTGTAGTTCTGGATCTGAAGGATTACTACCTTTTGATTCTGAATAAGAAAGAACAATTAAAAGAATTAAAAAAGGAAAACAAATTTCAAAACATCAAGAAATGGCTAACTTACATAACAAAAATCAAAATCCAATCGAAAAAAATGAACAAAATATTTATAAACCATTAAGGGAATATGCAAACCCTACAACTGATGAACTTCATGTTAGTATTCAAATGCTAGCTGTAGATGCTAATTCTTTTGAGCTTAAACCTTCTATTATTCAAACGGGTTCAAAAATAATCAATTTGAAGGAACACTTAATGAGGATCCAAATTTACATCTTGCTAGTTTTTTAGAACTTTGTGCTACCTTTAAATATAATAATGTTTCTGATGATGCTATTAGGCTTAGACTCTTTCCTTTTTCTTAAAAGATAAAGCAAAGATGTAGCTTAATTCATTAGCAACTTGTTCTATTAAAATATGGGCAGATATGACACAAAAATTCATTGCTAAATATTTTTCTCCTTCTAAATCTGCTAAATTAAGAAATGATATTACTTCGTTTACGCAATTTGATGGAGAAACAATTTATGAAGCTTGGGAAAGATTTAAAGAATTATTAAGAAAATGTCCTCATCATGCTTTACCAGATTGGTTAATTATTCAAACATTTTATAATGGACTTATTGGATCACTTAGATCTATTATTGATGCTGCTGCTGGTTCTTTAATGGCTAAGACATTTGAAGAAGCCTACACCTTAATTGAAGAAATGTCTAATAATAATTTCAATGGCCTTCTGAAAGGGTTAATCCTAAAAGAATGGCCAGTATTCAAGATAATGAAGCCTTTTCTATTTTAGCTTCACAAGTGGCTGTGATATCTAAGAAATTAGATAATTTTGCTATTAATATATCACATGTAAGTAATGATAATTCTACAAATTCTGATGATTCTCAAATAATGGAAACTTTGCAAGCTATTGCTAGTAAAACTAATAATCCTTATTCTAGTTATTATAATCCTGGTTGGAAAAATCATTCTAATTTTAATTGGAGTAATGTACATAAACAATGGAATAATAATCAAGTTAATCCAAATTGGAATAATCAAAGAAATTCAAATTATAGACCAACTTATCCTCCTGTTTATAACAATCAGCACAAAAAGTTGTTTGTAGAAGAATTGATCTTGCAACTAAGCAATCAGCTACAAACTCAAAACACTTCTATTCGTAATATTGAGAATCAGATAGGTCAAATCACTCATTTCATTAATTACAGATCTCAAGGAACACTGCCTAGCAATGTCGAAATTAATCCTGAAGAATCTGGAAAGAACATGAATAAGCAAAAGCTGTACAACTCAGAAGTGGAAAGGAATTAAAAGAGAAAACACAGAATGAGATTGAAAAAGAGAAAGAAGTTGAAGAGATTGAAAAACCTAAAGATACCCTTTCTCTAAATAAAGATCAGACTGTAGTACCTATTAAAGTGGAAGTTGAAAGACCACCACCACCTTTTCCTCAAAGAATAAAAAAGCAGAAGCATGACCATCAATTTTCTAAGTTCTTTGAAATTTTTAAGAAACTTACCATCAACATTCCTTTTGCTGATGCTTTGGAGCAAACGCCAAGCTATGCAAAATTTATGAAGGATATTTTAAGCAAGAAGAGAATATTTTAAGCTTATGAAACTGTTGCATTAAGTGAAGAATGTAGTGCAATAATTCATAAGAAATTACCTCAGAAACTTAAGGATCTTGGAAGTTTCACTATACCATGTGCTATTGGAGAAAAATTGTGTGGAAAAGCCTTATGTGATTTAGGAGCTAGTATTAATCTCATGCCATTTTCAATCATTCGAAGGTTAGATTTAGGAGAGATTTCTCCTACCACTGTAACTCTTCAGATAGCTGATCGATCAATTACTTATCCTAAAGGAGTTATAGAGGATGTTCTTGTTAAGGTAGATAAATTTATCTTTCCTGTGGATTTCATTGTTCTAGATATGGAAGAAGATAAAGAAATACCTATTATTTTAGGGAGACTTTTCTAGCTACCAGACGAGCTATGATTGATGTCCAAAAAGGAGAATTAACGATGAGAGTTAATGATCAAGAGATAAAATTTAATGTTCTGAAATCAATGAGGTATCTGATAAAGAAAAATGCCATCGGATGGATATTTTTGATTATATAATTGAAAAGCATTATCAAGAAAAATATAAGGTCATTTCTGATGATAAAGATAAAAAAACTATGTTATATAATGAGTCATTAAATGAAGAAATTGAAAAATTAAATGAAGAAAATTTATCTGAAGAAACTCATTATATTCATAAAAATTGAGAAATTTTAGACACAACTAAAAATGATATACTTTTACGCTCAATTGAAAAAGCCCCTGAACTGGAATTAAAAATGTTACCTGCACATTTTAAGTATGCATTTCTTGGAAATTCATTAACTTTACCTGTAATTATGTCTTCAGAATTAAGCAAAGATCAAATAGGAGTTTTGAAGAATTATAAGAAAGCTTTTGGTTGGACTATTGCAGATATAAAAGGAATAAGCCCTTCAATCTGTATGCATAGGATTTTAATTGAAGAAAATTGTAAACCCACTATTGAACCTCAAAGAAGATTAAACCCAATTATGAAAGAGGTTGTTAAGAAAGAGATTTTGAAATGGTTAAATGCTGGAATTATTTATCCTATTTCGGATAGCCAATGGGTGAGTCAATTCTTTGTGTTCCGAAGAAAGTAGGTGTAACTATCATTGTTAATTAAAAAAATGAATTAATCCCAACAAGACAAGTTACTAGATGGCGTATTTGCATTGACTATAGAAAATTAAACAACGCCACTAGAAAGGATCATTTTCCTTTACCTTTCTTGGATCAAATACTGGATAAACTAGCTGGACCCTCATATTTCTGTTTTCTGGATGGATATTCTGGTTATCATCAATTACCTGTTGCTCCTGAGGATCAAGAGAAGACACATTTACAAGTTCTTATGGAACATTTGCCTTTATAAGAATGTCTTTCGGTTTATGCAATGCACCTGTAACTTTTCAAAGATGTATGATGTCAATATTCTGTGATTTGATTGATAAAGGAATTGAAGTATTTATGGACGATTTTTCAGTTTTTGGAACTTCTTTTGAATCTTGCTTGGAAAAATAACGAAAATTTTGAAGAGATGTGAAGAAACAAATTTAGTTCTAGACTGGGAAAAATGTCAATTTATGGTCACAGAAGGAATTGTACTTGGACATAAAGTTTCAAAAATAGGGATGAAAGTTGATCAGACAAAAGTGAAAATTATTGCTGAACTTCAACCACCTAATACCGTTACTGATGTGAGAAGTTTTCTGGGTCATGCTGGATTTTATAGGAGATATATAAAGAATTTTTCTAAAATTGCTAAACCTCTTTGCCATTTATTGGAAAAAGAAGCTAAATTTGAATTTAATGAAGATTGTCTGAATGCGTTCAATATTCTAAAAGAAAAATTAATCACTACAACTGTCATTGTTGCACCTGATTGGAATAAACCTTTTGAATTAATGTGTGATGCAAGTGATTATGCAATCAGAGCTATATTAGGACAAAAATATGAGAAAATTTTCAAAGTTATATACTATGCTAGCAAAACTCTTAATGAAACTCAAATAAATTACACTACTACTGAAAAAGAGCACTTAGCAATAGTATATGACTTTGATAAATTTAGAACATATCTTCTTGGAACAAAATGTATCATACATACTGATCATTCTGCTATTAAGTATTTAATATCTAACAAAGATGCTAAACCTAGATTGATCAAATGGGTTTTACTTTTATAAGAATTTGAATTTGAAATTGTGAACATAAAAGGAACTGACAACCAAATTGCTGATCATTTATCAAGAATAAAAAATAATAATGAGAAGATTTATGAAAAAACTATAAATGAGAAATTCTTAGATGAACAATTATATGTTATTCAAGGATTACAAATGCCTTGGTATGCAGATATAGTTAATTATTTGGTTAGCGATATTTTACCATGTGGGTTGAATAACAAATACATTAAGAAATTCAAGAATGATTGTAAGTCATATATTTGGGAAGATCCTCATTTATTTAAAATAGGAAGAGATTATGTGATTCGAAGATGTGTACCTTATGAAGAAACTTTTGCAATTATTCAAAAATGTCACGATTCTGAATTTGAAGGACACTTTGGAGTAGATAAAACTGCATTTAAAATTTTAAATTCTGGATTTTATTGGCCTACTTTTTTTAAAGATGTTGGACATTATGCGAAAACTTGTGATCGATGTTAAAGAATGAGAAATATATCCAGAAAAGATGAAATGCCTCTAAACTTTATATTTGAAATCGAATTTTTCGATGTATGGGGTTTAGACTTTATGGGACCTTTCATACCATCATCTGAAAAAATTTATATTTTATTAGCAATTGATTATGTTTCAAAGTGGATCGAAGCTGTAGCTTTACCTAACTGTGATTCCAAAAGCGTTTCGAAATTTTTAAAGAAAATGATCTTTACAAGATTTGGAATGCCTAAGATAATTATCACAGATGGGGGAATTCATTTCAGAAATATAAGAATTCAATCATTGTTAGAAAAACTCAGAATTAAACATAGAATTGCAGCTGCTTATCATCCTCAAACAAGTGGAATGGCTGAAGTTTTAAACCAAGAAATTAAAAGAATATTAGAAAAGATTATTAACCCTAAAATAAGTGACTGGGTTGATAGACTTGATTCTGCATTATGGGCTTATTGAACAGCTTATAAGAAACCTATCAGAATGTCATCTTATTGGTTAATTTATGATAAACATTGTCACTTACCTATTGAACTTGAACATAAAGCTTATTGGGCGATAAAGGAGTTCAATTATAATTTGAATATTGCAGGAGAAAAATGATTATTACAACTGAATGAAATGGAAGAGATAAGAAATGAGTCTTATGAAAATGCAAGAATTTATAAGGAAAGAATGAAGAAATTGCATGACAAAATGATTTCAGGGATAATATTTGAGCCTGGACAAGAAGTGTTATTATTTAATGGTCATTTAAAAATTTTTCCTGGAAAATTAAAATCTAAATGGATGGGATCATTTATAATTGAGAGAGTATACCCTTATGGAGCTGTGGATATTAAAGATCCCAAAACTTGAAAAGTATTTAAAGTTAACGGATTAAGACTAAAGCCTTATATGGGAGAAATGAATTAAATTACAAAGAGGCTTATGAGCTGAGTCTCCTCGATTAATTCAATTAATTAGGTCGGACTGACGATGTTAAACTAAGCGCTTTGTGGGAGGCAACCCATATTTTTTAGTGTTAGTTAAATTATTACTGTAAGGTTATGCCTTAATCTTGACTAAATTTGCATATAACTTCTGGAAATATAAGGCTAACAAGTCTGTATTGGCTTAAGCTAAACATTATCTTGAAGTATATAAAATTTGGACTTGGACCACTCCATATCAAATGTGAGTAAAAAGGAGATCAAGTTAACCTTCGTTTGTGATTGTTTGTGATTTGAATTTTTTGCAATTGTGTTTGTGTGTTGATCATACCCATTAGTTAGACCTATTTTTACGACCGAAACTTGCAAACTTTGACGATAGGTGAATCAGAGTTGATCAAGGTTCCGGCGCCTAGGTGCCAAAAGTTGGCGCCTAGGCGCCAGAATGGCCTGCATATCGATGATCCGGCGCCTAGGCGCCAGATTCCGTCGTGTAAGTGCCACGGTTATAGATCATGTAAAAACCAAAAATCTTTAGTTTTTCACACGAAATATCTTTATATATTGCCTTGTCTTCATCCCCAATCCCATAGAAACCTTAATTTCGACCAGAGCAATCCATTTTGGAGGAGTTAAGAAGGATTTGGAGGCAATGGATAGAGGAAATCATGGAAATGAGGTAAGAGACAAATCTCCTAAAGATCCTCAACCTTATTTTAATGGTTTTATTGTTGTTAGTATGGAGAAATTGTCTAGTCGATTGGAGAAGATTGAAGTGGAACTTCAAAGTATTGGTAATCGTCTCCATGAGATGTACCACCAATACAAACACTTGGAATGACAAATCAAACTTCAATATGAACATATGGCGGCCTATCATGACGCTCAAGTAGAAATATATGCAAAGAACAAGTGGATCGATGAAAAGACGGCTTTGGAATTTTCAAGGGCGTTGGTGTTCTATCCCTTCGGTCCTAGCGAACTTCATTGCAAAAGAGATGGTAATTGAAGATCAGTGTTAAATAGATCTTATATGTGTTTTAGGTGTGATCGAGTCATGTGTTAGTTTGTTGAATATTGAATGTGCGTGTTTGCTTAATTGTTCAATGTGTGTTGTTGGATATGAATATTTGCTTTGAATATGTTGTTGTTTGTGTTATTTATAAAACTATCAACCTTGATACAGTCTTGTACTGAAACTTATTGAATTTGGAATGGAAGTTATGGATTGGAATTGAAGAATTTGGATACATTTTTTGTGGATCTAAACTATCATTTTAAATTGATTGTGAAAATGTTTGGAGGATATAAATTGGATTAATACTCTCATAAGAGTAATGAGGAGTCAAATTTGATAAGATTTGGTAGAAAATATAAAATTTAAATTGAATTTTTGGAAATGCGAGTCAGGCGCCTAGGCGCCAGAATTCGGCGCCTAGGCGCCGGTTCGGCTTGAACCCGAAAACTCATCTTCTTAAACACCCCCACACCATTTTTGACGCCTAAGCTTCCTTCTCCATTGTTTTTCATGAAAATACCCCCTATAGATCCCATTTAAAGCCGGATTTTTAAGTTTTTGAGCTTGAAATCACCCGATTTCTTCATCCCGAGGTCAGATCTACATTCTAAACTCATTATTTTTTATTTTCACCATGGATTTTGCTCTCATTTAGAAAAACCAAAATTTTGAGAAAATTTTTTTGATTTTTAAGGTTAAATCCATGAAATTTTTAAGCTCTTTCAAGTTTGAAAAGCTTAAATTAGTTTATTTTCCTAGATCTGTTGAATTTATTTCTCATTTTTATTTCACATTTTCATGGCACCTAAATCTAAGCGAGAAAAGGAACGAGAAAATTTTGATCGTAGCAAGTTCGTCACTGCTGCTCCACACTTTCGATATAATGATTTTGCTACAACTTGAAAATTTATCTCGGAGCAAAGTTTTTATAATCTTGGAGGAAGAATTGAGGATACAATCGTTGCGTTCAACTGGCAACGATTCTGCTATTTCACTGCTTTTGTCGTTATCCCGGTTGTTAGAGAGTTTTATGCTAATTTCGTGGATGCTGAAGAATACGTGATTTTCGTTAGAAGAGTTGGACTAGGATTCACTCCTGAACGTATCAACATTTTCTATGGCCAGTTGCCAAACATTGAGTGTTATTACTCTGGATTATCTCCATCTGAGGGAGATTTGGATATGATCATTGCCTACTTGATTGATAGTACTGGAGCCTGGAAGATTCGGAATGGAAAAAGGGTAAATTTTTCGTCTTCTAAGCTTAATGGTGTTTCAAAGGCATGACACTACTTTATTTATGCTCATCTCCTTCCATCAAATCATCTGAGCGAGGTTACCAAAGATAGAGCTATCCTCAACTACCGCATTCAAGAAAGGAAGCCTATTGATGTAGGGAGCATTATTTATAATTCTGAAGAGACTACTGCTCGTTCTAGCACTTCTATTGGACTTGGTTTTCCATCTCTGATCTATTCTCTATGTCAAAGTGCTGGTGTATTTGCTAAGCTTTCCGAGGAAAAGCTCAAGTCGACAAAGCCTATAGGAAGAGAAAGTGTCAGTATCTATGATCGACTTCGAGGTAAGAGTTCTAATGCACCTTCTGGTTCATTACCTACTTCAGGTAGAGCTTCTACTTCTAGACCATCTACTTCTGTTGAGCCACCATCTACTTTTTGGGAGACCATGCATGACCAGTTTATAGAACAGCAGAATGAGTTATTCTTAACTCATTGTAGAGTAGATACGATCGAAAAGAAGATCGATCATCTTTTTGAGTATACACAAAGAAAGAGTGATTATGATGCAGAGTATTCTGAGTCTTTAGTGAGATTTCTGAAGGGTGAGCACCATGTTCAGTTCCCTACTTGTCCCAGATATTCAGCATATGTTGATCTGAAGGATATGGAGTTTTCTTTTGGTGATGACGATGATGAAACTACATATAGTGATTAGTAGCTTGACTTACCTCTGGAGATGTGTTGATTCTATTTTTAGTGTGTTTCTTGTTTCTTGTGCTGTTTAGTTTGATGTTATTTGTTAGTGTTTATGTGAACTTTTTATGTTGAAACTGTTTTTAGATTATCTGATGTGTGTTTAAGACTGAAATATGAATGAATTTTTATAAAATTTTATTTCTGTTTAAACCTATTGTTTAGTGTTCATGAATAGTTAGTAAGTTTTCATGTTCAAAAATAAAAAAATAAAAAAAGAGATTTTTTAGAAATTAACTCCTGCTCTGCAAAACTTTTCTATATATGCTTAATCATTTATGTTATATTCATATTAAAGCATGTGTAGAAGTAGAAGTTAGTTTCTCCTTACTACATTATTATTGTACTTATATTAATTCATGTTTATTTCTTTCTCTCATGCTTTAGAAAATTTCATGATTAATAATTATACTAAAGCTGAAGTTTGGGGGAAGGGAAAACATTTATCAAATTTAAACATTATTTGTCCTTAATGAACTAATATTTTCTTTAAAAATATATTAACATAACATAGAAATGAAATATCTGTTTAGGATTACCTAAAATTTTGAATTTATAAATAATTTAGTAAACTTAGCTAAAATTTCAAAAATTTTGATTGATTTTAAGAATAGAATTATTTAACTTAAAGAATAATATGATCAAAATTTTTCTATTTATATTAAAGAGAATTGTATTTTTGAAATACTAAGGAATAAAGATTATTGCTTGAAAAAGAAAAGATTTAAATAAGTTTTGAAAAATTATTAAAATGTCATATTTATTAAGTAAGAATGTATAAGTTTTTGAAAATAAGTAAAGGATAGTGAAGTGCAAAATCATTAATAGACTATCCAAAAATAGTAATCCTCATTAAAAAAAAATGGATTAAAAAACAATCCAAAAGAAGAAAAAAAAAGAGAAAAAAAGAAGAATGTGAGGAGAAGCTTGAGGAAATGCCTAATCAAAAATTGGCTTCACTTGAATTATCTTATCGGAAAAAAACTGATTACATTTTTAACTTAATTTCTATGTACAAATATTTTTTCTAGAAAAAAATTTCATGAAAATCTTTTTCTTGTAAATATTCTATGTGATCTTAATATGATGAACTACAATTATTCTTGAAATAAATGAAAAATTGGAAGTCCTATGATTTGGTAGTTAAATGTTCTTTAATTCTTAAAATTAAACTTAATTAATGAAATTTGGTTAATGATTTGCTAAAGCATTTATAAAACCAAAAATTATAAGGAATCTTAAATATTTTAACTTCATTTCAAATGTTATTTATTTTATGTAATTAAAATGGTTACTTAAGGACAAGTAACGTTTAAGTTTGGGGGAATTTGATCTACCTAAAAAATACCCATTTTTATGCCTTATTTATGATTCAATTCGTAAGGATATTATGCTTTAATGAAAGGTAATTTCATATTTTTTGATGTAGATGATTAAAAAAGAGTACAAGAAAGAAAAAGGAGCAAAAAGGAGCAAAAAGGAGCAAAATGGAGCTTATGGAGCAAAATATTAGAATTATTGGCCTGGTCCCTAAGCGCCAGAATCCGGCGCCTAAGCGCCAGAATCCGGCGCCTAAGCGCCCGCTTGATACAGACGCTTTTAAGATTTTTTTGATGATTTTAAGGAGTTATTTTAATAGAGTTAAGCGGTAATTGGAGCTTCTAGAGGACTGGAAATTAGTCCTAATATATAGGACATGTGATAGAATGCATTTGGACACAAGGAAACAGTTTTAATCGCGAAGAGGTGTGATCCAAAGTGAAGTGGTGCGAAGACCTGGTCACGGAGTCCAGCGCCTAGGCGCCAGATCCCAGCTGCTGGGCGCCAGATCCCAGCTCCTGGGCGCCAGATCCCGGCGCCTAGACGCGACAGTTACCTTCTAGAAGATGCATTGAATTTGGACGTATTTTGAAGAGGTGCCTTAAGCAACCCCTGGTCAAATTCAGAGCTTTATAAATAAGAGCCCATTCTACAGAAAAAATCGCACCCCATAATACCTTGGCACCTTCTCTCCCCCCTCTAGTTTTACTTAGTCTCTTCCACACTTAGGGTGCCACTTTACTTTGTATCTAGTGAGTTTATTTTGAGTATTTATTGTGTGTTGTTGCTGTTGGAGTCTTTCATCATTACTTAAGAGTCAGTAGAAGTTAGCAGATCACTTGAAGGAACACTTCAGATAAGTATTTGTACCTTGGTTTAAAGTTTTATAAATATGTTTTGTTGTGTAATTTCAATGTGTTCTGAGTAGTTAGTTATCTTTCTCCTTTCAACTATGAAAAAATAATAAATTAATTAAACTTTGTAGGAGAATTAAATTTAAAATATTTAAAATATTTAAAATATTGTGATGATATTAATATCTGATCTTAGTTTACTTTTTAAATTGACCATTTAAATTGTTAAAACCTGTTGAAGAATTTTGAGACCTATCCAGAGATAAATTCTTAATTAGTAGATATCACATGAATCCATGTGTAGTCGAAGGCTTTATGCGGGTTATTCAAGGTGAAGTGCAAATAAATAGGAAGATATTATTTATTGGGCGTAAAATTAATTAGTTTTTAGAGGGACAGACTAAATTCTAATAAGCTGATTTATAGAAAGGGAACGTTCACTGGTAGGACCGACCATAGCCACCCTTGGACATCTAGTAGTGTGAGCCTAGATTAACCCATTCTACAAATAAAACATCCTGAACCGATCTATAGATTAATCAATGTTCTTTGCACATGGACCAAAGGGTAAAGAATAGGAATGCTTCTATTTGGCACAATACCATAATCTAAATTCCCCACAAAAGATAATTATTCTAAAAATCTTGGATTAGTTGAAAAGGAGAGAGTTGTTTTTATACTTGCATTGAATTTTAATTACTGCTTACTTTTCTTTATTATTGCTTACTGCTTACTTGCTTATAGTAAAAATTGTTAGTAAATTAAATTTGAATATATATATATATATATATATATTACTTTTAAATTTGAAAAATTCCAAAATATTTTTTTTTACGTTTCTTACTTTTTATAAACACTATCCCTGTGGGATCGATAAGCAGGATTCCACTAGAGCCCTATATTTCTTGAACGATACGTATACTTGCATTTAAAATTGCAACTTTTTCTATAATTATTATAAAATCTAAATATAAATTCATAAGTAAAAGTAAATATCACACATCAAGTTTTTTAAGCCATTTATTCTAAAAAGTGATATCAAATTCTTGTATTTAAAAGCATATATAAAGTCGCATCGCATCACTGACAGAAAAAAGAACTATGATTGATAGAATGAATAAGGAATAACCGTTCAAGACAAAAGCTGTTGGTAAAATATTTTGTAGCTTGTTGAAGATACCAGAGTTCAAGTTGCCTGAGGCTAAGAGGCCAGGAGAAGTTGACATGAAGGACAATCCCAATTATTGTCTTGGACATAAAATTGAAGAATTTTTTGTCTTTAAGGACTGGTTAGAGCGCAACTTTAAAGAAAGGAATATAAAAATCCCGAAAGAGTACCTAAAAATACTTGAAAAATGTTCCATGAATATGATTACGACCGATAAACTTATTCTTGATCATGACGACAAAGACAGAGACAACACAGTTCAAGGTAAATCTTCTGAGGAGATCCTTGCATACTTACAAATCACAAAATCTTCAAAGAAAAATAAGGAAAAGAAAATTAGAGAACCAAAAAGGGTTAGAGGTCTTTTTGACACAGGAACTATTGTTCCTATTGTATCTTCTAGTTCTCATGTTCCTTTATCTTCCACTACGATAGTTGTCTCCGATAAAGGGAAGAAATCCCTTGATTTGTATGACTTCCTTTTTACCACTACTGTGAATAATAATAATCCCAGCTTTATTTACATTTTGTCTATTTTGGATGATACCTATGAGAATAATCATTCTATTTTCAATCCTGCAGACAATACTCAAATCGTATATGATCACGATCAGTATAACGATAATCAAAAGACAATAACATTAGTGAAAATTCAGATAATGACAAAGATGAAAATGACACTGCCACACTCCAGTTACAAGGAACACCAATTTCTATAAAATTTGAACCATCAGACTCAGAGACAAAAGTGTCAGACAGTAAACAAAAAGAAATAGTTGAAATTAATTTGCGAAGTGGAAAGTTCTGCCTCTCAGAATGGCTCCCCAAGAAATAGTAAAACAAATAGTCACATCAAAAAAGATTGTTCTTCCGATACATACAAAATTATGTGAAAGAAATGAAGACAGTCCTCGCAATAAAGTGGATTATAATGTATTAGCTCTTCTGAGGAAATTACCAGTAAAATGAAGAATTTATGACGCTTTTATGCTTTCCAAAAAAATGAGGGAGTCGTTGATAAAAGCCCTTTTAGATCCATACATTTGCTTAGCTCAACTTTCTAGTATCATCCATAATGAAGCTTGTCCATTAAAAGAACAGACAAAAATTACCTTTGTTGACAATGACTTTTTACTTGGGACGACCAAACATAATCGTCCATTATACGTCACAGTAAATATAAATGACACGACACTTTCAAGGGTGCTTATTGATCCAGGTGCCTTGATTAACATAATGAATTTAAGGACTCTTGCATATTTATATATTAACGCATCCCAACTGTCAAGAGATATAATGATGTTACCAGGGTTTAATCAGCAAGGAGAATGAGCACTAGGATCAATAACATTGCTTTTAAAGATAGATGTCTTGGTAACAACAGCAAAATTCCATATCTTCAATTCTGATACCTCTTTTAATGCTCTACTTGGCAGACCATGGCTTCATGAGCTCAAAATGGTTCATTCTTCATTGCATCAATGCCTGAAATATTTAAAAAAAAAGGCAAGAATATTGTATCATGAGAGATTTACAACCTTTTTCTATTCATGAAATTTGAGTACACGAAGACGCAATGTATAACGCTCCAATAAAGAAAACAACAACAGTGAATATAAAAGAGAAAGACAAAGAAAAGAAAATAAATGAAAAAGAATATCCTTCTTTAACGTAGACAAATGGTGATAATTCTCATCAGATTCACAACCGAGGTTAAGGCCGGGGACGAGGATGAGGGAGAGAAAATCCAACTGTTAAAATGAAGTAACCATTGAAATTCAAAATTCACCTGGAATCTGAAGAAGATGCAAAAGAAGAAAAGACAACATCAGTGGATCTAAAAGAGCCACAGTTCAAGATACCTCTTGAAGAAAAAGATAAAGAAAAACAATTTGAATCTATGTATGAGAAAATTAATCATTATATACACACAATGACCCTAACTCCAATATCTACTTCTAAAATTGAGGATTTAGTGGTCAAAGAAGTATTAGTGATGATAAAAAGACAATCAAATTTAGACATGGCTCTACTTCTTCTAGTACTGAATCCGATGTAAAATTAGAAGATGAAAATCTTACAAAATCAATGAAAATCCCCTTTGAGTTGTATTCTCCTTAGGTATAAAAATTTATTCAAAATAGTTTAATGTTTAAACAATGGTCTTTAAAACAACCACACTTTATGGAACAAATGTGGGATAACAATAAATAAGACCCTAACTCTAAAGAGGTTATTGGATTTGGCACTCTAAACCCTTCGATGATACAAAATTATGCCTAGTCATCACCAAAGAACTTAATTCTGTACAAACACCTGACCTTCTAATCGAAGAGTCTCCTCCAAAATTGGACGAAGAAATTAAATCAACAGTTGATGAATTATAAAAAATAAATTTAGGGACTGATGAAAATCCAAAACTAACTTTCATTAGTTCATTCCTTAACGACATGGAAGCAAAAGAAATAATTTAACTATTGATAGAATATAAAGGCTTCTTTGCTTGGACTTATGATGAAATGCCTGGGCTAGCTCCAGCAATCGCAGACCATAAACTTTGGATAAATCAAATTGCAATCCTTGTTAAACAAGCTTCGAGAAGGATAAGTGTTGAATAAGAATAAAAAGTCATTGTTGAAGTTAAGAATTTAATTGAGGCTAGTTTTATACGTGGTGAAAATTATCCGATATGGCTGGCTAATATAGTGCTGCTTAAACAAAATGGCCAAATCAGGGTCTGTATAGACTTCAGGGATTTGAACAAAGCATGTCCGAAGAATGAATTTCCTTTACCAATCCAAGAATTGATGGTTGACGTAGCATCCACACATGCAATATTTTCCTTTATGGATGGATCATTAGGATAAAATTAAATAAAAATGTTTCCAGAAGATGAAGCAAATATTGCCTTCAGGACACCCAAAGGGATATACTGTTACAAAGTAATGCCATTTGGATTGAAGAATGTTGGTGCAACTTATCAAAGAGCCATGACACAGATTTTTGATGAGTTCATTCACAATCAAGTAGAATCTTATCTGGATGATTTGGTTAACAACAGTAGACAAAAAGACGAGCACGTGTATGATTTGAGAATCTTCTTCGAACAATTACAACAATATAATCTTAAAATGAATCCCTTAAAGTACGCTTTCGTTGTTATTTCAATGAAATTTTTAGGATTTGTTGTTTGACATCATGGGATTGAAATTGACCCCCTCAAAATCGAAGCTATCCTAAATATGCCTCCTCCTAAAAATTTATCTCAATTGTGATCCTTTCAAGGAAAATTAGCATATATACGACATTTTATTTCCAATTTTTTATGTAGGTGTCAACTTCTCAATTATTTAACTAGAAAAGATACCAAATTTGTGTGGAATGAAAGATTCCAACATGCGTTTAAAAACATCAAACAATATTTGACAACACCTCTTGTCTTAGCAGCCTCTGTGACAGGAAGTCCTCTAATCCTTTACACTGCGACATTAGATAATTCCTTTGGAGCATTACTAGCCCAAGTAAACAACGAGGGAAAAGAAAATGCATTATATTATTTAAGCCGTTTTGGTTCCGACTGAAATAAAATATCCAGCAATTGAAAAGCATTGCTTAGCTTTAATTTTCGCAGTCTAAAAGCTAATGCACTATATGCATTCTCATAAAGTAACTCTTATTTCAAGAGTTAATCCATTACAATACTTAATGACATGACCGACACTTTCTGGAAGATTGGCAAGCTGGGCAATGATGCTGCTCCAATTTGACATAATATTTGTGCCACTACGTGCTGTTAAAGGACAAATCTTGGCAGATTTCATAACAACACATCCAATTCCTACTAGATCACCTCTTAATGATGATTTAACTGATGAACAGATATTAGAAGTAAAAAGTTCAAACTTACAATGATGGGAATTATAATTTGATGGAGTGGCATCTGCTCGAAAAGATAAAAACAAGAAAACAATCATACAAGACAAAGCTGGGGTGGGATTAATTTTCATCACTCAAGATAAAGCAATGAGGCCATTTTTTTATCATCTGACTGAAACATGCACAAATAATGAAGCTAAATATAAAGCGCTTATAACTGGTCTAGAATTAACATTATTAATGGAAATCAAATATATCGACATTTATGGAGACTATCAAGTCATCTTAATCAAATTGCGGGCAAATACAAGACTTTGAAATCTCGACTGGAACAATTCTTTCGTTACACTCTAAAACTGCTTCAACAAATTCCTGATGTAGCTTTCTTCATAATTTTGAGACGAGACAATTCTTTAGCAGATGCTTTGGCAAAACTTGCAAAAGAATTCACTTGTCGAGAGGAAGATGATATTCTGATCTCTATAAAAGGATGACAAGTTCTTTCCCAAATTGGCTTGGACAATCTGCACAAAATTGGTGAAAACACGATAACAACTGTAATTGACGAAGAAACGGATGATTAGTGACAACCAATTATTCAATATTTACAGACCAAAGGTTATCCGAAAACAATTCTATCGTAACTCAAATCAGGCAAAAAGCATTGTCCTATGCTCTAGTGAATGATATTCTTTATAAATGATCTTTTGACCAAATGTGGTTAAGATGTCAAAACCAATATGAAGCTCAAGAGATTGTTAAAGAATTTCATTCAGGTCTATGTGGTGCACACCAATCTGGACCTAAAATAAAGATGAAAATTAAAAGAATGTGATATTACTGGCTAACAATGATGATTGATTGTCTTGAAATTACAAAGAAATGTCATCAATGTTAGATACATGGAGTGGTCTTACATCAACTGCCAAATGTATAACATCCAACTATTACATCTTGGCCATTTGAATGTTGGGGCATAGAAATAGTGGGTCCTATAGACCCTCCATCATCTAAAGGCCATCGATTTATTCTAGCAGCCACAAATTACTTCTCCAAATGAGCAGAAGCAATACCGCTTAAAGAAGTTAAGGCAGAACAAGTTCTTCATTTCTTCAAAACACATATTGTCTATAGATTTGGAATTCCTCGAAGAGTCATATCAGACAATGGACTGGAGTTTAAAAATATGAAAATGAACAATTTTATTTAAAGACATGGGATAGATTGGAGATGTACTACGATCTATTATCCTAAAGCCAATGGTTTAGCCGAAGCCTTCAACAAAATATTGGTACAAATTTTAAAATAGACGTTTATTAACAGTCCAAGACAGTGGCATGAAAGATTATAAGAAGCTTTATGGGTCTATAGGACTGCATACTGAACACAATGCGGTCAACACTATTTGCTTTAGTATATGGTTTTGAAGCCATTTTACCCCTCGAAGTGCAAATTCCTTCTCTCAGAATTACGGTAGCAAATAAAATAACTGAAGAATAAAATGCCAAATTACGACTTGAAGAACTTGAGTGTATAGAAGACAAATGTCTACATGCTCAGCAAAATCTTGAATTGTATCAAGCAAAGATGATACGGGCCCACGATAACTTGGTTCATCCTAGAACATTCGAATTGATGAATTGGTCTTAGTTCTCCGAAGACCTATCCTTGCTCATCGAAGAATATGTGGAAAGTTTGAACCAATATTGGAGGACTCATATATAATTGAAAGGACATATTCAGAAGGATCTTACCGATTAGTAGATTGTCAAGGAGAAAGAATCTTACCCCCAATTAATGGGTGTTTCTTAAAAAAATATTATGCGACATAAATGACTTTTTTGTAAACTGGGAAAATAATAAAATCTTTCAAATTATCTCTATAATATAAATTTTGATTTTTTGTATCTTATGATATATTGTTTCCTAATTAAGCAAGTGCTTATAAGCATAATTCCTTGACATAATAAAATGATAACGACAAATAAATGATATTGGTTCCGAATTAAAATTAATTCTAACATGTTACATTATCTTGTTGCTTTCAGGAAAATGTCTAACAACAGACTTCTTTTTACATTTCAAAGCGGTGTTTGTCTAGCTCTGGATCGACGATGCGTTGAAAAAGAATCGAGAATCTATTTTGATTTTGACTTGTCTCAAGTTGAATTATTTTACGATGGACCTCTGTTATCTATTGCTATTCAAGAAGAAGCAAAAGGAAAACCATCTGTGTTATAATTCAAACTTCGACAACAAAATATCAAGATAGAAGAAGTAATTTCGATAGAAAAAAAATGGAAGACTGACATTGGAAAACTAAAATCAGTGGTGGTAAGTACAACTCATGGAGCTAAAGAGACATATATTACCGGAGTAATGAAATCAGTCTCTAGACTAACTAGAGCTCAAAGGAGAAATCGAAATAAATAACTTAAAATACTATAAGAAAAGGAACGAAAAAATATATAATCTATGGAGGAAGATGATGATTTCGAATTTCCAGTTCTTAAAAATGTTCCTAATAAGACATATTTTTTCTTAGTAGAAGAAAAACTGGATCAAGAAGAAGAGAGGATTGAGAGGAAGACATTCACTCCTACTCCTTACATACTACCAACATTAGATCTCACAAGATCAGAGATGTCAATTGATAAACAAATTGCTTCTGAAGAAGAATTAAGACATATTCAAGCCTTCAAACGACATACATTTGAGCAATTCAAATATATTAACGATTGAACTGCTAATATATTAGATGACATTCAGTTATTCACCGGAGTTTTTGATGAAGATGAGCAAGCTGCCATTATTGAACATGTAATGGAGGCACGAGACCTCGGATGAATTGGACGTTTGAGAAAAGGAACATACTCCAAACCCAATAGATGGATATGTGGCAAGGGTCGAATGACAATCCAATATGGGTGTTGTTATAATTATGTTGTAGATAAGGACGACAATTTTTTAGGGATTTTACGACATGAGCAAGTGGATCTGTTAAAATAATAATCATTCAGATTATCAGACAACTAATAACATATAACATAATGCCTACTAATTGTGTCTCAGACAGTTGTATTATAAATATATATGAGGAAGGAGATGTATACCACCTCATATTGACAGCCATGACTTTGAAAGACCATTTTGTAAAGAACAAATGTTTTATTTTAATCGGAAGAGAGATACAAATTGTGGGACATGAAGAATTCCATGGATCTTATTAGATTCTTCTACCACGAGGATCGGTCCTTATCTTACAAGATAATGGAGCTGATGTATCTAAACATTATATACCGAATGTAAGCCAACAACGTATTTTGATAGCATTGCAAAGGATGCGTCCTGAAAAGCGTTCTATCGGGTATCAACCTATACTAAAACTTGAAGGGCCACAACCTTTAGAACTACCATGATCCTACCAAGTATACGTATCATTTCAAGAAATATAGAGTTTTCTTTAAAAATCTCAGTATCAATCCCACAAGAAAGCAGAAACTATCTTTGCCAACTTAGAATAACTCTACTTATACTGCAAACAATATATTTAAGAAAATAATGCTGAAGCGTTTGTAAAAGGTTAAAAACTAATATCTGCCAAATCTATTTTAAAGCTAAAAAGTAAATGCAGTGTTTCTAAACTAGTTTTATGTAAAGAAGTTCAAGTTATGTGAAAGAAATTTCCCTTGCAAAAAGATCATAATTAATGTAGGAATCAAATGATTAAAGGATTAAATATAGGTTTGTGACAAATAAGAGCATACCTATTCCTTACCCTCTTCCAAGTCCATAAAGAAAATTGGCTAATCTAAAGTTAAATTCCTAATTGATATGGTTATATAGGGTAGGTTTCAACCTCTCACTTCCAAATTACTCACTGTGCCCTCTTTATGGAAATGACCAGCCCTTAGGTTCCAAACTTTAGATCGAATTGGTTAAGGTTCTAGCTTATCAACCCTACAATCACAAATTTTATGTCCATAAAAAAATATCTCCCTATCTATTTGCAGTAACCCATGGAATACCTTCTCGCTCATGAAATGAATGTGATTCTTATTAGTTGAGGAACACATAGCCCTCCCGAATCATTATGGATTCACAACAGGTTTTAACATTCCAATTGGCCAGATTAAAGATATAAATGAAGAACAAAGTAATGAATCATCACAAGTGTGAAATAAGAGAAATCTTAAAAAATTTTAATCCTACTCATAATTATTTCTTATTGCAAGGAGAAAAATAAAGAAACCTACTCAGAATTCATGGGGATAAAACAATAAAACATGATTTATATTAAAAACCAACTTTATAAAGTAAAATAAAACTCAAACAAAATATAACATACTTATCTTAGAAATCTCCCCAAGAAAATATTTTGAAGTTCCTTTGATGACTTCTTACTCCAGTATACACATCAACACACACTAAAAAGACTCACACCAACACACACACATGCCACACACACTCACTATTTCTTTAAAGACTTACGCAAAGACTCTGTCACACCACCTTTTTCTCCTCTTCTCTTTTTTTTTGAACCAGCCAATGACTTCTTCAAATAAAGCTATTCAAATCACCAAGAGTCACTTCAAGCATCTCTTCAAAATTTGTCCAAATTCATGGAACAAAAGCTAAAACCATTTCTGGCGCTTAGGCACCAACCTTCTAGAAGCCTCAAATAACTACTTCACGCCTAGGCACTAGATCCTGAAGCTTAGGAACTAGATCCTGGGGCCTAGGCCCCAGATCCTGGCGCCTAGGCGCCAGGTCACTTTTTGCTCTATTTTTGTTCTTTTACTCTAAACTCCATTTCTTGCACCTGAAATTAAAACACACAAAATATGTTCCATTAAAGCGCAATATCCTTAAAAATTAGCATTATATATATATATATATATATATATATATATATATATATATATATATATATATATATATATATATATATATATATATATAACCAAAAGATGATTTATTGATAAAAAAGTTAATTACATCTAACATGAGGATAATCTAAAGTATCCCCATGGAGCAACACCTTGAAAAAACCAGAAATAGAAGAAGAACAAGAAACTAAAGAAGATTCCAAGGCCTTTTTAGCTAAAAAATTAGCTGGTTGATTCCCTTCCCTTAGAATATGGCTCCAAGTAATATTTAAATTAGAAGCTAGGATTCTGATTTTGCTGATCCAATGAAGTAAGAACCAAGGAGATTCAGAAATATTAAGAAGAATGTTGACCAGTTGAAGACAATCCATCTCCACATGAATACCATAGTAATTCATTTGAACATCAATTTTTAAGCTCCAATAAACAGCAGCTGCTTCAATCTCCAGAATATTTGTAGAAGCCATAGGAGAAGAGAAATACCACAAACAATCTCCATTATGATCTCTATACACTCCCCCAATACCAGCTGAAAGACCCTTAAGACTTCCATCGGTATTGATTTTAAACCAACCATCAATAGGTTTCCTCCAATATACCAGCTGAATTTTCCTTCCTTGATTAAAATTAGAGTCTCTGATATACTTCTGAATCTTAAAAATATATGCCAAACAATGTGCAACAGTAATATTAACAGATGTCAATTTTTTGTCATGAATCAAATTGTTCCTTGTAACCCAAATAAACCAAAAAATTATCAATGGGATGTAAAACTCCCTTTGTAATTTCCAATCATTCCAGCAAGCAGAAATATTGATCCAATTGTAAAGATGACGGCCTAAATTTAGATATCCAAGAACCCCCTTCCAAATATTCTGAGAAAAACAGCAATGCATGAAAAGATGATTTAAACTTTCCTCCTCATTATGGCATAGATGACACATAGAAGGGCTTCTTAATCCTTTCAATTTCAAAATATCATCAGTAGGCAATAATTTTTTAAACAATCTCCAACAAAAGAATGAAATAGAAGAGGATAAGAATTTGTGCCAAATAAGACCCCCCCCATTCATTTTTAATCCAGCAGAAATATTTTTTATAAATGAATTTGGACAAAGATTGGCTAGAAGAATTCTTAGTTACCAATCTGTCTTTTTTGGAAGGCATAAAAGGAGTATTAAAAATCATTCTAGCATCATCTTTATTCACCAACCTCTACACCATATCATAATTCCATTTACTGTTAGACCAACAATCAACGACCCTCAAGTTTTTTGAATTTAATCCTCTTTGTTCTTTCAGACAGCCATTTAATAGCCAATTATCACACCAGAAGTTTATTTTTCCCTCTCCCACTTTCCAAACAAATAAATCTTCAGCTTTATCTCTTACTTTCAGCTGCTTCTTTCCAGTTCTTTGAATCCCCAAGTTTAGGCTGAACCTGTGAAGGATGGACTCCTCTATAACAATACTTCCCATATAAAAATCTAGCCCATAAAGAATTCTACATTCTGAATCTAATTCATTGTTTACAATGGAAGATAAAACTCATTCTGAAAATTTCTAAATCCCAGTCCACCACAGTCATAAGGTTTACAAATTTTGTCCCAATTAGAACAATGTATTTGCTTATGACTTCCTTCCCATAGAAATTTTTTAAACATGGTAGAGAGGAGCCTTTGAGTACTTTTCTTTAATTTTACCATTTGTAGAATGTATAATGGAAAAGATGAGAGAACATGCTTTAATAAAAGTATCTGTCGGCATATTTTTAGGTTGATGTTCTGTATTTTAAAAAAGGGGTCGCCTAACAGAAGTTGTCGGCGAATTTTCAATTTAATTTAAATAAATAATTTGAAAAGTAATATTTGATTTTTTGAAAATAATTTTAAATTTGAAAATTTCAAGGTATGAAATCAACTGATCTCACATCTCAAATAGTTTATATAAACGAGCACCACACCGCAAACCATGTATCTATCCCTAAGGATAGACACACTGTTTGACGGTGGGGCTCGATTAAACAAACTAAAAGATTTGTGACATCCGTTTGGTCTGCGAACCAATTTTATAAGCCGAAAAATTCCCTCGCTTAATATGAAAGCATTAAACGGGGTTTATATTACTCAGGTTCTTGAAAATTCCTTATAAGGGCAAGCCCACATAGTTAATTACATCTTAAGTGACGGGAATCACCTAAGAAAACTCTCGATAATAATCAGTAATTCTGCTCTCAAGATTTTCAAGGTTTAAGTTTTCAAAGGATTGAATTTTGGAATTTCAATAGGGAATGGATCAAGTTTGGAACATTTTGTTTTGAGAATTCAAAGGAAGAAAGGTAGGAGAAATTACGGATTCGAAGCGAACTTCGGTAATTTCTCGACTATCCTATTGTTTGGCTTGAATTTAGGAAAGTCCTAACATTTATCTGATATTTTGATCTTGCCAATTTTAACTAATTAGGACTTATATAATATAATCATACAAGTAGCCTCGAAGAATATGAGGGTCTATGTCGTATCGGACGACTATCTCGGAATCCTAAGTCCAATTAAGGCTTAATTTGCAATGCAAATGCCTAACGAAGAGGTTGAGGATTTATGTTGCACTAGACAAACTACCTTGAAATCCTATGGCTTTGTTATTTAATTCTAAGAAAGTTTTGCTGACGTAGATCTGTTTTGCTGACGACGATGGCCGTGCTGCCCACCATGCTCCGAGCTCCTTGTTGTTGCAGAGGTTTAGTTATAGAAGTCATAAATCAGGAGATGAGAAAAGTGTTTTGGTTTAGAGAAAATCTTAATTTCCAAGTGTTTTTTATGTTTTAACAAATCTTAAAGTTGATTATAACGACACCGGTTAAGATCCCACGGTTCCATCCTTCCGGCATCGTTATTTCTATCGGATTCACTTAGTCCGGATGAATTTGCTAAACTCAACTGAATGAGTTCCACACTTTCATTTAGACCGTGGGAAATCCCGTTAGCAACACGTAGGTTACATCATCCGACGTATTCCTGATCATCCAACAGGACGTTTTAATTTAGTTGTAATTGCAGTTTTGTGTTTTGTTTGTGATTAAATTTTGAGTTGTTTTATATTTTGAAATGTTGTGGAGGTGAATTTTATCTTGCAATGACTTTTAGTTTAGTTTTGGTTTCAGTTTTAGGGGCTATCCTAAAGGTGTGGGTTTTCATGCAACGATTGTTTATCATGCAAGAAAAGTAAGTGCAATGCGATTAAATAAATTGCAATAATGTAAATTGCAAGAAAATGAATTGCAATAAAATAAAAGCGTACCTGAAGGGTCTTCCCGTCATCCCAAGCTGCACTTAAAACACAATTAGAATATTTAAGCAAGTTCCTAGGTAAAGCTAAGGGAAGGGTCATGGTTTTCTACCAAATTCCTAATCCTATAGCTAGTCATTTCCTATGACGTCTAGGTTTCTGTGTTTTGGTTTGAAGACGATTTTCTTCATCAAAGAGCAATTAAGTTCAATTGTTCTTATGAACATCCTATCATATCGAGGAAGTGCTTAAGGCAAATCTTAAACATCTTTTCGATATTTCTAGGATTGTTTTAAGTCCAAATGAATTCAATTACACAAATGAATTAATCGTCCGAGGTTTAGTTAAGTTTTGTTGTTATCTTACTCAGTGAACTAGGATATTTGAATGTCCTATAAGTGAAGTAACATTTCATTTAATGTTCTGTTTAGGAATTATGATAATTAAAGTTTTCGAGGGCAAATTGGTGTTCAAATGATTTGTGATTTAGTTTAATTTCAATTAATGGGTTTAAATTTGGAATAGTGTTCAAGTTGCTTTATTTTGAATTTCTTTATGTCTTAGGTGATGTTTTTTTTTTTTTTTTTTTTTTTTAATTCAATTTAACTTTAATTTAATTTAATCTAATTTTAATTTAATTTAATTTAATTCAATTTAGCTTGATTTTTAGTTTAATTTGATTTAATTTCCTTTAATTTAATTTAATTTGATTTAATTTTAATTTAATTTGATTTAATTTAATTTAATTTAGTTTAATTTAATATGTTTTAATTTAATTTAATTTA
This sequence comes from Papilionanthe hookeriana x Papilionanthe teres, assembly GCA_022702705.1. Classification (NCBI taxonomy): domain Eukaryota; kingdom Viridiplantae; phylum Streptophyta; class Magnoliopsida; order Asparagales; family Orchidaceae; genus Papilionanthe; species Papilionanthe hookeriana x Papilionanthe teres. Next base: position 103,567,149 of record CM040430.1, read on the forward strand.
ATTTAATTTGTTTTAATTTAATTTGGTCTACTTTAATTTAATTTAATTTATTTAATTAATTTGATTTAATTTAATTTAATTTAGTTTTTAATTTAATTTTATTTTGTTTATTTAATTTAATTTAATTTAATTTGTAATTTAATTTAATTTTTAATTTTAATTTAATTTAATTTAATTTAATTTAATCTTTAATTTAATTTTAATTTGATTTAATTTAATTTAATTTAATTTAATTTAATTTAATTTTTAATTTAATTGTATTTTTAATTTTAATTGAAATTTTGGAAGAGTTTAATAATTTAACTTTAATTTAATGATTAAGTTTTTTAATATTTTAAATTTGAGTTATCATTTTAATTAAGAATTAAATATTAATGAGATGATTAATTTAGGGATTTTTAAATTAAAGAATAAGTCTCTTCCTAATAAATATCCCTATTTTAATAATTCCAATTTTATTATTCTTCCCAAATTTAATCAATTATTTAATTAAGGTTTATTTCAATTATTTTAAATTGTTTAATGGGTTTCTACCCTTTAATTATTTAAATTTCAATCATCCAAATCAAATTAAGATCAAATATTTCACTTGTTAATTTTATTAAGCCTAAAGTTTTAATTAAGGGTTAAAATTTTAATTACCACTTTGCCCTTTAAGCTTAATAATTTCATAACTCACTAAATTGAGCTTAAATAAACTTGAAATTTTTATGTGACTTCACTCACATGTCAATAAAGACATGAGAGGAGAAAATGTGATTTTTCTGTATTTAATTTATTTATATAATTATTTTTAGTGGAAAATAGGAATTTCCAAGGAAAATTTAATAATATGACCAAGGGAAAGTTTCTGTCCTTAAGAAAATTAGGGGGCATTTCTAATGACTAGAGGACCACTTGGACCAATTTTGGTGATTTTTTGAATTATATTATTTTTATTATAATTATTTTAAGTTTTGGAGTGTTAATTAATTTAAAAATAAAATAAAGGTTGAAAAATGAATTTTATATTTTTCAAAAATCTCTATGATATCAAGGAAATCAGAGAATTAATTTTTGTAATTTTCTTATTTTTCTATGATTTATTATAATGATTTTAGTGAAAATGCTAGAAAATACATTTTTTAATTTTAAAATTACCCTAGGACTTTAAAATTTAATATCTCATTAAATAGACCTAAGAAAAATATGGAGTTTGTTCCTAAGTGATTAAAATTCAAAATGTGACATTTTGGTGAATTTTATTATTTTTGTGATTTTTATTATTTTTTAATTATTAAAAATATTAAAATAATATTAAAAATCAACTTTTTTAGAAAATTGAAATTTTAATTTTCTTAAATTCCCCTAATATCAAAGAGGCTCCAAAACCAATTTGGTGAATTTTTGAAAGGTATTTTGAAAGTTATGAATTTTTAGAGTTCAAAATGGCTAAATGACTTAACCAACCCATTTAGTAGGGCTAACCTAGTCCAATTGACTTCAAAATTTTATTGTGGGTTCCTCTGATCCTGAAGGTCAGTGGAGAATTGATTTCAAGTCAATTTGATGTATGGTTAGCTCTAATTAATTAGGGACCTATTTTGGGTGTTTAAGCCAATTAGAGTTATTTTAAATGAACTAATTCAAAACCTATTTTTCCTAGGGTCCTATGGTCATAAGGAACATCACCAAATTTTCCTAGAATTTATTTCACAACATGCTAATTTTTGGAATTAAAATACTCAAAACAGTAACATGAATTTGAAAAATCAATAACTTCTCATAGGGATGGCCTCTGACTTTGGAAAATTCAGGGAATGTTCCCAAATTCGAGGCTTCAAAAGCCCTATGGTCTCATGCCATGGTGAATTTCCTATATGCATGGAGAATTAAAATAATGCAGAAGGGAAATAAATCATTAAAAATAAAATACTTGATGAAATTAAATAATTTCTTTTCCACATTATTCTCCTCCGTTCATCGAGCGAGAGGGTATTTTTATTTTTATTTTTCTGATTTTTCTACACAAAGTTATGGATTTTTGAAGTTTAGGGATTTAAATAAATAGAAAAATACCCTAATTTTCTATTTATCCACGCGGCGCCGCGTCATCCTCGGCAGCTCCGAAAGGCCACGCGGCGTGTTCTGGTTCGACGCGGCCATCTGACTCAGCGCTCCGGGGCCCCGCTGTGTCGTTCCATCTCCCGATCCGACGCGATCCTGGCCGTCCGTCCGCGCGTGTATTAAATGAACGGCATCCGTTCATCGTCCCCAAGCGTTCTCACCCGAGAGCCGTCCACACTAAATCCCTAATATCTCACTCGATACTCAATGGATTTTCGTGTTCTTATGCTCTATGGATTCGTCTTGAAGAGACGAATACATCTATACGGTGATCATGCATTGAAATTAGAGCATTTGAAATGGAGAATCTCCAGAAGCTCGGGATGAAGAATTAGCTCATACCTTTGCTCAGAGAAGTGTGGCTTCAATCTGAGAGTTGTGTCACCTTCGATTGCGTCCCAGCAAGTTCCGGATGAAGTCTCCTGGTCCAGTGAATTGCCTAGGTAGGATTTTGACCACGCGCCGATCACAAAGCTTGGAGGCCGGAGCAACCGGGTGGCTCCGGAGATGGGGCTTTCTTTGGTGGACACCTTCTCTTGGTCTGGTGAAGGTGTAGGACCAATCAATTTGAGGATTGATCCACTGTGGAGAAGTGTCCTGGTTTTGGGTGGAATTTCAGTTGAGAAATTGGATTTTGTCGGTGGGGATTAGGGCAAATTGACACTGGGGATCAACTGCTCTAAGGGTGGAGAAGGGTTTGGAACAATTTTGGCAAGTTTCGGCAAGGTTTGTGCAACTCTCCTCTCATGGCCGTGAGGGGGTCGGGTTTAAATAGAGGTGGTCGGAGGGCCTCGCAGGGATGGCCGAGGGTTGGGATCACCGTGCCTCGGGCATGGGAAGAACAGCCATGGTGGCCATGTGGGCATGGGGCGGCTCAAGCAAGGTGGAATTCCAAAGTTTGGCTCCTCCCAAGGTCTCGGCCATGGTGTTTTCCGGCGACCCAGGCGGCTGGCCGGCAGGCATGGGTCACCCTCAGGTCCAGGTGGGTCAGGGCTGGAGGTTTGTGCAATCAATTGGCCATGGACATGTGTAAAGGGTTTGAATCAAAAGGGTATGGGGAGAGGCTCATTTTGGGTCCAAATGGGTCAACCCACCATTTTGGGTTTGGTGCACCCTTCCATGGCTGATTTGGGCTGAGGGAGGATCAGGTGAATCAGCTAGAAAAGGGTAGAAGTCACCATCCATGAATATTTTGATTAATCATGGATTAAGGTGAAGCATTAAAAGGGTTAAAACCTTTTTAAGGGGGCTTAAAAGAGGCTCCTCCTTTTGCCATTAATGGCTTGATCACATGTCAAACCTTCCATGGCTTCATGTGGCTTGTCCATGGCTTGCATGGCTTGTCTTTGGCTTGGGAAAAGCTTGGTCAATTTCATGAAAAAAGGATTTTAGAAATTTTGGTAATTTGATGGGAATTTGTATGAAGCTTGATTTGGAATGGTTTGATGATGATTTTGAAACTTAGGGGTGATATCAATTAGAGGTATGATGAAAAGAAATTGTCATGTGGGCTTTAGGGCCAATTTTGGGCTTTTGTATTTGGTGGGAATGGGCTTTTAGAATGGTTTAGGAAAATGGGCCTTTAGGTTTTGAAAACAAATTGGTGGATGTAAATTTTGCAAAGGATTGAATCCCATGAGTGTTGAATTTAGTTTAAGAATGTTTCATGAATGATTTGGAATAAACTTGAAGTGTTTGGGCTAGGGTTTGGGTTGGATTTGGGCCTCTTTGGTGAATGAGCCAATATAGGTCAAAGTGGGCTAACTTGGGCCAATGTTGGGCTAGGGTTGAAATTGATGTAAAATTAATGTTGGGAAATGTTTATGGGAGTGTTTCAAAGAGGTTTTGACTTTGGTTGGGCTTTGATTTTGGGATTTGGGCTCATTTGGGTTAGGTTTGGGTTTAGGTCAAAATTGGGCCTTTTAGCTTTGGGTTGAATTTGAGTGGGGTTTGGGTCTAAATTTTGGGTAAGTCATGTTAGTGTTTTGTTTGTGGGGATGTTAAGGAAGGTTTAGAAAAGGTTTGGGATTAATTGGAGTTGAATTGGGTTAGTTTGGGCTAAGTTTGGGTCATGGGTCCAAATTGGGCTTTAAGGTCCAAAATAAAATTGGGTTCAAATGCCAATCAAATTGGACTTGGATTTGGTCTAGATTGGCTTTGGGGATGTTAAATTGAAGTTTAGAATTGAATTGGACCAGAATTTGGGTCAATTGGATAGGTTTGGCTTGACATTGGGTTCACTTAGGGTTAAAAATGGGTCAAATTGGGGGTTTTAACAAAAGTGGGGTAACTTGACAAAATTGGCCCATGGTGTAGTTGAACAAAATGAAATTGGGAATATTTGGGATTTTCTAGAATTTTTTGGGAATTTTCTGAATTTTTTGGATTTTTGGGTCAAGAGGGGTATTTTGGGTATTTGGAGGGTATTGGGAGGTATTTTTGGAATTCTTGGTATTTTTGGGTATGGATGATCAATTTGAGTAATGTGGGAATGTTTGGGATTGATTTTGAGGAATTTTGGGTAATTTAGGTGATTTTGCAAATTTTGGGTAGTTTGAGGTTTTGGGTAGGCTAAGCGGGTGTAGGAAAAATTGAAAATTTGGAAAATTGAAAATTTGGAAAATTGAAAATTTGAAAAATTGAAAATTTGGAAAATTGAAGATTGGGTGAATATAAATGGAATGAAATCATTTTGGTTGAGCCATGAAGCCATATCAAGCCCACATGAGCCATGAAGGGACTCATTTGAGGCATTCACTATGTTGTTCCTAACCCTCTTAGCCAAAGGCTGAGGGGTTAAGGACCATCCATGTGAATCACCTACATGAGTCAGGAGGTCAAGTTAGGTATAGGTGTGTGAAAGTGTAGTGTATAAATGTAGTGTGTGTGTAAGTCAGCCCTTCACCAGACCAGGCCACCTGTGGGCGGTCCTAAGGCCAAAAGTCCTATAGGAACTCATCCTTTAAACTTCCACATTTGATTTCAACCCTCTAGGTGATTAGGGGTCTACGATCAAGTTTGTGGAGTTTGCGGGGAGTTAAGAAGTGGTTTGAATTTCTAAGTGGTGGGTCCCAATTCTAGTCCTCTAGGATAGTCAAAGGAAAAGCCTAAGGCTAGATCCTAAGTACCAAAAAGAAGAAGAGAAGACCTCATCAAAAATGAGGTCAACACTATCCTTCCACCATTAGAAAGAAAAGAAGTAGTCCAGTTTTTAATATGAGCAGATACTTTATCAACAATAGCATCAAAGTGTGCCAATTTTCTTTTTCCTTTAATGAGAGGAAAGCCCAAATATTTGAGAGGATAATTAGCTTCTTTAAAACCCGTGTAATCAATAATCCTATTTTTCATAACAGCTGTCATTTTACTTCTAGGGAGAAAGTAACATTTGGATTTATTGAAATGCATTCCAGAAATGCATTCAAATAGCTGTAGAACCTTCATAAACTGTTTGATAGCATTTTTACTACCATTAGAGAAAACCATTACATCATCCGCATAAGCTAAATGGCATATTACACAATCAGATCTGTGCTGAAATCTGAGATAAGGATGAACATGATGCAAATTATTAAGCAATCTGGATAAAGTGTCAAAAGCCAATATGAATAAAGTAGGTGAAAGGGAATCTCCTTATTTAAGGCCTCTACCAGATTGGAAAAAGCCATGAGACTCACCATTGATAAAAATGCTGTAGAAATTATTACTCATCCATCTTTGAATTAAACTACATAAATCCTGAGAGAATCCCCTTGCAGCTAGCATTTTCAATATAAATTCCCAGCTAATAGTATCATAAGCTTTGGCTAAATCAAGTGCGTAAGAGCTTTACCATTTGCGGGGCCCATCAGCATCGAGTGAAAAAGGTGCTGGCTATCTGAAGGTGGCTGGTTCAGGGTGGTCAACTGGTTGGAGGTATTCGGCTAAGGTGGTCGGCTAGCTAGAGTTAGCTAATTGGCTGAAACTTAGTGGTTGGCCCATGGTGGTGGCTAGCCATGGTGCCTGACCGAATGGTGGGAGGTGGCTAGTGCGCCCCTAGTATGTGCTGATTTTTATGCGTGTTTTATGTCAAATAAATTCCCCTAAGTCAGCTAATATGCAAAATTGAAATTTTTTAAAATATAAATAATAGATTACAAACTATGGCAATTACGCAAGTGCACGTATCGCTCAAGTAATAAATGGCTCTAATGGAGTCCTAAGTATCGATCCCACAGGGAGGCAAAAATTCTTATGATTATAACGTAAAACACAATATTAAAACTATAAAAACTTAAGTAAGAAAAGCAAGTTGCAAGTAAGTTTAATTTATGTTAATGAAATGTAGCTAAAAGAACTAAGTTAACTAAGCTATTTTCTAAACTTCAAAGTTAAATTTACTAAGACTAAAGCTTTGTGACAAAGAGTTCAAATTTAAGAAAGCATCTTTCCCCTTTAAAATGTGTTTATGGTTAGTGAAGCAATTAAATTTTTTTAAAATTATATAAAATTGTATTATGCCAAATAGAAGCAATCACATATTTATCATCTATTGAGTGCATAAAGAACATTGACTAATCCAGAGTTTGGTCCCTAAATTCATGATTAGGCCAAGAGGATACTGGATCTCACTCCAAAGATCCCACTTCCCCCTCACATGAGGGCTAACATCTTGCTTTAATTCTAAAAAACTGGATCAAATTAGAGATTTTAGTCTGTCACCCTAAAATCTCAAATTCTATGACCATTAAAACATATTTACTTATTTATTTGCACTCAAACTCATGTACTACATTCTCATCCATGAAATTAAATGTGACTCTCACCTTGTTATAGAAAGCATATCTCTGTTGGATCTTATGTTTCTCAAAAAATTTTAACATTTCAATTGGCCAGATCGAAAAGTATATTAAGATCAGTGTTTGAATCATCACAATTTATTAACATTTAAAACCTTGCACAACAATATTAATTCTTCACAAAATCATATCTCATTATAGGGAGAAAGAAAAAAAATATGACATAGAATTCATGAGGAAGAAACACTAAAACATGGATTTTATATATAAAAACAAGTTTACAAAATAAGAAAGAAAAGAACACAACTTATCTCACACTCCTCCTCGAGCACATCCATTGAAGTTCAATTGTAGCACTTTCCCTCTTTACAATCACTCTCAATTCTCTCTTAGAAGTGTAATGAAGAAGAAATCTCTCACTTTCTGTCTCCTCTTACAACTCTAAAAGAAAATCCTCTCAACACAAAATTTAACTCTATACTCTACAAAACTCACAAGACTTACTTGAATCCCCACACACTAACTCCACACTTCATGACTCACAATAGAAAAGACTCGGCAAACGACACACAATAGATTAGACTAAGAGTGGCGCTAGCCCCTCTTCTAAATAAATTCAAAAATCCCTTCTTTTTCCTAAGAGACACACCTCTTCATACCAAAGGACAAATATCTTCATCCAAAATACATCTCTTCATTTGAGAGCCTTCCGCAATTTTCTAGATACATTGAACCACTTCATGGGACGTTCAAATTACTTGGAGCATTTTAGAACATCTCAAAAATAGTCTAAACCCGTAAAACATTCGTCCAAATTCGTCTCTGTCGCCTCTACCGCCTGTTCTGGCACCTGTTTACGGGAATGAAGCGCTCCTCTCTGGATTCTAGCGCCTCTGGCGCCGCTCTGGCGCCTCTTCTTTGTATTCTGGTGCCTCTAGTACTAGAATGCTGAATATTCACATTTTAACTCCAAATTTCTTCTTTTTTGCATCTTTTTGCTCTAAATGCCTAAAAACAATATATCTGCAACAAATCATGAAAATACCTTCCTTTAAAGTGCAATTTCACCAATTTTAACCATAAATTGTATACATAAAATTGCATATTTTTTTTGTGTATCAAAATCTCCCAAACTTAAATGTTACTTGTCATCATGTAACTCTCTTACTACATAAAAAATATGACTTATAGTAGAGATTTTAACTTATGGATTTCTTTAATTTGGTTTAATAAATATAATAGTATAACTTAATAAAAGTTTTTAATAACTTAAGCTAAAACTAAAAGTTTAAGAACACCTATTAGTAAAGTCTAGGATTTCTGATTTCCTATTTATTTCAAGAAGAATTATAATTTTTCATATTAAATACACTTAGAATATCCATATGAAAAAGAATTTCATGAGAACTTTATTAGTAAGGATGCTAATACTCAAATACAAGTTAAGAAAATGTAATAAAAACTTTTTCCTCAAGTTGATTCAAATGAAGCCAATTATTGATTAGGCATCTCCTCAAGCTTCTCCTCACATATTTTTCTTTTCTTTTTTTTGTTTTCCTTTTTCTTTTAGGATCATTTTCAATCTTTTTTTTTCTTTTCTTTTTCATGTGAGGATTACTATATTTATAAAGCTTTTAAAAATTTTAAACTTCACTATCCTCTTCTTGAAGTTAAAAACTCCTTAACCTCCTTCACTTTATAAATTCATATTAGTTTTGAAGATTTTCATAAAGTCTTATTCTTTTATTCTTATATGAAACACTGAGATTCTTAATACTTCAAAAATAAAATTTTCTTTACTTGAAATAGAAAAAGCATAGTCTTATCCTTTCATACTAAATATCTTAACTCTAGAATTGACCTTCATTATTAAAGATTTTACTTAAATTTACTATAATATTTAAAATATGTATATAGTTATCTAAAGTTAGCCTCTAATACCAAAGGTCATGCTAAATTAATTTTTAAAAATATAGCTAATTGAGGACAAATAAAATTTAGTTTTCTTCTTATAAAGAAATTTTTCATTCCCCCAAACTTAGATTCTTTTTATAAGTAAATCATTCAGTACAAAAAATGTAGGTGGGAAGAAAGCAGTAAATGCATAAAAATAAGACTGACTTGTAGATGGTTCTGAACATGAAACTAGGCTCTGACACATTACAGTTATGATTTAAAAATTACAGGATTTAAAGCATTAAATAAAACATGATATATCAACAAGATTTGCTAGGAAAAGGTAAATTTAAAACATAAGCAGTAAATGAAAGAAATGAGCCACACTGAAATAATAACCAATAATTTACATCTACATACAAACAAGTTCAATTACAATACACATCAAGTTTAAATTGACAATAATAATAAAATGAAACAAACACAAATAATGAAAAAATAACAACCCACAAATCATCAGTCATCCTCCTCCTCCTCTTCTTCTCCTTATTCTTCTTCACCTTCTTCTTCTTCTTGCATAAAAGGCGTAAAACTGGAGCATGTAAGAAATTCTACAGTGTGTTCACTCCTTAAGTACCAAACCAAAGCCTCTTCAAATGCAATCACATGCTGAACTTTTCTTTGAAAATATTCATCATTATACAAATTCCGTGATTCCAATCTACCTATTCTATCCTGCACTGTAATCATATATGCTTGTTGAATCATCAACTGCTCCATAACATTCTCCAATGAAAACATTCTAGAAGTGGATGGTTTTGCAGTTGAGGTAGAAGGTCTATAACTACCTCCACTTCTAGTTCCAGATCCAACAAATGACTCAAATTTATGAATTGTGGGTTTCCCAATTGGTTTCATTGGCTCTAACATTACCCCATCTTTATCAAACTCTACTCCTGATTGTTCACATAAGGTGAAAATCAGGGCAGGATAACCTAAACCACCAGTGTCCACCTTTAGCAATACTATGACCATTATGATGAATAAGAGCACCAATATCAATAGTCTTCATTTGTTGTATGCAAAATTTTAGTACTGCTCTTTCTTTTGTTACTTCGCTAAGGTGGTTTGATGGAAGAAGTTTGGCAAAAATAAAATAGTGGCATGCCTTAGATTGTACACTTAACATGGAAGTGGAAAAATTTACTTTATGATTATTCTTGATTTTCTGAACTCGACATCCATCAGTAAGGTAGGCAATAACTTCATCAAGCGGTGAATCAGAAACAACAAATGCAGAATACTCACAATGGAACTCGTTCCACAACCGGTATAAAGCATTAATCCTTTCTCGAGTAAATTCAACATGTTTACCTCTAACATAAACATGCTTTTCAGAAATCTCCCTGAGATTGTCATAATTTCATGAATGATAGGAACAATTTCTACTGCGGTGAAGTAGCAAATGTCTTCTGGTTCCGGACTATGATTAACCTTTCAATAGAATCTCTCGGGTTTGAAAATGTGCGTTCCTAAATTAGTTTCCTTGTAGCAATTTGATCATTGTAATTATAACGAGCTTTCAAGTTTACAAATCGCCTTGAATCAAAATCTCCCAATGTCTTTCCTCTTTTCATTTTTAGAGCCATGGTAATTTCTAAAAAAATTACCTAAAATCTAAGTAAATGCACAATATCACAAATTAAACTCCAAAAATTGAAATACTTGGTAAGAAACTTCTCACCATGGATTCTCTTTAAATTTCTTCAAAAAACCATCAAATTTTTAGATTTCCATAATGTAGGAAAAATCCATGTTGAAAAAAAAAATTTAGGTTAAAGTGAAGCTCTTACCACGAGAAGATGAAATCCAAACTTTTCTAGCCTAGAAATCTCCTTGAATCCGAGTATCACCAAGCCCTAGGTGAAGTTTCAGCCTTAGTTTGGAGGTAGAAGATGACCCAAGCAGTAAAAATGGTGTTTCACTGTTGACTTTCATGGTATTAAAGTGATCTGGGTGTTTTCAGAAAACTGGCACTGACACCAAATAATTCCATATTTCAATTTTTTGTAAAATTTGTTGTATATCGCACCATGCCAACCTCTAATTAGCCTAAATTAATCTTAATACTCATAATTAAACAATCCTCTAACAACATATATTCACAAACAACACTCATCACCTTTATATATAAAATCAATCTGCTTACAAATAAACACTTTTCAAACCATAACATCAAATTCAATGTCGAAATCACACCATAACAACCAAACGCTGAAGACTAAATATCAAACGCTTAACATCAAACACATTAAAGTTTAGAGGGTCTACACATCTTCATCACTTTCATCCTCTTGAATGTATCCCATGGATTGGTAGTGTACGTATAAGTTATAAAAATAATGGTGTGGAAATTCGTCAATTGATTCTTCTTCAACCCAAGAATTTTTCTTAAACACATGCACCATACCTTCTTCTATACTTCTAGTATGATCGAATTGTTTCTTTATCCTCCAATCCAAATGATCAAACAGATCGAAAATGTTTCCAATTGAACACATGATATTTTGCACATCTTTCTCCAACTTCTTGATCCTTTTCAGAATAACATGTGAACCATCATAAAAGCGGGGATGAATAGGAGATGAATTTTGAGATGATTTATCCATAAGAATATTCATATTATTTTCCTCCTCATTTCCTATGCTGTTACAATAAATCTCATGGTCCATCAGATTCCAAGGAAGAATACTTTTTCCCAACTTTCATAAGGTACTTGTGACTGGCTTACATAGTAGACATATGATAGATGGATATCCCAGCCCATAAGTCGATCAGTTCATAATCAATCTCAGATTAAAACACCCATATCAACAGGCCTTCTAGTTTAAATACAATAATTCAAGATGACACTTTCCTTTGTCACTTTACTAATTTTCATGTTAGGAAGAAGTTTTGCTGAAATAAAGAAATGGCATGCCTTCAATGTAGGATTTAACAATTAAGAAGAAAAAACTTACATGTCCATTATCTCTTATCTCCTAATTTGCATATTCATCAGTTAGGAATCGATAAACTTCATTCATGATACTCTTGTAGGGACAAAATTGGCATAATGAGAAATCAGGATGCTTTCAATCATAAAAAATCATTTATCCTTGAAGGAGTAAATGGTACCCACCTTCCTCGAACATAGATGACTCCTTGGTTAATCCCATGAAGATTAGCATAAAAATCTATAACCACAGTGACGACTATTGCAGTAGTGGTATAGCATAGCACTTCCCAACATCTCTGCACAATAATCTCCTCCACTTGAGTACTTGGTGTGTTGAATCCTCAATTCATGAATCCTCTTTCTTTAATCAACCTCTTCTTCACTAGAATCTTATCATATAATTTCTGCACATCGAAACAGATGAACTTTCTTCTATTGAAAACTCTATATCCAGAAGTCTCTATAGAGTTAGAGGACATGGGATTTGAATATGGTGAGTTCTCTTTCATTTTACTGACTTAAGTAACTCCAAAATATAGATTTTGGGAGTTAGAATGAAGAAAATCAAACCAAAACATCCAAAAACCACTTTTATAATCTTCCAAAACCGTCATGGTAACTGTGGCGCCTCTGACACCGAACTCTGGCGCCGGTTCTCTGTAATCTGGCACCTCTGGCTCCAGAACAAAATTATGCATTGTTTCACTTATGGACCAAATAACTCTTAAATCTTTCATATAATTCAGTAATTAAAGATGTTTTAATGTATTTTCTTAATATGTAAGTCTTCCAAGTACACATAATTAATAAAGAGAGCTTAATATATATATATATATATATATATATATATATATATATATATATATATATATATAATTTTACTTATAAAAATAGATTCACATCAATAACAAAGATAAGATAACTATGGGTTGTCTCCCATAAAGTGGTTGGTTTAATGTCGTCAGTCTGACATTTCCAGTCTTTACTCTGGGTGACCCAACGTTAAAATCTCTTTAAAATTTGGTCATTAACCATCAAAATATGGTTTCAGTTTGTGCCCATTTACTTTATTTATCTTTCTAGTTTTTGGTTCTTCAATATTAATAAAACATAGGTATAAACTTTTACAACTGTGAATGACCTTAGCCACCGAGACTTACGTTTTTCCAGGGAATAATTTTAATATAGTATTATATAGTAAAAATTCTTGTCTAGACTCAAATTCCTTTTTTATTATCTTCTGATCATGCCATTCTTTCATTTTCTCTTTATATATCCTAGCATTATCATAATTTTATTCCTAATTTATTGAAGCTCATTGAGTTGAAATAATCAATTTTCACCAACATATTTTAAATTAAAATTGAACTCATTAATAGTCCAATAAGCTTTATGCCTCAATTCTACTATTATGTGACAAGTCTTCTAAAAAATTAATCTATATGGGGTCATTCTTATAGGTGTTCTATAAGTTGTCCTGTAAGCCCATAATGTAGTATCTAATCTAGCAGACCAATTCATTTTATTAGGATTTACAGTTTTTTTGAAAATTTCTTTTAATTTCATGATTAGATACTTCTGCTAGACCACTAGTCTTGGGATGATAAGCAGTTGAGATCCTATGTATAATATCATACTTTTGAACTAATTTTTCAATTATTATATTCCTAAATGAGATCCTCAATCAGTAATAATGACTCTCGGTATTCCATATCTTGTAAAAATATTCTTGGTTAAAAATTTTGAAACACTTCGAGCATCACATCGGGATAAAGCTATTGCTTCAATCCACTTTGATACATAGTCTACTACAGTTAATATATATATATATATATATATATATATATATATATATATATATATATATATATATATCTAAAGAAATGTATAAATGGTCTCATAAAATCCATCTCCAAACATCAAAAACTTCAACTTTCAAAGTAAAATTCAAAACATTTCATTTCTTTTTGAAATATTACCTACTCCCTGACATTGATCACATGCTTTTATATATATATTAACATTTCTAAAAAAAGTAGGTGATCTACCTAAAAAATACCCATTTTTATGCCTTATTTATGATTAAATTCTTAAGGATATTATGTTTTAATGAAAGGTATTTTCATGTTTTTGGATGTAAATGATTAAAAGAGTCCAAGAAAGAAAAAGAAGGAAAAGGAGCAAAAAGGAGAAAAAATGAAGCTTATGGAGCAAATTTTGGAATTATTGGCGACTAAGCGCCAGTTCGATACAGAGGCTGTTAAGTTTTTTTGATGACTTTGTGCAGTTATTTTGACGGTGTTAAGTGATTATTGGAGCTTCTAGAAGACTGGAAGTTACTCCTAATATATAGGACATGTGATACAATGTATTTGGACACAAGGAAACGGTCTGGATCGCGAAGAGGTGCAACCCAAAGTGAAAAGGTACGAAAGACCTGGTCATGAAGTCCGGTGCCTAGGCGCCAGATCCCGGCGCCTAGGCGTAACGGTTACCTTATAGAAGATAGATTGAATTTGGATGAATTTTGAAGAGGTGCCTTAAGCAACCCCTAGTCAAATTCAGAGCTCTATAAATAGGAGCCCATTCTACAGAGAAAATCGCACTAAACCCCCCCTCTTAGTACATATACCCATTTTAGCATATTATGTCTCATCTCTAGTTTAATTCTAGTCTCTTCCATACTTAGGGTGCCACTTTATTTTGTATCTAGTGAGTTTATTTTGAGTGTTTATTGTGTGTTATTGCTGTTGGAGTCTTTCATCATTGCTTTGGAGTCAGTAGAAGTGAGCGGATCTCTTGAAGGAACACTTCAGATAAGTATTTGTACTTTGGTTCAAAGTTTTATAAATATGTTTTGTTGTGTTATTTTAATGAGTTCTGAATAGTTAGTTATCTTTCTCCTTTCAACTAGGAAAAGATTATAAATCAATTAAATTTCATAGGAGAATTAAATATAAAATATTTTAAAATATTGTGATGATATTAATACCTGATCTTAGTTTACTTTTTAATTTGGCCATTTAATTTGTTAAAACCTGTTGAAGAATTTCAAGACATATCCGGAGATAAATTCTTAACTAGTAGATATCACATGAATCCTTAGGTAATCGCAGGCTATACGTGGATTTTTTAAGGTGAAGTGAAAATAAATAGGAAGATATGATTTATTGGGCGTAAAATTAATTAGTTTTTAGAGTGACAGACTAAATTCTAATAATTTGGTTTATAGAAAGGTAACGAGTCATTGGTAGGGCCGACCATAGCCACCCTTGGACATCCAATAGTATGAGCCTAGATTAACCCATTCTACTAATAAAACATCCCGAGCCTAACTATAGATTAGTCAATGTTCTTTGCACCTGGACCAAAGGGTAAAGAATAGAAATGCTTCTATTTGGCACAATACCATAATCTTAATTCCCTACAAAAGATAATTAATCTATAATTCTTGGATTAGTTGAAAAAGGAGAAAATCGTTTTTATACTAGCATAGAATTTTAATTATTGCTTATTTTAATTTACTGCTTACTGCTTCTTTTATTTTAGTAAAATTGTTATTTGAATATATATATTTTTAAAAAAAAAGTATATATAATTTGCATAAGAAAATTTCAAAATATTACTTAAATCTCTTACTTTTTATTTCACTATCCCTGTGGGATCGATAACCAGGACTCCACTAGAGCCCTGTATTACTTGAACGATATGTATACTTGCGTTTAAAATTGTGACTTTTACAATAGTTAAATCTAAATATAAAATTATAAAAGTAAATCTCGCGCATCAAGTTTTTGAAGCCATTTGCCAAGAATTAAATATTCTAAAAAGTGGTATCAAATTCTTGTATTTTAAAGCATATATAAAGTCGCATCGCATCAGTAGACCAATAAAATCTAGATTGTAAAACTTTATGAGCAGTTCTATCAACTCCAAAAAGACCCCCAAATTCAGAATCATGACATTTTTGAATGATTTCTTCAATTTCTTCATGAGACACACATCTTCGAATAACAAAATCTTTACATTGTTTGTATAAATATGTGTCATACCAAAAGTAAAATTTTGCATCATAAATAAGTTTCCTTTCTTGTGGCTTTATCAATCCATATGATAAAACACCACTAACAATAAAATTTACAATATCAGCGTACCATGGTATTTCTCATGCTTTAACAGTATATAGCTATTCACCACGAAATGTTTCGTTAATTTCTCTTTCAAGATCATATTTTTCTTCCTGTTCCAGCCTAGATAAATGATCAGCTATTTGATTATGAGATCCCGTCCTATCTATTACCGTAAAATCAAATTCTTGCATCAGAACTATTCATCTAATTAATCTTAGTTTCACATCTTTCTTTTGCATCTAATATTTTTATAGCAGAGTGGTCTATATGAACAACACATTTGACCTAAACTTATCAAAAACATAAACAATTGCTAGTAACTCTTTTTCAATAGTGGTATAATTAATTTGAGCATCATTAAAGTTCTACTAGGATAATATATAAGTTAAAAAATTTTATCATATCTCTGCCTTAAAACAGCTTCAATTGCATAATCACTTGCATCACACATTAGCTCGAATGATTTATCCCAATTAGGTGAAACAATTCTAGGGTTAGTTATTAATTTTTCATTTAACAATTCAAATACATTAAGGCACGTTTGATTAAAATCAAAATTTACATCTTTCTCTAAAATTTGGCATAATAGCTTAGTACTTAAAAAATCTTTTATATACCGCCTGTAAAAACCATCATGTCCTAAAACTTCTAACCCCTCTCACAGTAGTTGGTGAAGGTAGTTTAGCGATAACTTGAATATTGATTAGATCTACTTCCATGTGATTTTTAGAAATTTTATGCCCAAGTAGAATTCCTACTGTAACCATAAATTGATATTTTTCTCAATTCAATACCAAATTCATCTTTTCACATCATTCTAGAACTTTCTCTAAATTATTTTGACATGATTCAAATGAAGTTCCTAATACAAAAAATCATCCATAAAAACTTGCATCCCTTTTTCAATTAAATCACTAAAAATTGACATCATATATTTTTGAAATATTGCAGGTGCATTACATAAACCAAATGACATTCGTTAAAAAGAAAAAGTACCATAAGAACTAGTAAAGATTGTCTTCTCTTGATCCTCAGGAGCAATATAAATTTGATGATAGTCGGTATATCCATCAAAAAAGTAAAAATATTTGTGCCCATCTAGCCTATCCAACATTTGGTTCAAAAAAGGTAAAGGAGAGTGATCGTTCATAGTGGCAGAATTTAATTTTCTATAATCAATGTAGATTAGCCAACTAGTGACTTTTCATGTTGGTATTAATTCATTCTTCTTATTTGTTACAATAGTCACACCCCCTATCTTAGGAACATAGTGAATTGGACTTACCCAAGCACTGTCCGATATAGGATATATTATTCCAGCATCTAACTATTTTAAAATTTCTTTCTTGACAACTTCTTTCATCGTCAAATTTAATCTCCATTGAGGATCAGCTTTTGATTCATGATGTTCTTCCAATAAAATTTTATGCATACAAATTGAATGACTAATTCCTTTGATATCAGCTAATGTTCATCCAAAGGCTTTCTTATATCTTCTTAAAGTTTCCAACAACTTTTGTTCTTGTGATTCAGTTAATTTTGAGGATACAATAATAGGTAATGTGGATAAATCTCCTAAAAAGGCGTATTTTAAATTTGTAGGAAGCATTTTCATTTCTAGTTCAGGAGTTTTCATAATCAAAGAAATAAGATTCTTATTATTATCCGTAGTATCTAACAGTTCAAATTGTTCCTGAACAAAATCCAATTTTTCATTACTCACTTCTATAGATTTATCTTGAATTATATCCTCATCTTCATGTTCCAAATGTTCTTCTTCAGTTTTCTTTTCAAATGTATCTGTAAAATATTCATTGCTTAAATAATCAATAATTTCCATTCTGAAGCATTCACCTTCTCTTTCTTTTGTTGGGTATCTCATTGATTTTAATATATTAAATGTAACTTCTTGATCACTGACTCTCAATGTTAACTCTTCTTTTTGTACCTCTATCAAAGTTCTTCCAGTGGTAAGAAATGGTCTCCCTAAAATGATAGGAAGTTCCTTATCTTCATCCATATCTAACACAATAAAATCTACAGGAAAGATAAATTTATCAACTTTACCAATACATCTTCTCTAACTCCTTTAGGACAGGTAATCGAATGATCATCTAACTGAAGAGTTACAGTAGTTGGGAAATTTCTCCTAAACCCAACTTTCTGAAAATTAATAAAGGCATAAGATTAATACTAGCTCCCAAATCACATAAAGCTTTTCAAAAAAATCTTTCACCAATAGCACAAGGAATAATAAAACTTTCAGGATATTTAAGTTTTTCAGGAAGCTTTTTTTGAATTATAGCGCTACACTCCTCACTAAGTGCAACAGTCTCATTATCTGTAAACTTTCTTTTTTTATTAAGTATATTCTCATAAACATCACATAGCTTGACATTTGTTCCAGGGCTTCAACAAATGGAATGTTTTTAGTTAATTTCCTTAATATTTCTAAGAATTTTGTAAATTGTTTATCTCTGTTATACTGTTTCAATCTTTAAAGAAATGGAGGTGGTGGTTTTTCTATAGTAATTTTCATTGGTTTAATAGGATATTATGAATTAAGATGAAAATCTTCGCTAGACTTTTCATTTTTCACCTCTTCTTTCTTAACTTCAATCTCTTTTTAAACTTTTGTTTCTAATTCTCTTCTGCTTCTCAGTTGAATAGCCTTAATTTGCTCTTTGTTCTGATCTCTATGATTAACTTTAACATTACTAGGCAAAGTTCCTGGAGATTTATTGCTAAGTGCAGTAGCAGTATGTACCAACTGATTTTCCATGTTTCTAATAGCAGCTCCTTAACTCTGTAAATGATTTCCCATTTGCAATATCATTTCTTCCATTGACAAATTCTTCTCCTTAATTTGTGAATTAAAAGTTGGAGGATAAAAATGTTTATAGTTAGTATTTCCCCGGTGGTTTGAATTTCCCAATGAGTTCATAGGATTGTTCACCCATTGTGGATTTACAACATTAGAGTTATTATTATTCCAACTTAAATTAGGGTGATTTTTCCAAGTAGAATTATAATAATTTGAATAGGAATTATTAGTTAAGTTATTTATTGCATTTAAAGTTTCATATGATGATTGAGAATCAATCATTTGCCTTAATGAATTTTCCTCAAGCACAGGAGACGTCTGAGAATAATTCATTCCATATTGATTTATATTGTTTGATAATGCAGCAATTTGAGTAGCTATAATAGATAGTGCATCAGAGTCGCGAACACTAGCTACTCTTTTTGGAGTTACCCTTTCAGAGGGCCATTGAAAATTATTAGTAGCAATATCTTCAATTAAAGAATATGTTTTATCAAATGGTTTTGACATTAATGATCCACCAGCAGCAGCGTCAATTATAGATATAGGAGATCCAACTAATCTATTATAAAAAAATTAAATTATTAACTAATCTGGTAACGCATGGTGTGGAAACTTCCTAAGGAGATCTTTAAATCGTTCTCAAGCTTTATATATTGATTCTCCTTCAAACTGACAAAACGATTGATAACGTTTCTAAGCATAACAGTTTTTGATGGTGGGAAATATGTAGATAAAATTTTTTTGTGATAATTCTCCCAATGTTCTGATAGATCCATGTGCTAATGAGTTTAACGACATCTTAGTTTTATACCTTAATGAAAAAGGCAAATGTCTAAGTCTGACGGCATCATTCGACACTCCATCATATTTAAATATAACACATAATTCTAAAAAACTAGCAAGATGTAAGCTAGGATCTTCATTCGGTGTTCCCCTAAACCGATTATTTTGTGACATCTGGATAGCAGGTTTAAGCTCAAATGATTAGCAGCTACAGCAGGATTTTAGATACTTAAATGAATTTCATCTACTGTATGATTGACATAATCTCTTAAAGGACTCTGATGATGTTCATTTTCAATTCCTTGATTATTTAAGTTAGCCATTTTGGTTCAAATTTTCAGATTCTTTTCGTTATTTTTGAATTTTTCTAAAATTTCTTTCTAACTCGAATCGTTAGGTACTAAACTTTCAAATCTTAAACTATGCATACACAAACACAATAAGCAATTAAAATAAGCAAACACGCAAAAATATTAAATATTTATTATACTACGATTTTTTTAATATAAGTTTTTTCAATTCAAACAAAGTCTTCTAAATTATAAAGTAATTTACAGTTACTCTCTGAGAGCGGCGCCAAAAACTTGGTGCGCCCAGTATGTGCTAATTTTTATGCTTGTTTTACGTCAATTAAATTCCCCTGAGACAGCTAGTATGCAAACTCGAGATGTTTTAAAATATAGATAATATATTACAAACTATGGGTTTTACGCAAGTGCACATATCACTCAAGTAATAAAGGGTTTTAATAGAGTCCTAAGTATTGATCCCACAGGGAGGCGAAAATTATTATGATTATAACGTAAAACACAATATTCAAACTATAAAAAATTAAGTAAGAAAAGGAAGTTTAAAGTAAGTTTAATATATGCTAATGAAATGTAGCTAAAAGAACTAAGTTAACTAAGCTATTTTCAAAACTTCAAAGTTAAATTTACTAAGACTAAAAGAAGCTTTGTGACAAAGAGTTCAAATTTAAGAAAGCATCCTTCCCCTTTACAATGAGTTTATGGTTAGTGAAGTAATTAAAATTGTTTAAATTATATAAAATTGTATTGTGCCAAATATGAGCAATCCTATTCTTCACAATCTGTCGAGTGGATAAAGAACATTGGCTAATTCAGAGTTTGGTCCCTAAATCTGTGGTTAGGCTGAGAGGTTACTGGCTCTCATTTTAGAGCTCCCACTGCCCCCTCAACTGAGGGCTAATATCTCACTTTAGTTTTCAAACAACTGAACCAAATTGAGGATTTAGTTTGTCACCCAAAAATGTTTAATTCTACGCCCATCAAATCATATCTCTCTATTTATTTATACTCAACCCCAAGGACTACATTCACAACCATGAAATTGAATGTGCTCTCACCTTGTTGTAGAAAGCATAGTCATGTCGGATCTTATGCTTCACAACAAATTTTAACATTTCAATTGTCTAGATCGAAAAGTACATGAAGATTAGAGTTTGAATCATCACAATTTATTAATATTTAAAACCTTAAACAACAATATTAATTCTTCACAAAACCATATCTCATTGTAGGGAGAAGGACAAAGAAGACTTCTCAGAATTGATGAGGAAGATACAACAAAACATGAATTATATATATAAAAACAAGTTTACAAAACAAGAAAGAAAAGAACACAACTTTTCTCACACTCCTCCTCAAGCAAATCCCTTGAAGTTCCCTTGTAACACTTTCTCTCTTTACAATCACTCTCAATTCTCTTTTAGAAGTGTAATGAAGAAGAAATCTCTCACATTCCCTCTCCTCTTACAACTCTAGAAGAAAATCCTCTCAACACAAAACCTAACCCTAGACTCCACAAAACTCACAAGACTCACTTGACTCCCCACAGACTAACTCCACACTCCAAGACTCACAATAGACAAGATTCGACACATGACACACACTAGACTAGACTAGAGTGGTGCAGGCCCCTCTTCTAAATAAATGAAAAAATCCCTCCTCTTTCCTAAGAGACACACCTCTTCATACCAAGAGACAAATCCCTTCATCCAAAAGACATATCTTTTCATTAAAGAGTCATCCTCAATTGTCTAGTACATTAAACTACTCCATGAAACGTTTGAATTATTGGAGCCTTCTAGAACATCTAAAAAATAGTCAAAAACTGTAAAAAATTCATCCAAATCCATCTCTGACGTCTATTTACACGAATGAAGCACTCCACTCTAGATTATGGCGCCTCTAGCGCCGCTCTGGTGCCTTTTCTTTGTATCCTGACACCTCTGGCTCCAGAATGCTGAAAAATTGCATTTGAACTCCAATTTTCTTTATTTTTGCTCATTTTTGCTTCAAATGCTTAAAATCAATATACCTGCAACAAAACATGAAAATATCTTCATTTAAAGTGCAATTTCACCAATTTTAAACATAAAATGTATACATAAACTGCACATTTTTTTGGTCTATCAGTGGCCAGCCACTCAATTGAAGTATTTTGTCTGGCACTATGGGACTGGCCCGTTGGAGGTGGCCGATAGATTGGAGGAGGGTGACCAGCTCGACGAGTGCGTGAATGCTAGCACGACACTAAAGACAGATGTTCCCTCGTTTTAGCAAGGTGATAATTTTCGGCTATACACAAATAATTTTTAGTAGAATGTGATTGTCCAACATTCAATAGCCATTTTAGTGCCCAACTAAAAAGTAAGAACAAATTTTCTCTTAAATATGAGTTTTCACCTTTCAGAGTATCCCGATAGATATGCCATCAACAAAAAAAAATGTCATAGGTTCGTTGAATCACTTAACTATGCTATTTCATTATCTCGTAGTTGACCTAATGGATGGGCCTCTATAAGCACCAAATTTACTAGAACTAAAAAAGAGTTCTAATTAATTAATTAATGTAAATCCACACCATTTTTTACAAGCTTATGTTTCTAAATTTCTTAATGTAAACTAGCTTAGAAGCTATATTACCATCAAATCTCCCGATTCTCTAGATTAAAAAAGCTAGATTGAAGAAAGTAGGAATCTATATTTGTTGATTGAGTTCAACTTCCACCTTCTACTGGCTGCTGCTAAAATGTCTACCTTTCGGAAAATTTTTTCCATACAGTGCAGACGAAGCTACGTGTGTAGAATCCTGTAATATGCTGCCACGTGTGTTACACTGGACCCACCTCATAAAATATTTTAAAAAATGCGCTTGACATGCCTTTTCAAAGTAGAACTGCAGAGGTTATTAGAGCGGTTCACCGTGCGGTGTTCTTAGAGGTTATTAGGAGATTACTGCGACATTATTAAAGCGATTATTAGATTCATCCTGTGGGGGTTATTGAAGCGTTGTTGGATATGTTCTTCACACAGTGTTATTGAAGGGTTATTGCAACCTTGTTGGGGACTTATTAGAGTTGTTCTGCTGGGGTTATTGAAGTGGAATAATGGATGTTATTGGAGTGGTTTACCGCGCGGTGTTATTAGGGGGTTGTTGGGGGTTTATTGCGACGTTATTGCGGTGTTATTGGAGTTAATGCCCTAATAACACAGACATAACACCCCGGTAACCCTGAAATAACACTGAATTTGATAAAGTTGAACTAAATCATCAACTTGAAGAATATGCTATGCTATTTGAACATACTTCAATAATACTTCTTAGAAATCATTGATAAATTTATAAAACATATAAAAGTCTTTCATCTATGTTTGAGACAACACAAATTCACATATCATAGACTATTTCTGCTTTTAATCTGGGCATATCTTCTTGTCATCCTGATTTATCACTCCAATCGCCTCTATCTATTTGTACTAGTGTTTCCATATATTTACATACGAATATTTCCCTTCTAGTTTAATTCTTTTCTAATTTATTGATTTCAAAGGTTTAGGTTTGTCACATTATTATCTAAATTAGTAAAACGGGTATTTACTGATCCTTGAAAGTCAAAAAAAAATTTGTTGATATCTAAGTATATGGAATATTTCTTCTAATCCAATGTCACTGCTTGTATGTAGGGGTGTAAACGAACCGAACACGAACGAACAGAGCTAGTGTTCGTGTTTGAAATGTTCGAACACATCACCGTTCATGTTTGGTTCGTTTGCTTATCGAACGAACACGAACTTCCTGGCGAACCGAACAAGAACTGTTCGCGAACAACGAACTTTTTTGACAACCCTAGCTTTGATAGGATACTTCCTCAAAATGAAGCAAACCGAATTAGGCGTTTAAGGTTTTGATTAGGGTTTTATTTTATTATAATATTTATATTAATATAATTAATACTATAATATTATTATTGTTATTAATAATTTATCATATATTATAATTTATAGAAGTTTAATTACTTAAAATATGATAAATTTTTATAATATATAATAATTTTTAAAATATAATATATTTTTTATATATAATTATTTTAAATTATTTTATATTTCGAACAATAACAAACCGAACACGAACGAACACATCACTGTTCGTGTTTGGTTCGTTTAACAAACCGAACAAAAAAAATTGTTCGTGTTCGTCTCGTTTGCTTATCGAACGAATCGAACACGAACTTTTTGTCGAACCGAACACGAACTGTTCACAAACAACGAGCTTTTTTGACAGCCCTACTTGTATGTGTATGTGTTGGTTGAGGGTTGCTTTGAATGGGAACTATAGAATTAACCTTCAAAGAATCAGGCGACTGTGGTGTGGAGTGATTTTTATGTTGTGGGTTGATCTTGATAAGACTAGATGGTCCTTCAAATGGAGGGGCGAGTAAATGGTATTCATCATCTTCTAATCCACAAAAAGAATCATAAATCTACAAAGAATTTAAGACAAATAATGTCACACCCCAATAACAACATATTTGCACCTAAAAAACCAAAATAACACCACAATAACTCAAGAATAACACAAAATAACGCCAAAATAACTCAAGACTAACAACAAAATTTAAACCATTGAACACCACAATAAATAAAACATAACAACAGGAATAGCACGATAATAACACAAAATATACGTATAACTCCAGAATATCTCCAGAATAACACCTCAGCAAAGGCTAAAACATAAATCTCTTAGTAACAACTAAATAACACAGTAATAACACTTAATAATACCATCATAACACCTACAAGACAGTACCATTAACCAGAATAAAAACACCTCAGTTAATGGTACTGCCTTGTAGGTGTTATGATGATATTATTTAAGTGTTATATGATTCAAACATAGATGAAAGTCTCAAACATAGATGAATGTCTTTTATATATTTCATAATGTCTTTTATATATTTCATAATTTTATCAATGATTTCTAAGTATCGTTGAAGTAAGTTCAAATAGCATAACATATTCTTGAATTTGATGACTCAATTCAAATATGTCAAATTCGGTGTTATTTCGAGGTTATTGGGGTATTATTTCGGTGATATTGGGGTATTAAATCTAATAATGCCGCAATAACACCCCAATAACATCGCGCGGTGAACCGCTCCAATAACCTCCGCGGTTTGACTTCAGGGTAGGACAATTCCAATAAGTCCTCAATAACGCCGCAATAACCCTTCAATAACACCACGTGAAGAACCAATCTAATAATGCCGTGGTTCCACTTCAATAACCCCCACAAAATAATTTCAATAACTGCTTCAATAACGCCGCAATAAACCCCCAATAAAATCGTGCGGTGAACCGCTCCAACAACCTCCATGGTTGTTCTACTTCGAAAAAGTCTGGGCCGGGTCAGACATTAAAAAGTCATATTTTTTAAATATTTTATGGGATGAGTTTGATGTAGCACACATTGATGACATATTAAGTCCGCACGTAGAGTTGCATCTACACTCCGTATGGAAAAATTTTTATTTGGTTTGGGTACTTCGACTCCTTTCATCCTAAAGATCCGGGTACTTAGACCCCTCATATACAGAACTTTCATATACGAGATACTAAAGCTTTTTTTTTAGTGCTTCGCTTGCTAATCAAGCTACGCAACCAGGATAGAGCACCAACAACATAGAATTCGCTACTTCACCTCTTCAATTGCTGGCAGCTGAACTCCATTAGTTGTTCTTTCGAAGAAATTTAGACATCAAGTTTACCAGTACTTTGTTTCAAAAGCAAACATGATTTAGTTATTAAATTTTTGTACCATCGAGAATATTAAATATAATATTTTAATCACTTAAATTTTAAATAAAAAAATTTAATTATTTTTTTCATTGCATGTCTCCAACAAATCTTCATCATCCAGTACGAATCTCGAAGCATGACATAGATCTCAAAAGAATTTTTTGAACAAGAAATATTCAAATCTCAAAATAAACTCACCAAGAACTTCGATTTCGACAAACATACACTCAAACTGATCGGCTCGAAAAGAAGAACTCAATGTTGCCAAAATTAATCCAATCTGAGTCAAATCCAGCACAGATCAAGTCATTAAGCCACACTTAGAAGTTTTTCGGACATATTTAAAACGTTAAAACAAATGTCTAATCGAGCAAATCAATAGTATAATCGAGCGTCTCGACAAGACGAATCAAACGAGCCCAAGATTGCTCAATTCAGACATCATTAAGGCATTAAAATGTCCATTGAACACCGTTTGATCAAAGGAAGCTCTCCAAACCATTCGATCAAAGTGGTTCATATTTCTGCATTAATTGCACCAAGAATACTATAAATAAAGCCCCGCCTCTCTTATGTGAGGGGAGTTTTAAAGTTTGAGAGAGAACTTAAAGCTTTGAGAAGAAACTAAAGTCCAACACCACCCCTGTCACTGTCGATCGCCGTCGTCGACCATCGCCAACCTCTGTCGACCACTGCCGACCTCCGTCGACCACTGTCAAGCGTCGTCGACACCCGCCAACTATCTTCTACCATGATCAACCGCCGCGATCGCCATTGACAACCACTAACCACCGTCGAGCACTGTATCGCCATCAATCACAATCGACTGTCGTCAACTACCAAACACCGTCGACTACCACCGACCAGACGCCTCCAGTCGGCGTTATAGCTTAGAAAACCTAGTAACTCTTTCTTATCTATGGGACAAGAGATCTCTGTATCATCAACTTATAGTGGATTGTTACAACTGGGTCAGGCCTCGTGGCTTTTACCTTTTATAAGTTTTCCACGTAAAAACTTTTGGTGTCATTTTGATTATTTTCTTTTACTTGAGTGTGTGCAGAATTCTCGTGCAATGCCAATACAATAATCCATTACTCCATCGTCACGAACTTTCTAGCATGCATCAACAAACAACCACCTAAGCCCGCTCATGAAAATTTTAAGTGAAGGTTTTGAAGGGTTAAAATCATATATTTAAAATTTGGATAGTTATAATGTCATTTATTGTTGGTTGATCAACATTTTTTTTTCCCACAGATACAAATCAATAGAAATCAACTGCAGTGAGTCAAAAGAAATCAAAATTATTTCCTTCAAGTAGACAGTATTTAGTCATCCACTAAGACTATCAGAAGAAGACAACCCTAGATGGCAGGGTACAGGAATTTACAAACCAGACTTGAGAAAAAAGGTAGCGAGCAGCAACGATCACTAAAAAAAAGAGAGCTTAGTAGCAAGCTTTTAACAGCAGCAGGACAGAATAAGCAGCCAGCAAAAGCTACATCAGTTCAAACCCGACTGTTTGCGGGTAGTGGAACTACAACATCAAAGAAATCTCCAAAGTAACCATGCGGCTCATGTACCAATTTGGAGATAATGTCTCTTAATGTAATAACACTCTCCAAATTTCCATCCTCATCGACGACGTATATTCGGTGTATCTTCTCAGAATCCAACTTCAATATGATGTCTTCTAGTAAGTCTGTTCTTTTGCAAGTGATAACGCTATGAAGTAGAGGTGAGGCCTCTTCACGCTCCTGCAAGTAATTTCTGACTGCAGCCAGGAAATTCTTGGCTGTGATGGACCTGTAGCGAGTTAAATCAGCTGAAGCACAGGTTCTGCAAGATTTCTATGGGAAACAAATGGGCCTGTTACTTCTAATGTTAAGCAGAACGCCATAAGACTAGTCCTCACATACCTTAGGTTTTTGTATATTTCTGGAGCAGTTAGAAGGTATTGTATATCTCTTATGCTTATATTGCCTACCACTTTATGACCACTTTCATCAACGATTGGGAGCCCGCCAATTCTCCTTTTCCTCATCAATTGGAAGGCACCGAGTACTGGTTCCTCCTCAAAGGCCTAAGAACGTAGAATTTTAGTTATTATAACTTGGGGATAGAGATATGTGCTTTACAGTAAAATATTCAAATAAAATAGCATAGGAAAGTTCCTAAAAACAAAAATATACAAATATTGAATGTACATGGTATTAAAACTAGTTTCAGGAAACATTCTATTTGTTAGGATTGCATTAAGCAAACAACTCTAGTAATAGAATAAATTTCCTGCCACTGATTCCAAATGTGTTATATGCAAACAATAAATTTAACTTTTGCAGCTAGCAGTCCTGCATGTGCAGTCAATCAATTAATAGCCATAATACCTTTTCAAGGTGTAGTGTAAATAAGATAATGAATACTGTAAAGCGTTCAGCCATATGCCTATAAAATAACGAGTAGCATACATAACTGATTTCTCTCAGGTAAGCTCAAAATTTAAAATGGATCCTTACACGCAAGCATAAAATTTATATGTTATTTTGACGCAAATCCATCAGGACTCTAGTGTTCAGCACACAGAAATTGGGATCAGAAGAATGGTTCAAGGGCATTTAGTGCGTGGAGTTAATAGAAAGCATAACTTAATTTTAAGTGTGACGTGACCTTCAGAACAAACAAACTCAAGGCAATTAACTTTCCATCCTAGTATTGAATAATGCAACGAATTTATTCATTGCAAGTATCTAGACAATTTAGGGGTTAAAGATTGATTGGAAACTTTTAAATATTCAATCAAGAGGAAAAGAAAAATATGATATTAACATGCTTAAAAAAAATAGTAGAGTAGAGAGATAGGGTTATGAATTATTAAAACTCTGAAGATGGTTTCCTCCTCGCCTTGATGGATTCCGTCAAGTCGGAAACCTCCTTATAGAAAACTTCCTGGGGCTCTTGGTTTGGAGAGAGATTTATGAGGGGAACCAAGTAAAAAGAAAGTGAGAGAGAAAAGGCAATAGCTAGGTGTACAACCAAATATTCCAAGGGCGAACATTCATTGCAAATAGAGTGAACTCGCCAAATTAGTTCAAAATGAACTCAGCTACAAAGCTCAAGACAAACTCACCAGCCAAGCTAAAGGTAAACTCGCCAGCCAAGTTCAAAGTGAACTCACCAGCCTGGCGCATTAAGAGTACATTTCGGACTCAGAAAGTGAGCTACACTCATGATGAACTTGCCAACTGATTAAGCTCAGGCTTAATTAAACAAGCCCAAAGGCCAAATAGCAACTTTTAGAAGTAAAACCAATAACTTCCTCTGAGAATGTTGACTGCGAATTTGAGTTCTCACTCACATTATACGCCTTCTGTATTTTACAAGAAGTAACAAATGGACCTTGCTTTATGCTTTTTTCTATACTCATGTACCACATTATGTACGCTTTGTCTATTGTTCTCAAACATAAATCCAAACTTACAAATAGGGCTTTGCGAAAAGAACCCAAGTTAATGCTAAGAAAGTAGATAGATAGAAAGGATAAACAGGTATAGCAAGCTCCAAACTTTTTTCTCATTAACTAAACATATGTATAAAGGTACAGAATATAAATAATAGCGAATAGAACTTTCTAGCATAAAGGGGAATAATGAACTTATCTTTTCTGTTCAAGTGTAGCTAACCGAATTTTTTTTATTTTTATATTTTATTTTATTTTATTTTATTTTGTTTTATTTTATTTTATTCTATTCTTTATTTTATATTTTCTTTTTGTCCAGCTGTCATATTTATGCTTTCAGCCCCCTGCAAGATGATGGGTTGAGGTTGCACCATCAGCTTGGATTTGGGCTGGTTGAAGCATTGTTTGGTGAGGGATTTGGTGGATATGTCCGGTAGAATGTGATCACATATAAAGTGGTAGTGGATTCCAATATGTTTTGTGTAAGCGTGGAATATAAGATTATTAGCTATCTCCATGGCTGAGAGATTATCACAAAGAAGTTTGGTAGGTTAGAGTTGTGGAATGTCAAAGTCCTGAAGAAGATGCCATAGCCAAATGACTTCAATTGTCAATACAGCAAGTGCACAATATTCTGCCTCCGTCGATAACCGTGCTACTATGTGTTGTTTCTCTACTATCCAAGAGATCGATGTGTTTCCCAAGTACGAGCAAAGCCCATGGTAGATCTGTAATTGGTACATTCTGCCACCCAGTCAGAATCTGAGTAAGTTTGTAGTTGAAGCTCGGGTGGCGTAATAAGAATGCCTTGATCGACTGTACCATATAGGTGGTGATACCCTCTTAAGCAATTGGTGATGGTATGTAGACGAATTATGCAAATGCTGGCAAAGCCGATTAGTGACAGATGAGATATCAGGTCTAGTAATTGTGAGGTGATGCAGTGCCTACAGGTTGTTGGTTCATCCATAGGATTAACAGTTTCCATTGGTGGATTGACCTTCATAGGCAATGGTGTAGACACTGCCTTGCATCCCTGCATATTTGTTGCTTGTAAGATTTGTTGAAGGTATCTTTGCTAACACGAGAAAAAAAAAGGAAGCAGTAAGAGTGATTTCAATGCACGAATATCGGAATACCTGCCCCAATCCTTTGATCTGAAATATGGAATCAAGTTTGTCTTTCAGCTCTACAATGAAGATACACATGTATCTGTGATTAGAATGTCATCCACATGTATAAGAACATAGGTACTATGGTAGATTGTTGGAAAATAAGTAAAGATGGAGCAACTATGCTGAATTCAAATCCCACATTGATGAAGAATGCTGAAATAATGGCAAACCATGGTCGAGGAAATTGCTTAGGGTCATAAAAAGCCTTTTTGAGTAACCACACGTGATGGAAATTGAGTATATCAATAAATCCAACAAGGTGCTGCATATAAACGGTTTCATCTAAAACTCCATGAAGAAAAGCATTCAATACATCAAATTGAAATATAGGCCACTGTCTCTGAAACACAATAGTAAATAATGTTCGGAGAGTAAGCATCTTTGCAACCAGACTGAACGTATCATGATAATTGATCCCCAGCTCTTGTTTGTATCCTTGAGCTACTAATCTAACCCTGTATCAAGCCACTGATCCGTCGAAATTAAAATTGGTGCAGTAAGTCCAATGACACCCAATATTGATTGGCTGGTAATGGAACCAATTCCCAAGTGGCTCGTGCTTGAAATGCGTGAAATTTCTCATTATGGCTTTCCTCCAGTGCATATTGATACGCCTAAAAATGTACTATTTTTCATGCTATATTTTATAATGATATTTCACTTTAAATGTATGATTTCTTGTGTTTTTGGTTATAAGTACAACAAATTGAATAATTTGGAGTGATTTGAGCAAAAAGAACAAAAATGGACCAAAATGGACCATACAGGAGCAAAATGGGTCGAACCGGGGCATACCGGAGCCTTGAGGGCCGAACCGGGAACTTAAGTACTGTGCCGTGCGGCTAAGCGCCCAAATATGGCGCTTAGGCACCACCAGAGGGCGGCTAAGCGCTCAAATCTGCGCTTAAGCGCCGATGACGGTTTTTAACATATCTTCTAGAATATACATCAGATTTGGTCGATTTTTGAAACGGTGCTTCGTGCATCACTTCGGGAATTCGTTGGAAATGATAAAATGGACTTTCTAGAAGGATTTGGGGCGATTAGAAGGAGTTATTATTGAAGAGACACTTGTGACACCCTTTGAAAGATTCATTGAATATAGACACTTTTGAAGAGATACTTAAGCATCTCTTGGAAAATTATAAACAACTCTTTTGACGCTTGAACTCTGGAACTAATAAGAAGAGGAGAAGTATTGGGCGAGAGCCCCAAGTGGGGCGGCACGGTGAAAGAGAAAGAGAGAGAGTGAGAGATTTCTTCTTTTCTTTTCACTTTGTTCTTGGAGAGGATTGTAAGGAGATTGCTTATGCTATACAAGGAGGGTCTGATTTCCATCACAAATAAGTATTTTTATTATATTTTGATTTGAACCTAGTA
Source organism: Papilionanthe hookeriana x Papilionanthe teres (assembly GCA_022702705.1). Lineage (NCBI taxonomy): Eukaryota > Viridiplantae > Streptophyta > Magnoliopsida > Asparagales > Orchidaceae > Papilionanthe > Papilionanthe hookeriana x Papilionanthe teres. Next base: position 103,598,786 of record CM040430.1, read on the forward strand.
CTTTTTTGCATGGTTTTATAGTCTTGTTCAATGAGAAGTTCTTGTTGTTTCTCTATGTGTAGTGAGTACTTTTCCTTACTCTTCCTTCTTACAATGGATTAGTATGCATTTGTAGGGTATAACATTGTATAGAGTGAGAATATATTATGAAGATTTTACTTTGTTCTTATCAACTTGCATGTTAAAATCTGTTGTGAGAACATGTAAGAATCGGTATGGTGTTGTCTCAATCAACTGTGGTAGAATCACATGAGATTGTATGGATGAGAATGCAATTCATATAATTGATTGCAAATAAATCGGGAGATAAACTTTGAAGGTTGTAGAATTAGAGGACTTTCGAGTGACAGACAAAAACACCCTGATTTGGTCTATAGTTTTAGGTTTTGATGCAAGATGTTAGCCTCCAGGTGGAGGGATAAGAGGGAACTCTAGAGTGAGAGCTAGTATTTTCCACTTGTCTAGCCGTCTTGAAGCTATTCAAACTTTAGATTAATCAATATTCTTTATAGCATCTCTAGTAAGAGTAAAGAATATAATTGCTCCTATTTTTCACAATGTCTCACTACTTGTTTTACTTTTACAAGTCACTAATTTCATTGTATGAGGAAGGGTATTTTTATTATATCAAAAATCACTTTCTGATTTTCACTAAGAATTTTAGTTTAGGAGTAGTAGTATTATAATGATAATTGTACAATTTAATTAAAACCAAAGCTTTATCGACCTTCCAAGCTAGAAGTGTTATTGTTGAAATTTATCTTGAAAGCAACCGTGATTAACTTCGATCTCCGTGGGATCGATATTCGGAGCTTAATCAGAAAACTCTATATTACTTGGTAATGATAAGTATACTTGCGTAGAATCCCAATTAAACTCTCATTTGTATCGGCATCAAGTTTTTGGAGTCGTTGTAAAATAAGAGATATAATAAAAGAAAATATAAAGTATAAACTCCTATATAAAACGTAAGCATAAATATCAGGAACCAAGTTTTTTGCGCCTTTGTCGGAGATGACAACGATCGATCTTGATTTTTAGGAGAATTTTTGTTGAAGTAATTAGGCTTAGACTTGAAAAATTATAGTGTCGTAAAAACTGTTTTTGTATGAAAAAATGTTGTGAAAAAGAAAAAAAATACAGCTCGGGCCGAAGACCGGGGAAAGTTGAGGAGCCGTTAGGCCATATTTGTGTGAAAAACAAGGGGTTTGTGAAAATATTTTGTTGTGTTCAATATATTTTTTATTTTATTTGTTTAATTGTTAATGTATTGTTTGTTGTATTACGTATGCAAAATAAAGGATTTACAAGACTTGTGTCTTATGATCCCGAGTTAGAAAAAAGAAAAAAATCAAGAAACAAAAGGACTTGAAAAACTAGAAATGAAAATGGAAATCATTCAAAATAATAACTTGGAAAATCATCATAGATCATTAAATTCTACGACAGATGAAATTCACTCAAGTATACAAAACTCTATCGTAGAAGCTGACTCATTTGAACTTAATTCGGAGATTATCGTGGAACTCCTTCGGAGGATCCCTATTTATACTTATCAAGTTTTCTAGAATTTTGTGTTATATTTCGTTATAACGGTGTGTCAAATGATGTTGTTAAACTAAGGCTTTCTCTTTTCTCACTAAGGAATAATGCTAAAATGTGGTTATACTCGTAGCATCTAATTCTATTAAAAATTGGGAGGAGTTAACTGAGAAATTCCTAGCTATGTATTTTCCACCTTTAAGGACTACTAAACCTAGAAACGATATTATCTCATTTTGTCAGTATGAAGGGGAATTAATATACGAAGCATGGGAAAGATTTAAAGAACTCCTAAGAAAGTGTCCACATCATGCTCTGCCAGATTGACTAATCATTCAAATTTTTTACAATTGATTAGTAGGATCTCTTAGATCCATTATTGATGTTGCTTCTGGTGGTTTATTAATGTCAAAATCATTTGATGAAGCGTATGCGTTAATTGAAGAAATGACTACAAATGAATTTCAATGGCCCTCTACAAGGGTAAATCCTAAAAAGGTAACCAGTGTTCATGATACATATGTGATTGCAATTCTTGCGTCTCAGGTTGCTGCAATGTCAAGGAAGTTAAATCAATTTTGAATGAACCAGCCTCAGTTTACTCCAGTAAGTGAGAAAAGTTCATTAGGACATATGATTAATTCTAATTTATCATATGAGACTTTAAGTACCACAAACAACCTGTATTCTAACTTTTACAACCCAAATTGAAAGAATCATCCTAATTTTAACTGGAATCATACTATTGAGGGTGGACAACAATAATGGGAAAAGAATCATGCAAATTGTAATGGAAGTTGAAATAATCAGGAAAACAAATACTATAAACCTTCGTATCCACCGGACTCTAATAATGATCAACAATTTGAGGATAAGAAGATGACTATAGATGAAGTGGTAATACAAATGAGAAACCAATTGCAAAGTCAAAATGCTGCAATTAGAAACATAGAGAATCAACTGGGATAAATTGCTAATTCACTTAACAATAGACCCCTATGAACACTTCCCAGTAACACTAAGGTCAACCCTAACAAGAGCAATAATGTACAAGTAGAAGTTGTCTAATTAAGAAGTGGAAGAGAGATAAAAGTTGTTAAAAAAAAGAAAATTTGTGAGAGAAATAAAAGAAACTAAAAGATCTGAAGAACATGTTTCTAAGGATCTGAAAAATTAATATCTCCAACTAAAATCAATTTAGAAATACCACCACCTTCATTTCCTGAAAAAATTAGACAGCATGAGTTGGATAAATAATTTTCAAAGTTTATGAAAGTACTTAAGAAGTTAACGAAAAAAATTTTTTTTTTCTAAAATTTTGGAACAGATGTCAAGTTATGTAAAGTTTATGAAGGAGATATTGTTGGATTTTGGGGATCATGCGCAACGGAAGCGAAATTAATCATGTACGCATATTAAAGTCATTTCCCCAAAAACCACCAAGGATCTCATGTGCTCATACAAATCAAAAACATAAACCCAAAAAGAAGTGCAAGAAATCATACCATGCAAGAGTTCTACTCTTAGATTTTCTCGAATCTTTAAAGTGACTGAAACCACCGCCTCTACCGGTATCCACACTCGAACGGATTTCCAAATGGCTTCAATTCTTCAGATCGGAAACGGGGTTTTCTCAAAACCCAAAGAACTCTCTTCTCTCTCATGGATTTCAAAAAGAAAATAATAAAAATTGACTTCATAAGCCATGAACCCTCCTTTTAATTGAAGTGACACTGTTTCATGGCACCTCTTCATTAAAGAGTGTCATTTTTAATATATATTTAAAAACTCCTTTTTAAATATATGATGAATTAAAACTCTTTTAATTAAATGCTTGTAATTTAAAATAATCTTATTATTATAAATTACTCAAGTGAAGAGTGTTACATCAACCAATTCTAGTCCAATTCAAATTTTGTGCGACCTATAGGTTCAATTAACATTAGCGATGAGCTTAAATCACCATTTATAAACCTACGAGTTATAGTTGGTGCCTACAGCAGCTATAACTACCCGAGTTAGTATGAATAGTCTCAAGATCCAGAGACAACTCCGATTGTTAATGACATAATCCCTTTATCACATGATATCATGATAGAATATAAGGCATGGATTAATGTCAACCTTATATCTCTCTATCTTTAATTTCTCGACTTCACGATTAGGTCGATTAAATAAATGCGATTGATCTCCAGTCGATTCATTTGAGTGTGGCCATACGATTCTCGATCTAAATCATTCGAGAGGCAGGAGATATCTCTCTTATTATAAGAGGGATAAATTCACATCTTGATTCACTCGTATCTCATTCACATGATTCGCATTATGCACGATCATAATCTTTATAGTCGTCGGTCGAAGACAACGTTGGGTTATGTCGAAACATAATATTCCTCATGTTGAGAACGCATGACAATCTCGAGTCAAAGGATTCGATGTCACTACTGACTTGAGATTAACATATGACTTATATCCATGATTTAATCTCGAAGCGAGTCGATCCGATATTTATTCTCGATAAATACGTATAAATGCGATGTGTATCACCATACATATATTCAATCTCATGAATATCCATCAAGCTTTATATTAATCTTTATTTATTGTCGTTCACGCAACAAATAAGCGATTATGGATATTTAGAATAATCTTCATAATAAGCATGAAACTGATTCAAGGTTATTCTTACATCGTAAACATCTTAATTAAAATAGAAAAATATTCATAAAAGTTCAAAATACATATCAATATAATATCCGTATAATAGGCTCAGGGCACTATCACTTACTGATCTCCCACTTGCACTTATGCCCGTTTATCAATGTATCTAATACCCATGGACCTTACATGACCCTCATGTTTCTTGTGGTAGAGGCTTAGTTAATGGATCCACAACATTGTCATCTGTTGCAACTTTGCATATTTTAATGTCACCTCTCTCAATAATTTCTCTAAGGAGATGATAACGCCGAGTATATGTTTGGATCGCGATGTGACCTAGGTTCCTTTGCTTGTGCTTTATAGTACTATTGTTGTCACAATAAATCTCAACGAGATTTGTGATACTAGGAATCACTCCAAGGTCGAAACAAATTTCTTTATCCAACTGCTTCTTTCATTTGCATCACATCTTCTGTATGTACTCGACTTCGATTGTAGAATCGACAACGAGTGCTTTGCTTTGAACTCTTCGAGCTAATAGCACCACCATTTAAACAAAACACATATCCCGATTGCGATCGATAATCATCTTTGTGTGATTGAAAGCTTGCATACTGTGTAACCTCTTACAACGAGATCATCTTCAATCCACCAAACACCAAGAACACATCCTTAGTTCTTCTCGAAGTACTTAAGAATGTTCTTGGCTCACTATCCAGATGACTTTCATCGGGATCGACGCGGTATCTGCTCGTTATGCTTAAAGCATAAGAAACATACGGTACAGTACATAACATGGCATACATGATAGATCCTATAAGCGAAGCATAAGGAATCTTACTCATACGCTCTCGCTCATCATTAGTGTTAGGACACCGAGTCTTGCTTAAGCGTTATGCCATGTGACATAGGCAAGAATCCTCTCTTGGACTCTTCCATACATAACCTTTTCGGTATAAGGTCTATATATGTACTTTGATTTAGAGCAATTAGCCTTTTAGATCTATCTCTATAGATCTTTATCCCTAGGATATAGGATGCCTCTCCTAAATCCTTCATTGAGAAACATTTACTCGACCAAGTTCGACATTGTGCGAGGTAGGTATGTCATTCCACGATGAGTAATATGTCATCGACATATAAGACCGAGAAAAACGATAGTGCTCCCACTAACTTTCTTGTAAACACAAGGTTCATCTTCATTTTTGATAAAGCCAAACTCTTTGATCGTCTCATCAAAACGAAGATTCCAACTCCTTGAAGCTTGCTTCAAACCATAAATGGATCTTAGAAGCTTGCACACTTTACCGAATTCTCGGGATGAACAAAACCTTCGGGTTGTGTCATATACACATCCTCAAATAAGTTTCCAGTTAAGAAACGCGAGTTTAACATCCATTTGCCATATCTCATAGTCATAATATGCGCAATGGCAATGAGAATTCTAATAGACTTAAGCATGATTCTACGGTGAAAAAGTTTCATCATAATCAATACTAGTGAATTTGTTTAAAACGCTTTTCTAACAAGTCTTTGCTTTATAAGTATGCATATTACCATCCATGTCAGGTTTTCTTCTTGAAAACCCACTTGACTCAATGGTCTTAATATCATTTGGTGGATCGACCAAGTTCTAAACTTGATTATCATACATGGATTGGATTTCGGATTTCATGGCCTCTAACCATTTGTCGAGTCTTGATTTAACATAGCATCTTGATAGGTAGTAGGATCACCATGATCCATTAACGATACATCATGATCATTATTCATGAGAAATCCATATCTCTCGGGCTCATAACGTATTCATCGGATCTACGTAGTTAACGTATGTTACAGCTGGTGTGTCGATAACTCCTTGTTGACCACCATCATCCAAAGGTATTTCGATGTTATTTTGTGACTCTCGAACTTCTTCGAGTTGTACTTTACTCACAGTCGATTCCTTTAGAAATAAATTCCACTTTCAAAAAGAAACCATTTCTAGCAATAAACACTTTGTTCTCGATGGGATTGTAAAAGTAATATCACTTTAGTCTCATTAGGATAACCCACAAAATACATTTATCGGATTTAGGTTCAAGTTTATTAGAATGTAAACGCTTTACATAAGCTTCACAACCCCGAATCTTAAGAAAAAACAAACTAGGCTTCTTCCCAGTCCGTATCTCGTATGGTGTCTTTTCAACCACTTTTGGATGGAACTCTATTTAGTGTAAAAGCGGTATCATAAGTGCATAATCCCAAAAGGAAAGTGGAAGATCCGATGCACTCATCATTGATCGAACCATATCAAATAGAGTTCGATTCCTTCTTTCGGACACACCATTCCATTGTGGTGTTCCGGGAGGAGTAAGTTGTGAAACAATTCCACGACTCTTAAGATGATCACCAAACTCTTGGCTCGAATATTCTCCACCTCGATCGGATCGAAGCACCTTAATTGTCTTACCGAGTTGATTTTGTACTTCATTTTGAAAATACTTGAACATTTCAAATGCTTCATATTTATGTCTCATCAAATAGACATAACCATACCTACCGAAATCATCGAGTAAAGGTAATGAAGTACTCGTAACCTCCCTATGGCTTCTATACTTAATGGTCCACATACATCCGTATGTATTAGGGCCAATAATTCATTAGCCCTTTCACCGTGTCCAGGTAAAAGGCTCCTTTGTCATTTTCCCCAAAAGACATGATTCGCAAGTATCAAATGATTCATAATCGAATGAATTCAAAAGTCCATCTTTATGGAGTTTTGAAATGCGTTCTCATTTATGTGTCCTAGACGACAATGCCAAAGATAGGTTACATTCAAGTCATTTGACTTAAATTTCTTAGTAGTAATGTTACATACGGAAAAATCATTGGATATTTGAAGGTTCAAAACATAAAGACCATCTAGTAAAAACGAGCATTTGCATAGTAACATATCTTTATGATAAATGAAGCAAATATTATTCCTAATAATAAAAGCAAAACCATCATTATCCGAACAAGAACTGAAACAATGTTTCTACACATTGTAGAGAACATAAAAACAATTGTTAATACTAACAAAAAGCCCATCTGGGTAAAGAAAGTTCATAACTTCCTACAACTAAAGACAACTTTTGCTCCAATTGCCTACGCGAAGATCCAGCTTCGCCCCGTTTCGATTTTCTACTCCCCTTTAGTCCTGCACATTTGAACAAATGTGAGATGCAGATCCGATTATCCACTATCTCAGGAACCAGAAGGAGTATAATTAATCCGTATAACATTTATACACGAAGCCTTTGGTCCCACCGGTTTTCTTGTTCATTAGATCTTCCTTATAAAGTTTGCGATTTCTTTTCCAATGACCGGGTTCATTGCAAAAAAGCAGACATCATCATTCAGGATTTAGCCTTGGATCCAAGATTGGGCTTAGGTTTAGGATTGGACTTTCCACCTTGACCTTTGCCTTTTCCTTTTCCTTTCTTCTTAAAACTCTTACCCTTTTGCTTAACCATTAAGATTTGCCTGAGCTTGGATTTTATATTTTGTTCGACGGTTTTAAGCATCGTATGCGACTCGATATTGATTTGTCCATCTCATTCATATTGTAGTTCATGACAAGCTGGTCATAACTACGAGGAAGTGAATTCGGAGAGCAAATCGATGGCCAATTCTTGGCTTAATGGAAATCCAAGCCTTGCCGGGTGCTCCATGTAACCTTTCATTTTCAATACATGAGCACTAATTGAACTACCTTCGGTCATTTTGCAAGAATGCGATGCCTTGGTAGTTTCATATCTTTCTTGCCTTGCTTGTTCTTTGGAACATTTCCTTTAGGTTTATGATCATATCATAAGCCTCCATATGTTCTAAATCTTTCTGGATCTCAGAACTCATGGCAACTAACATCAAGCGAGCAACATCTACAGAGTCACTATGATGCTTCTCATAAGCATTCTTTTACGCTCACGGTGGCATTATCATCACGGTTTTTCGGGGTGAGGTTCATCCGGGACATATAACTTCCTTTCGTGTTTGAGAACGATTCTCGAATTACGAAGCCGATCAGGAAGTTAGCCCACAGTAAGCTTGTCCTTCTCGAGGACCGATCGCGATGAAAATGCGGAATTGTTATTATTGTTGTTGCCATCTACAATAAATGCAAAGTTTAAGTATATTAATTATGAAAAACTCCCACTAAATTAATAATCCCTCTTTTAAATTATATTAACTTTAGTGGTATAAGATCCATAATTATACTTAATTTTAAGTCAGCTTTGGCATGACACTTAAAATCAAGTATATTTAGGTAGGTAACTATTACCAATTGCGTCAAATGCGACTCTTAATGGGATTTTTGACATCTTATGTCGTAGCGATATTTAAATCTCATCTCATGCCCTGTAGGCCAAAACCATTTTGTAAGCTCTAATTAAGTTTTACCATTTTAAACACATGAGTGAGCACTCATTACTCATCCTGTCATGCTAATATTATCTAATGTACTCCTACTTTAGTAGAACCCAGCATCATGGTGATATTAGTTTTTGACGGTGTTTAATAATAATGGATGGCATGAAAAACTTAAAATTTCGAATGAGGGATCGTTATAGATTTTAAATTATAATGATGTTATGATTTATTTTAGTATCATATACTTAAACCACATCACATGAAAAATATCAAAATCGAGCATAATTAAGCGTGTCAAAATATGGCCCTAAGCTAGAATGATCTTCGTAAGCCGATTATGAAGATCGAAAGTCCAATCTAAGGGTAAAAGGTAACTTCTAAAGCCTTCGAGATCACCATCTCCTCGCATGAACTTCTAGCTCCTCCATCACCATGGTGGATAGTGGACTTCAAGTGCCTTACTTTGTCTTCTCACGATTTATCTCACCAAGAATAAATATATGTAATATAAATTACAATAATAGTAAATGGCACGCGTACCATAATTAATAATTACATCTCATTGCAAAAATTAAAATATTACAACCAGTACGATTTACGAGATTCATCTGGCTAGTATTATGTGTCACGCAAGTCAATACATCATGTATTAATCTAATTAATACATCGTACATGTTTGACAAACTAAAAAAAAATAATAATAATAAAATTACTCGATAATTGGCTACGATGTTTTAAAACGATTAAATTTATAGGCGTTAGGAAAAAAACGGCGATTCCGCTAAAATTCTTAATTAAAATGCAGTACATCGTAATACTTAAAATTTTATATTTTTTTGCCAAAAACAATCCAAAATTTCATAAATTATTTAAAAGAATTTCATGCAAAAAATTATAAATATTGCGATATAAATTCAACAACTTTAATCTAATTAAAATTTGAATCCGGATTTTAAATTCGCATTAAATCATAATTTAATTAATCATATTAATTAATTAATGCGAATAGAGTGCGATTCGAACGAATAGACACGAGGGAGTTGGGCCTTACAAACCAAGAGGTGCACAACCCATTAGACACCTATTGGTGTCAACTCCACATTGACCGCCCGCCATACCCACCAGCCATGCCACTGGCCAATCACGCGACCGTCGGCCAACCAGCCGCCGTCTGGCCAATCACCGCCGTCGCCATCGGAATCCATCGATCGGCAATATGCTCGCCGCAGTCGACGTCCAAAAACACCGTTAAATTGATTTCTATGAAAACATAAGTTGGCTCTGATACGCACTGTTGGATTTTGGGGATCATGCGCAACTGAAGCCGAAATTAATCATGCGTACGTATTAAAGTCATTTCCCAAAACCACCAAGGATCTCATGTGCTCATACAAATCAAAAACATAAACCCAAAAGAAGTCGCAATAAATCATACCATGCAAGAGTTCTACTCTAGATTTTCTCGAATCTTTAAGGCGGCTGAAACCACCGCTCTCTACCGGTATCCTACACTCGAACGGATTTCCAAATGGCTTCCAATCTGCTAGATCGGAAACGGGGTTTTCTCCAAAACCCAAAGAACTCTCTTCCTCTCTTGTGGATTTCAAAAAGAAAATAATAAAATTGACTTACATAAGCCATGACCCCTCCTTTTAATTGAAGTGACATCGTTTGCGCTGCACCTCTTCATTAAAGAGGTCATTTTTAATATATATTTAAAAACTCCTTTTTAAATATATGATGAATTAAAACTCTTTTAATTCGTACGTTTGTAATTTAAAATAATCTTATTATTATAAATTACTCAGTGAAGAGTGTTCATCAACCATTCTAGTCAATTCAAATTTTGTGCGACCCTATAGGTTCAATTAACATCGGCGATGAAGCTTAAATCACCATTTATAAACCTACAAGTTATAGTTGATGCTCTATGAAGACACTATAACTACCAGAGTTAGTATGAATAGTCTCAAGATCCGAGAACAACCTGATTGTTAATGACATAATCCTTTATCACATGATATCATGATAGAATATAAGGCATGGATTAATGTCAGCCTTATATCTCTCTATCTTTAATTTCTCGACTCTCGATTAGATCGATTAAATAAATGCGATTGATCTCCATCGATTCGTTTGAGTGTGGCCATGTAATTCTCGTCCAAATCGTTCGAGAGGCCAGAGATATCTCTCTTATTATAAGAGGGATAAATTCCATGTCGATTACTCATATCTCACTACATGATTCACATTATGCCGAATCATAGTCTTTATGGTCATCGGTCAAACATAACGTTGGGTTATGTCAAAACATAATATTCCTCATGTTGAGAACCATGACAATCTCGAGTCGAAAGGATTCGATGTCACTTCTAACTTGAGATTAAAATGATGACTTATATCCATGATTTAATCTCAAAGCGAGTCGATCCGATATTTATTCTCCAATAAATACATATAAATCTGATGTGTATCCCCATACATATATTCATGCTCATGAATATCCATCAAACTTTATATTAATCTTTATTTATTGTCATTCCCACAACAATAAGCGATTATGGATATTTAGAATAATCTTCATAATAAACATGAAACTATTCGAGTTCTTCTTCTATCATAAACATGCTAATTAAAATAGAAAAATATTCATAAAAAGTTCAAAATACATATCCATATAATATCCATATAATAGGCCTAGGGCACTATCACTAACAGATATTATACAAGAAAAGGAACTTTGGAGACTACGAGACAGTTACACAAAATGAGGAGTGCAGCGCAATATTTCAAAAAAAGTTTCATTAGAAACTTAAAAATCCTTGTTGCTAAACAATTCCTTGTGTAATTGAAGAAATATTATGTGGAAAAGCTTTATGTTATTTAGGAGCGAGCATTAATGTGATACATCTATCTACATTTAGAATGTTAGGTTTAGCCGATTTTTCTCCCATTATTGTAACCCTTCAGTTACCTGATCAATCTATCATTTATCCAAAAGGAGTTATAAAAGATGAGTTTGATAAAGTGGATAAATTTATCTTTCCTATGGAGTTTATTGTATTAGATTTGGAGGAAGATAAAAAAATCCGATTATTTTGGGAGACATTTGCCATTCATTAGACATGTATGATAGATGTGCAAAAAAGAGAGTTGCTTATGAATATTAATGATCAGAAAGCCACTTTTGATGTGTTGAAGACTATGAAATATTCAGCTGAGAAAAGAAATGATTGTTTTTTGATAGATAAAATTGATTATCTAAGTAAAGACCATTTACAATAAAGTTTTGAAAGTAAGTTAACAGATGAGATTGAAATGAACTTTCATGATAAGTTGAAAACATTGTTTAAAGAAGACTGTATGTATGTTCATGAGAGGTGTGAAATGATAGACATTACCGAAAATAGTAAACTTGTAATTTCATCTGTTGAAAATTCTCATGAACTTAAGATGAATGTATCCCACAAAATTTTTAAAGCCTACCTCTTTAGAGAATTTATCCACTTTATAAAAGATGAGTTTGATAAAGTGGATAAATTTATCTTTCCTATGGAGTTTATTGTATTAGATTTGGAGGAAGATAAAAAAAATCCAATTATTTTGGGGAGACATTTCCTTGTTACTAGACAAGCTATGATAGATGTGCAAAAAAGAGAGTTGCTTATGAATATTAATGATCAGAAAGCCACTTTTGATGTGTTGAAGACTATGAAATATTCAGCTGAGAAAAGAAATGATTGTTTTTTTATAGATAAAATTGATTATCTAAGTAAAGACCATTTACAATAAAGTTTTGAAAGTAAGTTAACAGATGAGATTGAAATGGACTTTCATGATAAGTTGAAAACATTGTTTAAAGAAGACTGTATGTATGTTCATGAGAGGTGTGAAATGATAGACATTACCGAAAATAATAAACATGTAATTCCATCTGTTGAAAAATCTCATGAACTTAAGATGAATGTATCCCACAAAATTTTTAAAGCCTACCTCTTTAGAGAATTCATCTACACCACCAATATTTATATCTTCAGATTTGACTCAATCACAAGAAAAAACTGAATTGAATGATGAATAAGATAAAGTTATCGAACTAAGACTTGAAAGAAAATTTGAGGATATATTTCAAAAAAACTTTTGAGTTGAAAAAAGAGGATAAGGATATTGAAATATCAATAGAAAAAATTCATAAGGAAATAGAAAAACATATTTCCTCAACTAAGTTAAATATAAAAAGATCACCCCTATAATTTACTCAGTACCAAGGGGAAGAATTAGAAAATAACATGAGACAAAAGAATATCCCAGTAGAATTTGATCCAGAATCTGAATTATCTAGAGAAAATCCAATCCAAAATTTGGGAGATCTTGAAGTATCTTATAGAGATCCATTTCTTATAAATTTCAATAAAGATACTAATATGCAAATTGAGAAAATCATTAGAAGAATATTGGATCTAGAAAGAAATATGTGGAACAATAATATGAATAAATTACAATTTGAAGATGTTGTAGGAATCTCTGGATCTGAAAAAGATTAGGAGATTGATCAAGGATTACATAAATGAAATTTTGATCTAGACGGAAGCATTTGTCAGGCTGACGACGTTAAACCTAGCGTTTTATGGGAGACAACACATAGTTATCAGTGTGGTTTGATTTAATGAGCTTGGGAGTTATGATTGTTAGTGTTGTATTGTGTTTGTTTTAGTATAGATTGATCTGATTGATTGATTATTGATGGATGTTTGGATTGTTGGTGGTTTGATTTGATCTTTGTCTGTGTCATGAGTGAGGTGATTCATTAACTTCTAATTATGGCTAAACTTGTATATTCTCTTGTAGTTGTTGGATTGACGGGTCCAATAGGACTCGGGTCTCACTCGGACTTAAGTTTTACAGGAGACATCTTACTTCCTTTTTCTGACTTTGTTTTCATTTGGTAAGAGCCATGAACCTATTTGATGAATAACATGTGGATAATCATATAAAATTCATTCATTTGAAATTGAAGGTGAAATGCGATGAGTTAAATGATAATTTAATCTCAGTTGTTTGTTTATGAATCTGTGAGTCTATGTATTGGAGTTTGTGTGTCTATGTTTGTGAGTCAAATTGAATGAGTCATTGGAGATGACAAAACTTATCTTAATATTTTAATCTTGTTAGCATCCAGCAATTCTTTTATAAAGTTTATAATGTATTCCTGTTTAATCTTCAGTTTATATCTGTTCTACTATTTAATATTCTTTTATAGTGTTATGTCAAGCATGTTTAGGCTAGATTTACTTTCTACTGTAATATTCTACCATGTGTTATCTGCTGCATATTTTTGTACTTCATTCTTACACATGTTTGAGCTTAAGTTTAGGGGGAAAAGAAAAATGTTTCAAATTGAAACATTGTTTTCAAAAAGACTGCAAATAAATTTATATTTTATTTCTAATGATTATTGTTATGTGAAGTCATCTTAAGGATGTTAGAATTTTAAGTATAGAAATGTAGGAAAACTTAGTTGATATTTTTAGTGAAAATGGTGAACCTAGAATTAAGGATATTTAGTATAGAACTTCGGAAACAAAAAACTGTATTTAGTAGGAAGAATTGTATTTTTGAAAAACTAAGGCTCTTTTAGAAAGTATTAAAAAAAATACATCTTTTCAAGTGAAGGAAAGTAATAAGTCTTAATTTTAGAGGATAGTGGAATTCAAAATCATTTAAGGACTTCTCCAGATATAGTAATCCGCACATATAAAAAAAAGACGAGCAGAAAAAAATGGATCAAAAAAATCCTGAAAATGAAAAAAAAAAGTGTGAGGCGAAGCTTAAGAAAATGTTCTAATAAAAAATTGGTTTCACTTGAGTCTTTATAGAATAAAGAACATAGAACAATTCTAAGCTTGGTTTTTACACTTATATTAGTAAAAATTATTTTTAAATGAGTTTTTAAATCTAGAAAGTAAAGTTCATAGAATCCGAAGTTTGAAGAATCTGCATATATTTCTGAATTAGATAAGAAAACAAATTTCCAAATTTTATGATAAATATTTTAGACCCTAGGCTAGTCTGATTCACTATAAGTTCTTCTATTTGAATTATCACATTTTTATGACAAAATTTTAGCAATTCTAAAGGATGGTCCATTAACTCTAATTTAGATAAATTATTTTAAAAGTGTAGTATTACTTGAGGACAAAGTAATGTTTAAGTTTTGGAGATTTTGATACACCTTAAAATGTACTATTTTTCATGCTATATTTTATAATGATATTGCACATTAAAGGTATGATTTCTTGTGTTTTTGGTTGTAAGTACAACAAATTGAATAATTTAGAGTGATTGGAGCAAAATGAACAAAAATGAATCAAAATGGACCATAGCGAAGCACAACGAGTCGAACCGGGGCACACCGAAATCTTGAGGGCCGAATTGGACACTTATATACTGTGTCGTGCGGCTAAGCGCCCAAACATGGCGCTTAGGCGCCACCAGAGGGAGGCTAAGCGCCCAAAATCTGCGCTTATGCGCCGATGACGGTTTTTGACATATCTTCTAGAATATACATCGGATTTGGACAATTATTGAAACGATACTTCGTGCATCTTTTGGGGAATTCGTTGGAAATGATGAAATGAACTTTCTAGAAGGATTTGGGGTGGTTAGAAAAAGTTATTATTGAAGAGACACTTGTGACACCCTTTGGAAGATTCATTGAATATTGACACTTTTGAAGAGACACTTAAGCATCTCTTGGGAAATTATAAATAACTCCTTAAACTCTTGAACTCTGGAACTAATAAGAAGAGGAGAAGAAGGCTTGGGCGAGAGCCTCAAGTGGGGCGACAAGTGATGCACAAAAAATATATAGTGTTTTTGCTATATAATTTTACCTATTTTTGATGATATTGCACTTTAAAGAAAAATATTTTTCATGATTTGTTGCAGGTATGATGATTTTAGGTGATTAGAGCAAAAAGAAGCAAATTCAGAGTGAAAAAAGCAAAATGAGAGAAAACGATTCTCAGCGCACGGCGCTGACTTCAGAGACTACGTAATTAAATGCGCGATGAAATGCCGCTGGCGCCACATGTCGGTACAATTCAAAAATGAAGAGTTTTGGCGAATTTTTGAAGGGATGCTTAAGGAAACTCTTGGGAATTCATTTCTAACATATATATAACTGTTTTTGGACAAAATTTGAGAGGGGAGAGAATAGTGTAGAAGTAGAGAGAGTGTGAGTTTAGAGTTGGGTTTGGAAGAGTGAGTGTAGAAGTGAAGATTTGAGAGGGACTCTTCTTTAAGGAGTGAAGGAGGAGTAAAGTGAGATATTGCTTCTTCCTTTCCATTCTAAAGAGGGAATTGAGTATTGCAAAGAAGAGAGAAAAGGATTTAAAGGAACTTCAAGTGATTTGCTTGGGGAAGAGAAAGAGAGAATGTATTTGCTATTGTGATTTGTATGACTTTTCTTTTATATATAAAATTCATGTTTTATTGTGTCTTCTCTATGAATTTTGAGTAGTCTCCTTTATTTTTCTTCTTTCTTCTTGCATGGATATGTGATGATGTGATGATGTGGATTTGAAGTGTTTTTAAAGTATTGAAGAAATTGTGATGGTTTTTCATTTCGAACTTAATTTACTTTTCTATCTGACCAATTTAATTGTTAAAATCTGTTATTGTACATTAACTCCGAAAAAATTGAGTGTCCTCCAACAATAATGAAGAATCCATTCAATGCCCATGAATGAATTGCTTAGTTCATGAGAATTGAGTGCAAATAAATAGGGAATGTGTTTTGATGGACTGCAGTGGAGGTTTCGGAGTGACGGATCGAGATCCTTAATTTAGTCCTAAGATTAGTAACTAAAGTCGAAGTTAGCGCTTCAAGTGAGTGAGTGAAAGGCTCCGTAGTGATGTAGCCGTATCCTCCCAACCTAACGCTTAGATTTAGTGATTCGAACTTAGGATATGACGATGTTCTTTACATACTTGGAAGAGAAGTCTTTCTTTTGAGGTAAAGAAACATTTATGCTCCTATTCGACACAATACGATAAATAATCGTTCTATATCATTACGCGTCGTATACTTCATTCTGAAGAGAAAGACACTTTTATATATATCGAAACGCTTCGAATACGAAACTTAGTGTGTTAGTTAATTCGTTTAAAGATATTAGAAGTAATTGTGGTTTCTTGCTTATTCTTACGTTTTACGCATCTTGTTAGTAGAAGTAAACTTAAACTTTAATTGAGATTTGAGTATTGGATTTCGATATTACGCTATCTATTGTAAGGAGCACGCCTTACTTGTGGGATCGATAGCAAAGACTCGTTAGAGTCGTGTATTACTTGATACGATACGTATCATTGCATTGAAGTTTGGACTTTACAAAATCATTATAAATATATAAATTTGAGTTCATAAGTTCTTGCATAATAAAAAGTCTGCACTATGTTTTTGGCGCCGTTGTCGGGAAGGTATAAACGGTATCTATTGATAATATAGCAACTGAAAACCTTTACTTTGTAGTGTGTAATTGGGTGTTGTTTACTTGTTAGAGTATTTGTGTGATTTTATATGCGTAGTAGTGGATTTATAGGTTTAGTACATTACGATTCAGAGTTAGAGCATACTGTTAGAAAAATTAGAAAACAACAAAAACAAACTGAGAATTCTTACGAAATGGCGAATAATCAAGATAATCAGAGAAATGATATTGGAAATTTGCCAAGATGTTTAAGAGATTATGTTAATCCAACAACAGATGAAATTCGTACTGACTATTCAAAATCACGATGTTGCTTCGTTAATTCATTTAAGCTTAACACCACGATTATCAAATGGTACAAAATAATCGATTTGGAGGAACACGATGAAAATCCGAATTCACATCTCGCTAATTTTCAGAAATGTGTCTTCTTTTAAATATGATGGAGTGTCGAGTGATCGTTGTCGATTTAGACTTTTTCCTTTTCGATTAAGGGATAAAGCTAAGAAGTGATTAAATTCGTTAGCACCTGGATCTATTAGAACTTGAGAGAACTTTGTCAAAGTTTTATCAAAATATTTCCTCATCAAAGATCTAATGTTAAGAAATGATATCACATCTTTGGTCGGCTTGAAGGGAATCGATATATGAAGTTTGGGAAAGATTTAAAGATCTTGCTGGAAGTGCCACGTCATGCTTTCTAGCCTGGTTAATAATTCAAACATTTTACAATGGATTAGTTGGATCATTGAGATTGATTATAGACGCTGCTTTGGTGGATCGTTAATGTCAAAACCTTTTGATGAAGCATACTCATTAATAGAAGAAATGACTATTAATAATTTTCAATGGCACTCCGAACGGGTAAATCACAGAGATTAAGTTAGTGTTCGTGATTCGGATATGATGACTATGATAGTTTCTCAAATTGAAACCCTTTCTAGGAAAATAGATCAGTATGGAATGAATTATTCTCAACCACTCCGAAGTGTTAGAGGAAAATTCGTTTGGACGGATAACGTGAATCTCGAAACACCTTATGAGGCTTTGAATCTTATTAATAAACTTAATAATCCTTATTCGAATTATTATAATCCTAGTTGAAAGAATTACCCAAATTTCAACTGGAATAATAGCAATGCAAATGTTAACCCACAATGGGGGAACAATTCTATAAATCCAGTTGAAAATTTGAAAAATAAAGGAAATACCAATTTTAGACCTTTTTATCCTCCTGGATTCAGTAGTAACCCGCAATGTAAGGATAAGAAGTTATCTACTGAAGAAACGATTCTAAATATAGTAAATCAATTACAAGCTCAAGGTGTTGCAATGAAAAATATTGAAAATCAATTGGGGCATGTTTTCGTTCATACTTAATAATAGACCATGCAGACAGCTTCGAAGTAATGTTGAGATCAATCCAAAAGATCAAAACAAAGAACAATTTAAAGCTATTTAATTAAAGAATGGAAAGGAATTGAAGACGAGAGTACAAAAAGAAGTACAAAAAGAAGTTGAAATAGAGAAAGAGAAGTTGGATATAGAAAAAGGTTCAAACAAGATTTATCCAGACATGGAATATCCTCTAGAACCACTGAAGATTACTATTGAAAAACCATCACCTCAATTTCTCAAAGATTGAAGCAACAAAACAGGGATAACATGATTTGGAAAGTTTTTGGAGATCCTAAGAAATTAACGATAAATAATCCTTTTGTTGAAGCGTTAGAACGGATGTCGACTATGTCGAGTTTAGGAAGGATATTCTCGAAAAGAAAGAAAGTTACGGATCATGAACCATTGTACGGCAGCGGAGAGTGTCGTGCGATTATTCGAATAAGCTTCGGGAAAACTTAAAGATGCGCGGTTTCATTTATCCCGTGTCTTATAGTTGAAAAATTTTTGGAAGAACGCTATGTGATCACGTGAGCAGTATTAATCTTATGTCTTTATCAACTATCAAATGTTGAGAATAGGAGAAATTTCTCTACGATGCGTGACTTCTTTAGTTGTCGATCGTTCAATTACTTACCTACAAGGAGTGGTGGAAGATGTGTTAGTGAAAGTGGATAAATTTATCTTTCCTGTGGATTTTATCATACTTGATATGGAAGAAGATAAAGAAATTTCAATCTTTTGGGAAGACCAATTCCTTCTACATTAGGAGAGCGATGATTGATGTTCAAAAAGAAGAATTAACTATGAGAGTTAATTATCAAGAGATGGCCTTTAATATTTTAAAATCTATGAAGTATCCCTCAATGGCAAAAGATAATGAATGTTTTAGGATGGAGGTCTGTGAATATTTGAGAAATGATCATTTTGAAAATATGTTTGAAAAATATGTGGAGTATGAAAATATGTTTGAAGAAAGAATTGAAAATTAAGAAAATTTAGATAGTAAGAAGAATGAAGATTTTGAGTATGTTCAGGAGAGATTTAAAGTATTAGACACTATGGATGGTGGAGATAAAGAGCAATTCAATCTATAATAAAAGCATCTTCGAACTTGAGATGAAAATTCTTCCTAATCATTTGAAGTATATGTTTTTAGGAGAATCATCCACCCTACCAGTTATTGTATCTTCGGAGTTAAACGAATATCAAGAACAAAAATTGTTGGAAATTTTAAAAAGATACAAAAAGGCTTTTGGATGTACTTTAGCGGATATTAAAGCAATCAGTCTTTCGATTTGTATGCAGAGGATTTTATTAGATGAAGAACATAAACCGAGAGTTGATCCGTAGAGGAGATTGAATTCAATAATGAAAGAAGTAGTTAAGAATGAGATTTTAAAATGGTTGGATGCTAGAATTATTTATCCTATTTCGGATAGTGCTTGGGTGAAGTCCAATACATTGTGTATCGAAAAAAGGAGGAGTGAATGTTGAGGTGAACGAATGGAATGAAATTATACCAAGACAAATTAATGGACGACGAATTTGTATTGACTATAGGAAATTAAATGCCGCCACCCGAAAAGATCACTTTCCTTTTCCTTTTCTCGATCAAATACTAAATGAGACTACATTGGACACAAATCTTCTTGCTTTACGGATAGATATCTCGGTTATCGTCAAATATCTATTCGCTCCTACAGAATCGAAAAGACAATATTTCTGCTACTTCTAGACCTTGGTTTTCGAAGAATATCTTTTAGATCGTGTAATGCACTCGTAACGTTTCGAGATGTATGATGTTCTATCTTGACGAGTATGATAGATAATGGAATAGAAGTTTTCGATGAATGATTCGTCTGTGTTCGAACTTCATTTGAAATCTATTTGGAAAACTTAGCAAAAGTTTTGGAGCTTGCGGAGAAAATAAATTTAGTTACGAATTCGGAGAAATGTCGATTTATGGTTACGGGAGGATTGTGCTTGAGCGTAAAATTTCTAAATTTGGTATGGAGGTCGACCTCGCTAAAATTCGAGTGATTGAGAGATTGTCGCACCACTATAGTGAGAGAGGTGAGGAGTTCTTAGGACACGCCGAATTTTACGAAGCGATATATTAAAGATTTTCTAAAATTACCAAACTTTTGTGCTCGACTTCTAGAAAATGATAGAAAATTTGATTTTAATAATGAATGTTTGTGTGCTTTTGAATTATTAAAAGAGAAATTAATCATCGTATCTATAATTGTTTCACCTGGAGAAACAATTTGAACTTATGTGTGATGCTTAATGATTATGCGATCGAAGTAGCGTTAGGCTGAGCATGATAAAGTTTTCAAAGTCATTTACTATGCTATTAAAACTCTTAATGAAACTTGGATTAATTATACCACTACTGAAAGAAAGTTATTAATTATAGTATTTGTTTTTGAAATTTATAATAATTGGAGCTAAAAGTATTGTGCATACAAACTATTCAGCTATCAAATATTTAATGCAAAAGAAGGATGTCAAACCTAGATTGATTAGATGAATACTTCTTACACGAGAATTTGATTTTATGATAGTAGATCGGAAGGGATATGATAACCAAATAGTTGATCATTTGTCGAGATTAGAATATGATAAATTATCTGAATTTGAGAAGTAAGTTACAGAAACTTTCCCTAATGAACAACTTTATACTATTATGGGAAAAAAATTGTCTTGGTATGCTGATATTGTGAATTATATTGTGAGTTATTGTACTACCTGATTTGAAAATGCAACAACAAAAGAAGTTTAAATATGATGCAAGATTTTATTTTTGGGATGAGCTCTATCTATATAAACAGTGTAGGGATTTGATTATTAGGAGATGTGTGCCACACGAAGAAACTAATTTAATTATTCAACGATGTCATGATTCTAAATTTGGAGGTCGTTTCGATGTTGATAAAGCTAGCTTTAAGATTTTACGATACGAATTTTATATCGTCTACTCTTTTAAGGATGAATACAAATATATTAAATCATGCGATCGATGTCAGAGAGTAGGTATTATCTCTAGAAGAAATGAAATGCTTCTAAACTATAATTTAGAAGTTGAAATTTTTGATGTATGGGGATTAGATTTTATGGGACCATTTACTCCATTTGAGAATTTATATATACTGGTTGCAGTTGATTATGTCTCGAAATGGATTGAAGATATTGCTTTCTACTAGATCTGATGCTTGGAGTGTTTCAAAATTTTTAAAGAAAAATAAATTTGCGAGATATGGAATGCCGATAGTGATTATAACTGATGGTGGATCCCATTTTAGGAATAATCAAATTAAGAGATTGATTGAAAAATATAATATTATTCATAGAATGCTTATTGCTTATACGTCCACAGGATTAGTGGTTTAGCGAAGTGTCTAATCGTGAAATTAAAAGAATTTTGGGAAAGCTATGGATAATCGCAAATTAGATTGATTACAGCTCGATTGAATCATCGCGATATGGAGCTTATAGAATCTAGCTTTTAAAGCCGTTATGGAATGTCTTCTTATAGTCTAGTGTTTGGTAAGACTTGTCATTTACCGGTTGAATTGGAGCATAAAACATATTGGACGATAAAACAGTTGAATTTTAATTTAAAAAATATTGGAGAAGAGATTTATGCAATTGAATGAATCGGAAGAAATTAAAAATGCATCTTATCACAATGACAGAAACTATAAAGAGAGAATGAAATTGTGGCATCGGAAGATATTGAAAAAGAAAATTGAACATGGACAGAAAGTTTTGTTACTGACACGATATTGAAATTATTTACGAAGCTCGAAGTTCATATAGTTGGGACCTTTTACGATTGTAAAAATTCATTCTTTTGGATACATTGATATTGAGGATCCGATGCCGGAAAGATTTTCAAGGTTAATGGGCATCAATTAAAACCTTACTTTGACGAGTTTCAACCTGACTTCAAAGAGGTTTTAATGCTGAATCTCGATTAACTGAATGGTTTGTCGGGCTGACGACTTTAAACCAAGCGCTTTATGGGAAACAACCCATATGTATTTTTGTAGTGTGTTTGTTGTTTGTTGTAGTTGTGCTTTTAGATAGTTATTTTGGAATCCTAATCGCTCCTAAATACTTTTAAAAATTGATAAATATTGGATCGAATTGAGATATTGGAATATTCTGGGCCAAACGAAGTCCAGTAAAATTTTTTACCACTGGCGCCGCTAGCGCCCAAGTATAGACTGTATGCTGAACTTCAGGATTTGAGCACCGCCGGCGCCTAAATCGTGGTGACAGTTAGTGGAGTTTAAAAATTCGATTTTTTGCGGTTTTGAGCGTAATCTTCTTCCTTATAAACCGCAAAACTTCATTTTAAACCTCTAACCACCAGAAAAACGAAAACTTCATTTCCCAATTCGCATCCCATGGATTCCTACTCCATAGAACCCCCTCGATCTCGCATTTTCAACCGACGGAAGTTTATCAGTTTGGAGGCGCAGCGATTATTCACCAAGTTGATGATGAAGAGGAGAATTATCAATGATACTTCTAAAAAAAATAATAATAAAAATAAAATAAAAAATTGTAGAAATTAACTCCTGCTCTACAAACTTTTCTATATATGCTCAATCATTTCACATTATATTCGTATTAAAGCGTAGTAGAAGTAGAAATGACTTTTTCCTTACTACATCATTATTGTACCTAAATAATTCCTGTTTATTCTTTCTCTCATGCTTTAGAAAATTTTATGATTCATTTTTATGCTAAAGCTGTAATTTGGGGGAAGGAGAAACATTTTTCAAATTTAAATATTATTTGTCCTTAATGAACTAATATTTTCTTTTAAAAAAATATTAATATAACATAAGGAATGAAAAATCTATTAAAGACTACTTAAATTTTTGAATTTATAAATAATTTAGTAAACATAACTAAAATTTCAATAATTTTGATTGATTTTAAGAATAAAATTATTTAACTTAAAGAATAATAAGATTAAGAATTTTTATATTTATAGTAAATAAAATTGTACTTTATAAATACTAGGAATCGAGATTATTACTGAAAAGAAAAGATTGAAATAATTTTTGAAAAATACTTATTAAGAATGTCATATTTATTAAGTAAAAAAATGTATATTGTTTAAATATAAGTTAAGAATAGTCAAGTTCAAAATCATTAACAGGCTATCCAAAAATAGTAATCCTCACAAATAAAAAAAATAGAGGATTGAATAATATCCTTAAATAAAAAAGAAAAAAAAATGCAGAAAAAAAGAAATGTGAGGAGAAGCTTAAGGAAATGCCTAATCAAAAATTGGTTTCACTTGAATTATCTTATAGAAAGAAAACTAATTACATTTTTAACTTAATTTTTATGTACAAATATTTTTACTAAAAAAATATTTCATGAAAATCTCTTTTGTAAATATTTTATGTGACCTTAATATGATAAATTACAATTATTCTTGAAATAAATGAAAAATTGGAAGTCTTATGATTTGGTAGTTAAGTATTCTTTAAATTCTTAAAATTAACCTTAATTAGTGAAATTTGGTTAATGATTTGCTAAATTATTTATAAAATAAAAAATTACAAGAAATCTTAAATATTTAAACTTCATTCTAAATGTTATACATTTTATATAATTAAAAGAGTTACTTGAGGACAAGTAACGTTTACGTTTGGGGGAATTTGATCCACTTAAAAAATACCTATTTTTTGCATTATTTATAATACAATTCTTAAGGATATTATGCTTTAATGAAATGTATTTTTATGTTTTTGGAAGTAGGTGATAAAAAAAGAGTTCTAGAAGGAAAAATGAGCAAAAATAGAACTTAAAGAGCAAGATATCGAAATTATAGAGTCCAGCGCTAGCACCGAATCCGGCGCTGAGCTCGAGAATCCGGCGCTAGCGCCGGCTCAATCTGAGACGCGAGCAGGATTTTTGACGACTTTGAGCGGTTATTTTGACGGTGTTAAGCGATTATTAGACGCTTTAGAAAGCGAAAGTTACTCACTAATATATAGGACATGTGATACGATGCGTACGGACAGCCAGGAAACGGTTTAAATAGCGAAGAGGTGCGATCCAAAGTGAAGAGGTGCGAAGACACAGTCGCGGACTCGGCGCTGGCGCCGGATCCGAACGCTAGGCGCGACAGGTCACTCTCTAGAAGATACATTGTATTTGGACGAATTTTGAAGAGGTGCCTTAAGCAACCCATGGTCAAATTCGGAGCTCCATAAATAGGACTCAATTCTAAAGAGAAAAGCGCCCCTATTAGTCCCTTTTTAGCATTCTATAGTCATATACCCCCCTCTAGCATCCAATCATTTTAGGGAGCCACTTTCTTTTGCATTTAGTGAGTTTAATTAGGTAATTACTTACTCGATTCATTGAGTAGTAAGTGTGAGTTTTAGTATTGTTCTTGTTGAAGTTTTGTACCTTGCATTGGAGTCGGTAAGAGTCGAGTGAATCACTGAAGAAACATTCAAATAAGTATTTGTAAGCTTGGTTCAAAATTTTATAAATATGTTTTGTTGTGTGAATTCAATGTGTTCGAGTAGTTAGTTTTTTTACTCCTTTCAATTATGAAAAGATAATAAGATAATTAAATTTTGTTGGAGAATTTAACTTAAAATATTTAAAAAATTGTGATGATATTAATGCCGATCTTGCATTTACTTTTTAAACTGAGTCATTTAAATTATTAAAACGCATAGAAGAATTTTAAGGCACTTATCCGAAGATGAGTTATTAGCTAAGTAGATATCGCTATGAATCATTAGTTAATCAAGAACTTTATGCGGATTATTCAAGTGAAGTTGCAAATAAATAGGAAGATATTATTTATTGGGCGTAGAATTAATTAGTTTTTAAAGTAAGAGCTAAATTCCAACGATTTGATGCTATAGAAGGGAACGGGTCATTGGTAGAGCACGACCATACCAGCCTTAGGCATCTGCAGTAGTGTGGCTGGATTAACTCATTCTACTAATAAAACATCTTGAAGTCGATCTATAGATTAGCCAATGTTCTTTATATTATCGAGCGAAGGTAAAGAATATGAATGCTTCTATTTGGCACAATACCATAATCTATATTCTCCATAATTGATAATTATTCTAAAAATCTTGGACTAGTTGAAAATGAGAAAGTTGTTTTAATTATATCTGCTTTAATCTTTACTTTATTACTGCTTACTTACATTTAGTATAAACTTTATTAAATTTAAAATCTGAATTTTTGAAAAGAAATAAAAATAGTAATTACTTTAATTTAAAAAATCTAAAATATTTCTTAATTTTCTCATAATCTTCCCTGTGAGATTGATAACTGGGACTTCGATAGATGCCGCATTACTTAAAACGATACGTATACTTTCGTTTGAAATTGTGACTTTACAATAATTAATATAAATATTTAAATATAAATTCATAAATTCTTACATAAGTAAAGATCATCGCATCGTGCAATCAAGTTTTTGGTGCCGTTGTCAGGGAAGAAAGGAAGAAAGTTAAAAAGACAATGTTTATATTTCTCAAATTAAGAATAATTTATACACTTTTATTTCTTTAAATAAAAATACAAAAACACATATAAAAACAAAAATACTAAAAAGATTTTAATTTAATTTTTATGCGTCGTTCTGGATCTGAAGGATTATTACCTTTTGATTCTGAATTAGAAAGAACAGATTAAAAGAATAAGAAAAGGAAAACAAATTAAAAATATCGGGAAATGGCTAACTTACATAACAATAATCGAAATCCGATAGAAATCGATGAACAAAATGTTTATAAATCGTTAAGGGATTATGTAAACCCTACAGGTGATGAAGCTTCATATTAGTATTCGAATCGCAATTTGTAGATGCTTGAATTCTTTTGAGCACTAAATATTTTATTATTCAAATTGTTCAAAATAATCGATTGGAGGAACACGAATGAGGATCAAAATTTACACTTTCTTAGTTTCTTAGAAGCTTTGTCTTACCTTTAAATATAATAATATTTCCGATGATCTTTATTAAGACTTAAATTCTTCCTTTTTAACTTTAAAAGATAAAGCGAAAGATGTAAGCTAATTCATTAAGTAACTTGTTTCATTAAAATTTGGGCGAGATGCTATAGCAAAAATTCTTCGTTAAATATTTTCCTCCTTCAAAAGCATTAAATTAAAAATGATATTACTTCATTTATGCGATTTGATGAAGAAAGCAATTTATGAAGGCTTTGGAAAGATTTAAAGAACTATTACGAAAATGTCATAAATGCATGTTTCTCAAGATTAGTTAATTATTCAAAAATTTTATAATGAAACTTATTAGATCACTTAGATCTATTATAGATCTTCTTGTTAGTGGATTCTTTAATAGTTAAGACAATTTGAAGAAAGCTTATCTTTAATTGAAGAAATGATTAATAATAATTTTCAATAAGCTACGAAAGAGTTAATCACAAAGAATGGCAAGTATTCGAATAATGAAGCGTTTTCATTTTAGACTATGCAGTAGCTAGCGATATCTAGAAATTAGATTCTGCTTATTAATATATCGCATGTAAGTAATGAAAATTATGCGAATCATCGATGATTCTCAAGCAATAAAACTTTCTAATATTACTTAGTAAACTAATAAACGCTATTCAATTATTATAATCGAGTTGGAAAAATCATCCTAATTTTAATTGGAATAATGGACATCAACAATGGAGTAATAATCGAGTTAATCAATCGGAAATTGGAACAATCAAGAAATTCGAACTTTAGATCAACTTACCCTCGCAGTTTTAACAATCAATGAGAAAAATTTATCATAGAAGAATTGATCTTCGCAATGCAGTGATCATTCTAAAGTCAAAACACTTCTTATTCGAAAATATTGAGAATCGGATGAGTCAATTGCTAATTTTATTAATTACGAACCTCGAAAACATCTACTAATGAATGATCGAAATTAATCACAAAAGCTAGGAAAGATCATGAACAATAAAAAGTATCTGACTTAGAAGTGAAAAAGAATTAAAAGAGAAAATTCAGAATGAAATTGAAAAAGAGAGAGTAGAAGAAATTGAAAAAACCTAAAGATCTTATTTCTCAAGTAAAGATCGAGTCATAATTCATATCGAAGTGGAAGTTGAAAACCACCATCACATTTTCCTAAAGATTAAAACGGCGAAGCTTGTGACATCGATTTTCTAAGTTCTTTCGAGATTTTTAAAAACTTACCATCAACATTACCTCTTGAAGACTTTGGAACGAATGTCAAGCTATGCGAAAATTTTTAAGGATATTTTAAGCAAGGAAAGGAAATTTGAAGCTATGAAGCATTGCGTTAAGTGAAGAATGTAGTGCGATAATTCGAAAAGCACTAACTCGAAACTTAAAGATGCTGGATGTTTCATTTATCATGATGCTTATTAAAAAAAATTTTGTGGAAGAGCGCTTATGTGATTTAGGAGCAAGTATTAATCTCGTGTCGTTTTCAATCTTTCGAATGTTAGATTTAGGAGAGATTTCTCCCACCACTGTAACCCTTCAGTTAGCAGATCGATCATGAAGAAAAATTAATAGGAGTTCTGAAGAATTATAAGAAAACTTTTGGTTGGACTATTGCAGATATAAAAGGAATAAGCCTCTCAATCTGTATGTATAGGAATTTAATGGAAGAAAATTGTAAACCAACTATTGAACCTTAAAGAAGATTGAACCCAATTATGAAAGAGGTTGTAAAAAAGGAGATTTTGAAATGGTTAGATGCAGGAATTATTTATCCTATTTCGGATGGTCAATGGGTAAGTTCTATTCATTGTGTTCCGAAGAAAGGAAGAGTAACTGTCATTGTTAATGAAAGAAATGAATTAATTCCATAAGAGCAAGTTACTTAGATGACGAATTTGCGTGTATTGAAAATTAAACGCCATTAGAAATGATCATTTTACTTTACCTTTCTTGGATCGGATGTTGGATAAATTAGTCGGACACTCATATTACGTTTTACGGATAGATATTGCAGTTATTATCAATTACTCGTTGCTCTCGAGACTCAGAGATAAAGCAACATTCACAAGTCCTTATGGAACGTTTGTGTTTTAAAAGAATGTCTTTCGGTTTATGTAATGCGCGCATACTTTCGAAGATGTATGATGACGATATTATGTGATTTAATTGATAAAGGAATTGAAGTATTTATGGACGATTTTTCGGTTTTGGAACTTCTTTTAGATGCTTGTCTAGAAAATATAACGAAAGTTTTGAAAAGATGTGAAGAAACAAATTTGATTACAAGCGGGAAAAATATCGGTTTGTGATTAGCGAGAAGGAGTGTACTTCGACATAAAATTTCACGAAATAGGTATGGAAGTTGATCGGACAAAAGTGAAAATTATTGTTGAAGCTTCGATCATTACTAACATTCTTGATGTGAGAAGTTTTACGATTCATCTTGGATTTTATTGGAGATATATAAAGGATTTTTCAAAGTTGTTAAGCCTCTTTGTCGTTTATTAGAAAAAAAGTTTAAGTTCGAATTTAATAAAGATTGTACGAATGCGTTCGATATTTTAAAAGAAAAATTAATCGTTACTGCTTTATTATTATTGCTGCACTGATTGGAGTAAATCTTTTGAATTAATGCGTGATGCAAGTTATTATGCGATTGGAGCTGTATTAGGACAAAAATATGAGAAAATTTTTAAAGTTATATATTATCTTGTAAGACTACTAAATGAAACTCGAAAATTGCACTACTATCGAGAAGAGTTTTTAGACGATAGTATGTTTTGATAAGTTTAGACAGTATCTTCTTAGAACGAAATGTATCGTACATACGATCGTTACTTTTATTAAGTATTTAGTGTCTAAAAAGGATGTTAAGCTCAGATTGATCAGATGGGTTTTACTTTTACGAGAATTTAATTTTCAAATAGTGGATGGAAAAGAGCTGATAAACAATTATTGATTATTTATCGAGAATCAAAAATAATAGTGACGATATTTATGAAGAAAATATAAATGAGAAATTTAGGATGACGAGTTATATGTTCTTGAGGATTACTGAAATGTCTTGGTATGCTTTGACATAGTTAAGCTATTTGGTTAGCAATATTTTATCGTATGGGTTGAGTAACAAATATATTAAGAAATTCGAGAATGATTGTAAATCGTATATTTGGGAAGATCCTCATTTATTTAAAATAGGAAGAGATTACGTGATTCGAAAATGTGTACGCTATGAAGAAACTTTTACGATTATTCGAAAATGTCGTGATTCGAATTTGGAGGACACTTTGGAGTAGATAAAACTACGTTTAAAATTTTAAATTTTGGATTCTATTGGCCTATATTATTTAAAGATGTTAGACATTATGTGAAACATTGTGATCGATGTCAAAGAATGGGAAATATATCCAAAAAAGATGAAATGCCTCTAAACTATATATTATAATTTAAAATTTTTGATATATGGGGTTTAGACTTTATGGGACCTTTTGTACGTAACATACGGAAAGATTTATATTTTATTAGCGAGTTGATTATGTTTCGAAGTGGATCGAAGTTGTAGCACTTTACCTAGCTTGTGATTCGAAAAGTGTTTCGAAATTTTTAAAGAAGATTTTTACAAAATTTGGAATGTCGGGATAATTATCGCAGATGGGGGAAGTCATTTCGAAATATAAGAATTCGATCATTACTTAAAAAAATTCGAAATTAAACATAGAATTACGATTAGCTTATTACCTCAAAACAAGTGGAATGATAAAGTATCAAACGAGAGAAATTAAAAGAATATTAGAGAAGATTGTTAGTCACTAAAAGAGCGTGGGTTAATAGACTGATTACGATTATAGAGACTTATATAACGAACTTATAAGACACACTAACATAATGTCACCTTATCGGTTAATTTATGGTAAACATTGTCACTTACCTGTTGAACTGAAACATAAAGCTTACTGAGCGATAAAGTAGTTCAATTACGATTTGAATGCTGCAGGAGAGAAACGATTATTACAACTGAATGAAATTAAAGTGTTAAGAAATGAGTCCTATGAAAATGCAAAGATTTATTAGGAAAGAATGAAGAAATTGCATGACAAAAAAGATTTCAAGAAAAATATTTGTGCTCAGACCAAAGTGTTATTATTTAATGCTTCGTTTAAAACTTTTTCTCGAAAAATTAAGATCTAAATGGATGGACGCATTTATAATTGAGAAAGTATCTATATGGATTTGTGGATATTAAAGATCCTAAAATTGAAAAAATATTTAAAATTAACGGATTAAGACTAAAGCCTATATAGAAGAAATGAAACAAATTACGAGAGAGACTTACGAGCTGAGTGCTACCGATTAATTGCGATTGAAGTCGAGTGACGACGTTAAATCCAAGCGACTTTGTGAGGAACGGCCATTTATTATCATTGTGATTGTTTGTGCTTTGAATTTATCTTAATCGTTGTTTGTATGTGGATCATACTCCTTTATTAGACCTATTTTTAGGATTGAAACTTTGTAAAATTTGACGATAGG
This sequence comes from Papilionanthe hookeriana x Papilionanthe teres, assembly GCA_022702705.1. Taxonomy (NCBI): domain Eukaryota; kingdom Viridiplantae; phylum Streptophyta; class Magnoliopsida; order Asparagales; family Orchidaceae; genus Papilionanthe; species Papilionanthe hookeriana x Papilionanthe teres. The sequence goes on from CM040430.1 coordinate 103,629,808, forward strand.
CGAATCAAAGTCGATCGTGATTCCGGGCCTAGGCGCCCACAATCAGGCCTAAGCGCCAGAATAACATGTGCGTATCGATGGTCCGGCGCTAGCGCCGGATTCCGGCGCTAGGCGCTAGTCCGACGCTAGCGCGCGATTCAGCGCTAGCGCCACGGTTACTGATCATGTAAAAATAAAAAATCTTCAGTTTTTCACATGAAATCTCTTTATATATTGCCCTATCTTCGTCCCCAATCACATAGAAACCATAATTTCGACCAGAGCAATCCATTTTGGAGTTAAGAGGAGTTTGGAAGCAATGGATAGAGGAAATCATGGAAATGAGGTAAGAGACAAATCCCCCAAAGATCCTCAACCTTATTTTAATGGTTTTATTGCAGTTAGTATGGAGAGATTATTTAGTCGATTGGAAAAGATTGAAGCGGAACTTCAAAGCATTGAGATCGTTTGCACGAGAAGTATCAACAAATTGAGCATATGGAATGACAAACGAAACTTCAATTTGATCATATGGCGGCCTATCAAGACGCTCAAGTAGCAATGTATGAGAAGAACAAGTGGATCGATGAAAAGACGGCTTTGGAATTTTCAAGGGCGTTGGCTTTCTATCTCGGCGGTCCTAGCGAACTTCATTGCGAAAGAGATGGGTTTGGACACCCGTCCACCATATTTCTGTTGTGTAGTCAATCACAAATTCCGTATGAGAGTTGGGAAAAGGTTCCTCCCTGGAGGCCTATTGATCTAACTAATCTATATGACTACCAAACAGTAGGAGATGAAGCTGATATGGATATGCTTGCTGATCAACCAACTAAGACTTCACAACCTATTCAGCTTTACTTTCCTGAAAGTTCCAGAGTGATACTGAAGAAAATCAAGTAATTGCAAAAAGAGGTACAAAATGTTTTGAATGTCATCAATAATATTTCTGATTTATTTGATCACATAAACTGGAGAATGAAGGAATAATTTGATCACACTGGTCGGATTGAAATGGGTCTGATTAATCTGTTGAAGAAGAATGCTGTGATTGCTGAGGATTCATCTGATGAATTCCCATTTCGTCCCTTCTACAATTTATTTGTACATTGTCAATCTATTGGAGATATCAGAAAGGAGGATAATTCGGAGACTGGTAAGGAGTGACTCCTGGATTCTGCTTGCGCTTGATGTGTGTTTGTTTTACTTTGCTTTGTTTTGCTTGGTGTGTTTAGTATTTGCTTTGCTTTGTAGTTTGCATTTAGATTTACTATGCTTATTTCGTTGTGTGTGCTTAGATTTTAGTGTTTGGTTATCTTAGTGTATTTGCAACACTAAAAATCTAAGGGTCGTTGATTTGATTTGATAAACATGTTAGAGTTTATGTTGTAATGTGGATTTTATATATAAAAGTGATGTTTTGTGTTGTTTGTGTAAGAATTGTGTTAGTTATTGCTTGTGTGATGAAATAGATGTAATGAAGTGTTAAATGAGATTGTGGAGGACGAAACGATTGAAATTACGAAAAAATTTTCGGAACCAGAAAAATTTTTGCACTGGCGCCGCCGGCGCCTAAATACAGAAACTTTGGCTGATTGGATAAATAGAGCGCCGCAGGCGCCCGAATACAGAAAAAGGCCAAAACCCTTATATTTCGCGATTTTGACCCTGAGACCCGCGAATTTCTCCCTTGCTTTCGTCTTCCTCCATTTTCGCGATAGTGAAGTTACAAGGGATAGAGCAATTTTGAATTATTGTATTCAGACTATGAAGAAGATTGATATTGGAGCTATTGTCTTCAAAAACATTCAGTCTATTGCTAGAGGAGAGACCACTGGAGGATTAGGACATCCCTGCTACGATTCATGCCCCGTGTGTACGAGTCCGGAGTAGAATTCGACGAGTTCGAAGAGGTAGCTATACCACCGAGACCGATTACCAAGACTATCATTCGTACTTAATGAGTCTTATGTGAGAGCACGAGATGAGAGTAGGAGTACTGATATTCCTACTACGAGCTACGACATTCCATCTACGTCTGAGCCCCTACATTGCCCGATAATATGGAGCAGTTGAGATTACAGAGTGATAGTATGGATAGACTCCATGGTAGGATGGATTTGTTTGAGGCTAGAAGTGATGTGAATGAGGATTATATGAGAGGAAGAGTTGAATATGATATTGCCTATCATGACGCCCAGGTCAGATTCATGAGGGGTGAGACTGGTGTGATATACCCTACTTGCCCCAACTATGCACCATATAGACCTGGTCCTGCTGACCCTACTGATGAAGCTGGTGTTGAAGAGTGGTAGTTTGTATGTTTCTGTTTCTGTTTTTCTTTTTATGTGTTGTTTTTATGATGTAGTAGTTATTTAGTTTCTATGTGATGTGTGAGCCTGTTGATGTACTGTAGTGTTGTAATGAAAAGTTGAAATTGTTAAATAAAATGTGTAGTGCTGTGATAGTTTGTTTAGTACTTGTGGTGTTTTGTTGGATGTTTAAATGTTTAAAGTTGATATCTCTTTACCCTGCAAATGTTTAAAAATTTTATATCATCATTACTAATCTGTTTCATATCTGCTATTGTAAATTTTGATCTAATACTAGATAGTTTTGAAGATTTCGAGATCCAGACACAAAAATGTTAGTTTCTTTTACTCTCTACTGTTTCAAATTTATTGAAAAATTTAAGTTTGGGGGAGGGTAGAAAAATATTAACTCTTATTTGTCCTTAATTATTATATTTTTAAAAATTAATAGCATAACTTCTGGCAGTTTAACCTCACTTTATATAACTAAAACTTTATATTTCAGTTGAATATTATGGAAGGATTGGATGAAAGTTTTTAGTAATAAAAATTAATTTTATAGGGGTAGGATATTTTGTATGAAAGGATTTGATTATAGTTAACTATTTAAAGTAAAGAAAACTGTATTTTTGAAATGTTAAGATACTTAAAGTATTATGTGTTAAGAAGAGATTGTGACTTTATGATGAATAATAAAGCTCAAACATAATTATAAAGTAAGGAGATGTCTTGAATTTGAACTTTAGAAAGATAGATGAAGTTCAAAATCATTAAAAATTTATCCAGAATATAGTAATCATCATGAAAAAAAAGAAAAGGAAAGAAAAGAAAAGAAGGATTGAAAACAATCCGAAAAGAAAAAAGAAAGAAGAAAAGAAAAGAAAAAGAAAGAAAAATATTTATGAGGCGAAGGACGATGAAATCGCCTAATAAAAAATTGGCTACTGAGCATCAAGTCTATAGAGAAGCTTGATTTCGTTTCGAATTTATATTTAAAGCGTTGGCTACATTACGATGAAACATTCGATGAAGTTTGCATGAACTCCTTTTTTCATAGTCTTTCAGCGCACTCTTAATGTGACAAATTATGGTTTATCTTGAAATAAATAGAAAATGAAACTCTTGGAATCGATTCTCGAATATTCTTATACTTATAGTGTTGACTACGAATTGCTGAATTCTTTCGAAAGTTTTACCAATATATTCCTTTGAATGAAAAATTTTAGTGTCCTTCAGGTGAAAAGTACATTGTCTTGAGTTATATATTTATGTAGTAAAAGGATTACTTGAATACAAGTAATAGTTAAATTTGGGGGATTTTGATGCACCAAAAATATACATTGTTTTTGCTACATAGTTTTATCTATTTTTGGTGATATTGCACTTTAAAGAAATGTATTTTTCATGATTTGTTGCAGATATGATGATTTTAGGTGATTGGAGCAAAAAGAAGAAAAAAGGAACGAATTCGAAGTGAAAAGGAGCAAAATGTGACAAAATAGCTTATGGCGCCGGTGGCGCCAACTTCCAGAGACTCCATAATTAATGGACAATAGAGCGCCGCCGGCGCTCTACGTCGGTGCAATTCAAAAATGAAGAGTTTTGGCGACTCTTGGGAATTCGTTTCTAACATATATGTAACTGTTTTTTTGATGAAATTTGAGAGGGGAGAGAAGAGTGTAGAAGTAGAGATAGTATGAGTTTAGAGTTAGGCTTTGGAAGAGTGTAGAAGTGAAGATTTGAGAAGGGTTCCTCTTTAAGGAGTGAAGGAGAATGAGTAAAGTGAGAGATTGTTTCTTCCTTTTCATTCTAAAGAGGGAATTGAGTGTTGCAAAGAAGATAGAAAATGATTCAAAGAAGCTTGAGGATTTGCTTGGGAAGAGAAAGAGATAAGTTGTATTTCTTATTGTGATTTGTATGATTTTTCTTTTATATATAATATTCATGTTTTATTGTGTCTTCTCTATGAATTATGAGTAGCCTCCTTTGTCTTTCTTCTTGCATAGAGATGTGATGATGTGATAATGTGAATTTGAAGTGTTTTTAAAGTATTGAAGAAATTGTAAGGGTTTTTCATTTCGAACTTAATTTACTTTTTGATCTGACCAACTGAATTGTTAAAATTTGTTGTTGTACATTAACTCCGAAAGGATTGAGTGTCCTACAACAATAATGAAGAATTCATTCAATGTCCATGAATGAATTGTGTAGTTCATGAGAATTGAGTACAAATAAATAGGAAATGTGTTTTGATGGACTGAATTGAAGGTTTTAGAGTGACAGATGAGATCCGAATTGTTCTAAGATTGGTAATTAAGTTGAGGTTAGCGCTTCGAGTGAAGGGTGAGTGGGAGCTCCAGTAGTGACACCGGTATCCTCAAGCTTAGCGCTTAGATTTAGTAGTCGAACTTAGGATATGTCGATGTTCTTTACATGCTTGGAAGAGGTACTTCTTTTGAGAGTAAAGAAACATTTATGCTCCTATTGTAGCACAATACTGATAAATAATCGTTCCATATCGTTCACACGTCATATACTCATTGTTCGAGAGGAAAGACAACTTTTCATATATATCAAAACCTTTCAAATACTAAAGCTTAGTGTGTGTGTTAGTTTAGTCTTGTTTAAAGATATTAGAAGTAATTGTGGTTTGCTTAATCATTACTTGTTTTACGCATCTTGTTAGTAGAAGTAAAATTAAACTATAATTGCGATTTGAGTATTGGATTTCAGTATTACGCTATCTATTGTAAGGAACGTATCTATAGCCAGGACTCCATTAGAGCCATGTATTACTTGATACGATACGTATACTTTCGTTGAAGTTTGGACTTTACAAAATCATTATAAATATATAAATTTGGGTTCATAAGTTCTTGCATAATAAAAAGTCCGCATCAACAAGGTGAGAGAAAAAGAGAGAGTGATAAATTTCTTCTTTTCTTTTCACTTTGTTCTTGAAGAGGATTGTAAGGAGATTGCTTATGTTATACAAAGAGGTCTGATTTCCATCAAAGATAAGTATTTTCATTGTGTTTTGATTTGAATCTAGTACTTTGTTTGCATGGTTTTAAAGTCTTGTTCAATGAAAAGTTCTTGTTATTTCTCCATTTATAGTGAGTACTTTTCCTTACTCTTCTTTCTTACAATGAATTAGTATACATGTGTAGGATATAGAATTGTGTGAAATGAGAATATATTGTAATGATTTTACTTTGTTCTTAATTTACATGCAAACTTGATCAACTTGCATGTTAAAATCTGTTGTGAAAACATGCAAGAACCGGTATGGTGTTGTCTCAATCAACTGTGATAGAATCACATGAGATTGTATGGATGAGAATGTAAATCATATATATGATTGCAAATAATAGAGAGAAACTTTGAAGAGTGTAGAATTAGAGGACTTTAGAGTGATAGACAAAAGCCCCTTAATTTGGTCTATAGTTTTAGGTTTTGATGCGAGATGTTAGCCTCCAAATGGAGGAATAAGAGGGAACTCTAAAGTGAGAGCTATTATCTTCCCTGCGTAGCCCATCTTCAAAAATATTCAAATTTTAGATTAACTAATGTTTTTTATAGCATTTCTAGTAAGGGTAAAGAATATAATTGTTCATATTTGTCACAATCTATTTCACTACTTGTTTTACTTTTACACATGTCACTAATTTCATTGTATGAGGAAGGGTACCTTTAGTATATCAAACCCCACTTTCTGATTTTCACTAAGTATTTTAGTTTAGAAGTAGAATTAGTATTGTAATGATAATTGTAGAATTTAATTAAAACCAAACTTTTATTGACCTTTCAAGCTATGAGGTGTTATTGTTGACTAGAATTTATCTTTAAATCCATCGTGATTAACCTTGATCTCTGTGGGATCGATATATTACTTGATAACGATATTTATACTTGCGTAGAATCTCAATTAAACTCTCATTTGCATCGGCATCAAGTTTTTGGCGTCATTGTAAAGAAATAGATATAATTAAAAGGAAGTATAAAGTATAAACTCATATATAAAACGTAAGCATAAATATCATGAATCACAGATACTTCACGACTTGAGAGTAACGTGAGATCCTTGTAGTTGTCTGTAGGCGTGGGAGAGGGAGCTACAGTGATTCAGTTTTCTTAGGTATAGTAGAGTGGTGTGGAAGTGGGAGTTGGACGTATGAGGAGGAAAGGGTTGATAATTCTTGTGGTTGGTGTGGAAGAGTCTTCATTTGGTTGTGTGGCAAATGAATGGGAATTTTCATCAAAAATTACATGTCTTGAGATAATTATCTTACCAAAATTTAGATAAAGAAACTTATAGCCTTTGTGATTGGGTGATCGAGTGGACCTTATAGCTAGTTTATGAGCCGCTAGGGGCTGTATCCACAGATAGAACAACCAAACGCTTTGAGATGGGTGTAAGTAGGTTTGTGGCATATAAAAGTTCATATAAAGATGCATCCAAGGTGTTCCAAGGTGACATTCTGTTAATTAGATAGGAAACTGTACGTAAGGTGTCGACCAAGAAATGATATGGGAGAGATGCATCAGAAAGTAGAGCTCGGTTGTTTCAATGAGATGTCAATGTTTATGTTTCACAACCCCATTTTGTTCCGAAGTGTAGGGACATGATAATTGGCAAATAATGACATTTGTCATTGAAAAATTTTTCAAGGTCAGCACTCATAAACTCCTTTGCACCATTAGTAAGTGATAGTTATCTTAAATTAGGTTTTAATCCTATTAATAAATGTGACGCATTTATTAGTAACCTTAGATTTTGTAAAAAGAGGAAAAATCCAACAAAATATCAAGTAGTCATCAATGAAAATAACATAATAACGAAAACCTTGATGAGAGATAAAAAGGGAAAGATCCCATATATATGAGTATATAAGTTGAAAGCGATTATTCTTATGTGATGTATGGGAAAATGTTATCTATGACTTGTAATAACATTGCAGCTATTACATGGTAATATAGTGGATGGAATCCCTAATGTCAGATGTAGTTTGTTAATACTCTGAAGAACATTGGTATGGGGGTGGCCAAGCAGTCGGTGCCATGTTGAAGGAAGAGAAAGGGAAGTATGAAGAGCTTGATGAGTTGATGATGTCGAAGGAGTGAAATGAAAAGGATAGAGATATTTAGAGCAACGTCCTCGAAGTAGAGACTTGGGTATCTGCGGATCAAAAATAGTAAAACCAGTGGCATTGATAAGAAGAGATGCATTACTATCTTTTTTGAGTTTTTGAACCAAAAGTAGATTATGAAATAAGGAGGGAGCATGACGAATTTGAGTTAAAATTAGCTTACGGGCAGGCGTAGGTAAAATTCCATCTCCAATGTGGTGAACCGGAACCGGTTGACTATTCGTAGGTGATGAAGATCCAATGTCATGTGTGTTGTCGTGCCTAAATCTAGGATCCAGTCAAAGGTTGAAGTATTAAAAACCTAATTTGCTGAAGCTATGTAGTTCAAATTGGTATGGTGCTAGCATGTGGTGGCAGAATGGTGTTGTAGATCTGATATATCAATGTGGATCTATTGTTGCTGCGACCCCCTCGCCCCCTGCCTGTATGGGAGGGTGAACCACCTCCTTGGCCTCTGGTACAGGCGTTGCGGCTTCTTTTGGAGGCTTGAAGTGCAATTGTGGTGTTTGGAAGTGTCACAAATTCTAGATATTCATAAAAAAGAATAGAAATCATCTAACAGTAATGTTTGAATTTGAGTTAGCTTGAATGTTTGAAATTGTGGTGATAACTCGTTGACGGTGTAGGGAATGATATCCTCTTGATCAAGGTGTCTTCCATCCGCCATAATGCTATCCGCCAAGGCTTCTGCAATGGATAGGTATGCATCATTGAGCTTTCATGTTTAACAGATGCAGCTTGTTTTTCAGCTAAATGAGCCTTGACCAGTTCGGAGGTTGTAAACGCTTTGCAAATGTGGCCCAAATTTCATCCGTGGTTGTGAGGTTGAGGACGTATGGAAGGATAGCAAGAGAGATGGTGGAGTAAGGTGCTGTGGACAGGTTTTGATCAATAAATAGCGATTAGGTAAATTGTGGATTCGCAATTGGGAAACTTCATGTAGGGAAGAGAAATTTTGGAGGGGAGGGGATACTTCCATCCAAGAATCCAAAGAAGCCATTAAAGGTGAATATTTTTATGATTTGGGCTTTCCATACTGAAGAGTTATCTGCTGCTAGGGGATGTTAGGACAGGCTTTTGATATTACTCATGAGGAATTTGAGACTTGTTTGGATCCATGTGTTATGAAAATGTCAGGAGAGTAATTCTGAGTTTTAGATACTTGAGAATCTCTCATTGTTAAATAAGACAGAGATACCTTACCCGGTAGCCACTCGGAACACAAAGCAGAGAGCAGCAAATGCAAAGGAAGTGCAGGAAGCTCAGAGGGCAAATGCTAAACAAGTTGTAGAAGGGATTTGGACGAGAAGTTGAGAGTCTGAGAATGAGAACTTTGAGGAAGCAGAGAACAGCAGCCTTTCCAGATTTGATCCCTCAGGGAGCAGCAGACTTCGAAGGGGTTCGGCGTGACTTCAAACTGGGAGAAGGATTCAAGGGGCAATCTCAGGTGACTGGGACAAGGAAGTCGCCTCGATTGAGAATACTGGCTCTGATATCATATGAAAGTAGATACAGAGAAAGCAGAGACATCTATAGCAAGTTCCAGAAATTTTTCTCATCGATTAAACATATGTATAAAGGTACAAAACTTATATAAAAGCAAATAGAACATTCTAGCATAAAGGGAAATAATGGACTTATCTTTTATTTTGAGATTTGGCAAGTGTAGCTAGCTGAATTTGTTTTTTTCTTTTTCTAGCTGTCCTATTTATGCTTTCAAATGCAATCTAGCTCCAAACTTTTATAACTAAGTTTTCTAAAGTGGAATTCTCATACCTTCTCACTTCCATTTTCTCCATTCTTCATTTTACTCTCTGTAAAGTAAGGTTGTGGTGTAATTTGCGGATATATAATTCATGATTCAAAATCCTCCAAAATGCAATAAGCATGAATCTATGTCACAAACCAAAGGGATGCACAAAGAATTACAAAAGCAGCACTTAAGAAAATGAATATAACCATATTTAACATCATTGAGAATTAAGAGTTTGTAACAACAAAGAAAATTAGAACAAGTGCTAAGAACCACTCCCAAGGTAGGGCTATCGATGAAGACAGAATTCGACAATAACAAAGAAAAATTATAATGCAGGAGCATTACCCTCCACTCTAATATATGATGAAACTTGCTATCTAAATTCTTAGACTCAAGTGGGTAAAGCTTCACTCTCTACTCTCCTTGTCTCTTTAATCGTCCTTCCTCTCTGTGCTAAGGACAATTCAGGATTCAAAACAAGGATAATTAGAATTCTCATTAACTTGATGAAAAAAGCTTATAGAAAGGGCTTTATTTTGTACACACGGACAATGAATAATAAATGTGAAATAAAATAACAAGAATTCCTAAAATTTCACCTTATTTCAAGCTATGTATCATTAGAAAATATAATCATATATCTAGTCCTTTATTTATTTAAGTAAAATCTAGCATAGATTCCAACTTGTCATGAAGTCCAACATTTAACAAAGGTGTATCCTTTGGCTTGGTAGCCTATAGATCACTACATTTGTTCAGATAATATCGTTTTGACTATTTTCCGGTGATTTGCTTGAACTTAAAGACAAGTTCATTTTGAAGGTGTGAGTAATGTTAAGGTTATAATTGTAATAAATAGTTGGGATTGAGAGATCATTGTAGGCCTTGGTAGTTCACAAGCAGTTAGTACTTGTTAGGTGGTTTTTACTTATTTAACAAGTCATTAGTCTTTATATTCATTAAATACACCTTTTCTATAAATACTCCCCGTTGGGGAGAATAAGGGCACAAAATAAATAAATAAATTAAGCCATGACTTCACCATTCCCCAATCAATTTCCTTTTCCCTAGTCAACTTATAAATTTTTAAGCAAAATTTGAAGTTCTCTGGCTATCTCATTTATTGTTGTTATTTTCCTCACTATGCTATTTGTCTCGTAGCATATTTCATTGGAGGATAAATAAAACTCAAAAAGTACAGTATCATATACATTGGCATAACAAAGCAGTAGTCCAACAAAGGATGAATAAATACTAAGAAAGCAAATGCGATCCACCCTTTAAGGAACTGGCAAGTGTCTTAAACGTCTTAAGCATTATCATTATCATCAACTCTAAGCAAAGCATCTTGAAAATTAAGTGTCATAGTTTCAATAACCGCTTCATCCCAACAACCATCAATCAAATATATGTTAAAAAGTCTACGGATCAATCAATTATATGTTAAAAAGTCTACAGAAGAATAACTTTGAAATGGTTTTCCGCTTATGGACCAAAAGCCCGCATGAACATTTCATTCCTATCTTCCATATGGTATCCAGAATTATCAATTTCTCGGGTACAAAGGAGCATTAAGCATGTAAGCATCCGTAACACATCCCCAAGTCCTCTCACATTTTTGTTGAAACCTCTCTTTTAGTATCCAATATCAATTATATGGCGTTGATTAAACAAATGCAGAAGCCTAAACATAGGTAAAAACGATCATTCAAATAACATATTAGATGCAAGAGAAGCTTATAAATTGAATCCATGTAACCAGAGTGGCAGTTAAGCACCTTAACCAATTTTTCTGGTTTAATGATAGGAAGACCAAGTTCAAAGAGTTTCTTATTTCCCCAGTTCTTAAACCAGTGAAGATCAACACATTCTGCCAGCATATGAACAACAGCAGACTGTGTGATGATGTTTTCAATTTTTCCTTCACCCAGGTCAACAACAGGAAGACTCTTCATCCTATACTTTGATAGTAGCAAAAGCATGGTAAGAAATGAGTCTTCTTTCTGTAACGCTAGAAAAGGAGCCCAGCGGAATGACCCTGAAATGTCCCGCACCTGTGGAAAGAATATATAGTCAAGTTTGACACAACACATAAATCATAGAGCAATTAACAGATTGCATTTGAATTTTCTTCAAGGCTTAAAACCTTCGTATTCCTATAGAAGTGTGATGAAGTCAGATATTCAAAAAAGCTTCCTTCTGTTGAAGAATTGGCTCCAAAGTCATTCCCATGAGAAGGTGCTACATCTGTCTGCCAAATAGGAGATTATTATTTTCTGAAGGTAACAATGTCAAAATCCCATTAAACAAAAGTTTTAAACTTTCTCATAGAAGGCATGACTGTCCTTTCTAAGCTAACATCCATTTACATATAATCTAAGATGCAATCTCGCCACGTATACAGTATATAGTGTCATTACTTATTCATGTAAGAGGCTTACAAATAAACTAATCCATCCTCTCTTCAATTAGTTACCCTCACCATGATAACGTCCAATAAAAATGGCAAGTAATAGAATCGTCACCATAGGAGCAAAATTTATGCTTTAGTAGCTTAGTTGATAAAATCAATTATTTGATCATATAATATTTTGTTATAATCCCATGGAAATACTTGTTCCGATTTAATTTTTTTTTCATTTCATTCTAACTTAAAATATATTAACAATGTATTTTCTCATTTATAAAACTTTTATTCCGGTAAATTTTTTGTATTCAACTAACTTTTTTTTTATAAAATTAAAAATATATAATAGGCCATGTTATAAAAATTTAGAAGAGTAAAACAATTCAGATCAGCCAGAGAATATGGACGTCATCAAAGGTTGAAACTTATATTTTTACGGAGAATGTTGAAGCTTATATTTTATTTCACTAAATGGGTCAAGTGTTAGTATTTTGTTAGTGCCTAATCAAGCAACCTTCTATTCCTGGAATCTACTTTATAATTATCATTCCATTAATTGCCAAAAACTGTTGTAGGATGGATCTCATTTGCAAATTTTCAATCACATATAAAGCAAGTAAAAGTGGATGCAACGTGACAAATCCAACCACTATGGGCATTTTGAATGAAAGGAATCCTTCGATAAAAAGAGGGCCATTTTATGCAAATATGAATGATCCAACTCCATTGTGTAACAACTAGTAGAACTGTCGCCTAATACATAGCAAATTATATCATCCCATTGTTATGATGTTAATAGCCAACTACAGTTTGAACAAGTTTTAGCTTATCATAATTTTTCGATGCTTGGAAAAAAAATCATGTTTCAAACAAAAAATATTCATGTTAAATTTTAAGCAATTCGCAAGGGGTCTTACATCATCATTTTGCCCTTAATCCTTGTCACTTGTGATGCAGTGCACCGTGGATATATATACTTATTATGCCATGCTTATTAATACCCATGGTTATAACTAATACACATATTGTTAAATTGCTCAAAAAAAACTGATTCTATTATCATCCACGACATGACCATATGATGGCTAGGATCAGTGAGCTCAGGTACTGGGCCCTGTTTGGTAAGATGTTTCTCTCTTCCCTTTTAATAAGTGTAGATAAACACAGATTGAAACTATTGAAATAAGTTATGGTACTTGAGTTTATGTTTTCCGATAAATTTAAAGAATTGTGGGGCTGGTTGGACAAAATTCCTGGCCCCTGAGTCCGAGCTAACCCCAAGGTAGAGCTAGACATCTTCATTCCATAAGGTACATAATTTGTCATAAAACATCTCCACATTTAGGGCTTAAAAAACTGACTAGATGCTGCTCATTGGAGGGATGGTTTGCAGGAAAAAAAATAGCGGCTGCAGGGAGGATTCCAACAGAGGTCTTTCAAGAAATTGTAGGAGAAAATATAGTTGTGGAGGGCCATCAAATGAGGGTTGCTGAAAAGACAACAGCAGAAGCCAGAAGAAGGGTTGTAGATGTGTAGACGCAGAGCATCACACTCAGCTAGACAGCTATTCCACCATCAGAAAACTGATTGAGGAACATGACAAAGGTGTTCGAACAAAGGGAAGGCAAAAGCACATGCGTTTAAACGATCTTACTGCCAACCTGAGACTATCAGGTCGACGCAGCAACAGAAGCATTCAAACCAAGGGAAGGCAGCAGCAGAGGCTTGCAAACCCAACAGCATATATGATCGACCAAGCGGCAGAAGGGTTAGAACCGGAAGCAAGATGACAACATAAATAAGATTTTAGGCTATGATAACATGAAGGAAAACGTGAGAGAAAATTCTCTTGTTCCTCAATCTTCAAATTACAACTCCTCTCATTATATTGAGAGTAAACTCTATAGCAAACATAATTCCTACAATTACAACTTAATCAAGACAAAACAAACACATAAAGAACGAACTACACATAATATTAGAGAGATAAATGAGGATAAATCTAAATAGGAAATACAACGCCACAATATGTTTATAGGCTTTGTAAAGAGACATAGATGAAAATATAAGAAAACCACTTTTTGCTAGTGTTTTTGTTCTTTTCGCTGTTTTGCTGTTCCAGTAGTGCCGTTCCCACCAACTTGCTTGTTGATGATCAAGAAATTATTCATGTAAATATTCAAATCAACCACTTCATAAGTACACCAACACAAATCATCAGATATTTCATTAACTGTCCAGCTATCCAGTGCTTCATCAAATAAAAAACCTATATTTAGAAAGAAAAGAGAATCTCAATCTAAGAAACAATCTCAGCAGAAAAAAACCTAAGCTTGTAAACCTGATGTAGGAGCCACACAGCAATTCCAGCAAACTCTAGAACACCAATGTAACGATCAATCCAACTGGCATCTTCTGGTGCATCTACATTCCGAACAGGTGCACTAGGGATCTTGTTTTTGGATAAAGTATCCACTGCATCAGACAAACTCGCATCTGAAGGTATCTCAATTTCTGAAAGAAATAAAAATTTCCAAATTAAAACAATTGTCAAAAAAAGTTCATCCAATGATAAATCATTCATTAATTGATCATTCATGCAAAATATGCGAGAAAAAATGCTAGCAAAAGAACAGCTGATTGTGCAGCCTTATTAGTATCCAGTGGCAATCACATGGTAAATATCATACAAATATATTATGTATGACCAGGTCACTGATGAGAAAGGACAGTGCATTGATGTCAACAAATGATTACATAAAGTACTAACGTTATCTGCTTAATTTTGTTTCCTGCTTTTGATTCAAGGGAGCAATATGAAAGGCAAGACTACCACCAGCGCCCAAATGGTTTACTAAAATGGAATGTATGAGCAAAATAATCATGGAAAATATTAGTAAATTTATTTTGCAACAAATTTTAGAAGAAAGTAAAGTGCATCGTCCACTTTAGTAAAACCAAACACAAACGAATCCCCCATTCAGATGCATGCACTTATTGAGTACTACTTGAAATTTATATAAATAATGATATATTTTTAAACTAGAAGGCCCCTACTACTGTCAGCTTAAATTCTTTCATTTTTTAAGTTCACCGGTTTTCACAACAAAAATTGAATCTTGAAGTTCAGCTTGAGCCTGGTTACCACGAACATAACCAATCCCAACCACAGACTAACCATCCTTGTTCATCTACAAATAAAAACCCAAGGGTGAGAGGAGCTCGTAGATGGTTGAGCATTACATGGTAATTGACACATAGCTAACATCTGTTATAGTGGCAATCACAGTAGCACACAAAGAGTTGCAAACCAAGAATGCTTGCAAAAAGACAGTTACAAAATGATCTCAAAGTACAGCCAAGTTAGTTTTAAGTGGTTAAGTGCATCGGCAAGCTCGTTGCAACTAACTGAATATAATGCTTTATGCGGACAAACTAAATAAAGCATTACACGGTTGAAACAGGACAGCAAAGATATGCTTGTTGCATTTTTCATCTCCATTTTCTTTTGTTTTCCAGTAAGAGCATAGGTCCCTAATTGAAAGCCCTGTTGAGAAAGTAGCATAATACTGATGCTATCGTTGTTCTTACAGTGAAGAAGGAGGTCAAACGAAGAAACTCAAAATATTACAACTCGCGAGTTAGGGAACGATAATTTAAAGCAAGAGACCAGATCCTAAAAGGGGTTGATGATGCAGCTTGCAATCAAGCACCTGTAAACTTAATCCTTCATAGACTGGACCCTATTAGGGCTGTCAAAACGACTCGTTGTTCGCGAAAAGCTAGTGTTCAGCTCGTTAAGAAGCTCGTGTTTGGCTCGTTCGCTAAGTTAACAAACCTTAACGAGCCGAACACGAACAAAGATTTGTTCGTTCGTATTCGACTCGTTTTGGCTCGAAATACTTATTCCTCAATTATATATATATATATATATATATATATATATATATATATATATATATATATATATATATATGTATATATATGTATATGTATATATATATATGTATATATGTATATGTATGTATGTATGTATGTATGTATGTATGTATAGATACATACATATTATATATCTATATCTACATACATACATACATATATCTACATACATACATGCATAGATAGATAGATAGATAGATAGATAGATAGATACGTACGTACGTACATACATACATACATACATACATTAATGAGCAGTATTTTTAAAAAATTTAAAAGATATCTTATGGTTACATGATTAGGATTGTCAAAACGATTCTTTGTTCGTGAACAACTCGTGTTTGGCTCGTGAAGCAAACGAGCCGAACACGAACACACTTTTTGGGCTCGAAATATAAAGGAGCCGAACACGAGCTGAGCCTTAGCTCGCTCGTGTTTGGCTTGTTTACACCCCTAGACCCTATATATCAACGAACAAGTTGGTCTAGTGCGTACAAGCTAATTACCTATCTCAACATGAAAATCCAAGGATGTGGAGTGGGGATGATTTTAAAATATTTATCTCTAGGAAGTGCTGATACGACCACACTTGGATATATAAAATAAAATTATTGTTCACAAAAAAGAAAAGGAAGGCTAAGTACTTTGTTAACTTCCATGGAATCATTTTATAGTGCGTACACATAGTAAAAATGTAATATACTTTCTTAAGAAATGTTCTTTTTATAGACTAAGCTCTAAATAAATTATTATAAACGAAAAAAATAGGTGTATAGCTAACGAATAATTGACTGTCTTCCCAAATGGATTAGAGCCCCCAGGCAGGAAGAAAATCAAATAGGAGTAGCTTCCAAGCCCCAAGGAAGTAAAATCTGAAGGAGAGTCAATATTCTCTTAAGTGGAGGCCAACATATACCTCATAAACATTCTTTTCTTTTCGAAAAACTAATAATTTATGATGGATCTTGCTTAGCAAATAAAATCAGTAAAAAGTATATTAGCTATTATTAGAACCACACCTCATAGCTAGATACTTATCCTTCACTTTCTTATTTGCATTTGACATGGAAGTGAGTTCTAGTTAAAAAGGCAACGGGTTCCCACAGAGTCAACACATGAATCAGCTCGTAGAACTGGCTCTAAATTTAACCATGAGGAACATGCTCGAGGTTTGAGCTTGTGAAACTCACTCTAAATATATGCTCAGGAAACTCGCTCAAAGGTTCAAATTGAATTCGTAGTAGTAAAAGATAAGACACTTCACACATATTGAAGCATAAAAGCCGGTAACAATTCAAAGATTCAAAAATTTTATTCATAATATAAAGAATACTTTACAATAAGAATAGCTCAACTTGAGTTTACATATTACAAACTACCACACATAAAGAGATAAAAAGTAGAAGGTTTGTGCTCCTCATCTTTTTGAGAAATCGGAAGCACTTGCAACAACAGTTCATAGATTTCTCTTACTAGAGTGTTGTCACAAGATTCCCTGATTACTAGCCAAAATGTCCTAAGAAGACAAAAGTGATTCCCTCGAACGCTCCCTTTCCTCGAGTATCTCCACAGCTGTAAAAGTAGGCTCAAGGAATGCTCCCAATATATACACCATAAGCGGTGAGAGAAACCAGAAAGACCTTTCGTTCCAACCCAATAGAGGAAATGTACGTAGAACCCCTATAAACACCTATCCTCAACCGAGTAAGAACACCATGACCTCAAAGGGACCTGTAACCCTGATGAATCTCAATAAACTAGTAAGTTTGGATTCAACGAACAAAAGACTCCTTAGTTCAGATATCAAAAAATAAAAGGACTACAACCTGCCAAGTAGGATCAACGATCATAACTTACTTTCTCTATCGCCGCAAGCTCATCTGATTGCATCATCTTCATTTATCAGTCTTTCTTTACTCAACAAGAATATTCTAACTAAACTTATTCTGAGTAAACATCACAGGACCTCATCCACTCTATTTATAGACCCTTAAAAAAAGTGTTATCATGAGAACGCAAAGAAAACAATAAAACGAGTGTCGCATTTTCATTTATTCTCATAATTGCATATTTATTCTCTTATATTAAAATTACTATTGCTGATATTATTCAATATAGGTAAAATTCAAAAAGAAAACATTAAAGCTTCTCCTATTTTAGTAAATCTCTCAACTACTCTTATTCGGGAATTCTTTCACATGTCCCAATCGTGACCTGACAGAGCACGTCAACATGGGCTGGCAAAGTCACCGTTGGCATACTTATTTCTACAATAAGAAGTGAAATATTATTTACTTTTCATTTTCTTTTTTGTTTTTTCTCTCTATATAGTTCTAAGCAACGTCGAGTAAGATTTATTCTTTATCGGTTAGGTGAGCTCATATGAGCTCGAGCAAGTTGTTCATCTTCTAATCCTCAATGTTCGAGCCCAATTCATATCACCTTTTAAATAATATAAATTCCTAAAAGAAAAGTTCAAGGCTAGGTGGACCGACTCCCCCTGTTGCCTAGAAAGTGCAATGAATACTGCATGAGTCTTTCTCTAAGTTGAATCTGGGTTAGGACTTCATTGCCAATGATGACAAAATCCGTTGTAAGCCTTAATGTTACCTATCCAATATGACAACTTAACTAAGAATTATTACTTTTTACTAAATTGATAAAAATCATAAGACACAAACCAAATGATTCATACTAACTATTTATGCAGATTATAGTGATTTATCACACACAACAAAACAAAAAATGTGGCAGATTCAATTGTACATAAAAATAACTACTCAAGTTAATTACTTCAAAAAATAAAAACAAAAAACATATATGCCCTTAAATGCACATGTATAAAGAAAAAGAGAGGCAATCAAGCATTTGTGGAAGGCATGTCATGTTCGTCTTCCTCATTGTCAAGCTCCCCAACGAGCTCCATACAACAATCGAAGTCATTCCAGGATGGAGACAAATTTTCTTTCTATACCAAAGTACTCAATTAAAACTTAATTTTCCTCTCATAATGATCCGCTAGCAACTCGTATTTTGGCATCAGTTTTAACTCTTGAGGAATTCCTCCAGCATCCTCTTTCTTTTCAGCTGCTTACTCAAGCTCGTGACTTCATCCTCAAGCCACCTTTTTAGCTCAGTGTTTTCGGACTTCATCGATATGCCTTCAAAAGCGATGGCTTTCCTCTCCATCTCTTTCTTGAGCTCGACAGACTGATGAACCAAATGCTAGGACGCTCGTTTATGCTCCTCAAGTTGTTTCTTCTGCAGCTCCTGTTCTTTCAACTAAGCCAGCTCGCTTTCGAGGATTTGACTTTTTCCTCTAATTGTTTTATTTGTGATTGAAAGGAAGTAAGTTTCTTTGTATCCTCTATGGATTTCATCTATAGCTATTCCTTTTCCTTCAGCATAAAATCTGACTTCTCTTCAGCTTTGGAGGAGATTACTTTAGCTTAGTTTGCTCTTTGCAAAACTCGCAATGCAATACACTCATATCGTATCCCCATTGTCAAGCCATAGCCAGACTCTCCATAAGTTGAGCATGAAGTGCAAAACTTCCCCGACTCTTAGCCAACTTCTCCAAGTTCATAGGGTGCATAACTGGCCCAACTGTAGTCTCTCAGAATAGTCCTTCTAGCTCATCAAGTGATGGCACAAATCCACCAATGCTCGAGTCTGAGCCTCGTTGATCATGAAAAGATGATTTCTCGTAACGAAATTTTCCTATGGGGAACAAGGCACAATCTCCCCCGAGGAGGTAGCACCAGCATCTCATTTATTCTCCACCTTCCTCTACTTGGGGAGAGTTGCAACAAGCACCTATTCTATCAACACATATTGTCCCTTAATTTTGAGCACTGGCTCAAGGATTTCAAGAACTAGCATCGGTTCCTTAATTACTATCCCAACTTCCCTCCTAGATCTTCTGTATTCTTGGGAGTTTGGTAAAGGGAACCACGTCCTCCTCATTACATTCCTCTGCTTCAATGATCGGTACATCGACTTCACATGCCTCATCATCTCCTATCGTCGTTATCCCAAATAGGCTAGGAGGGTTGGGAGCCTTAGCATCTGCTTTTGGATGCTCACGTGAAAAATATCTCAATATCTTGGCCGCTCGGCAAAAGGTATATTGGGATATTTTTCACGTGAGCATCCAAAAGACTGCTCAAAAGAATCATCACGAGAATGTGATTAGCACATACCAAAAAAGGTGACCTTCACATATTTGGCGATTGTAAATCCTTCAGCAACAAGCATACCACCGTTCAAGATGACATAGCTTTGATGCTCCTCAGGTGTGAGATCCATAAAGATAGGCGTCCCACCCCTAGCAAACAGTTGAGGGGCTATGAGAATTGTCCAAGCACTCTTACAACAGACAAAGCTGAACTTCTTCCTCCGATCATAAAGCTTATTTTCTAAATTCAATATTATTACACTCATAGGGACAAACAGTATTGTCCCATATTTTAACACCTTAGGGAAAAGTTGCGGAAAATGTTCATCGACCAGAACAACTATCTATGCCTCAAAAATAAGATCACCAACATTGCATTGGCTATCGAGTTTGGGTGAATCTGTGTAGGGACTAACCCGAAGAAATTGAGAATGTCTATTAACTCTTCGCACAATGGAAAGAGAGGGCAAAGCAGGAACTAATCTTGATAACAACAAACATCGTACGAAAGTATAATGTTCAGAACTTTATCCTCCCAAGGTAACCAAAGAACATAAGAATAATTGAAATTGCAGTCATTCTGTATCGTGCCAAAGTCTTTCATAGTAAATGACGATCCAGCGGACATCATTGATGCAATAAAGTTTACTGTTATCCATAACGATGGCGATCATCTCCGCCCTCGAGCTAGAATCCTCAATATTTGTTAGAGTTGTTAAAAAAAATCGTAAGAAAACCAAAAAAGCTAGCGCACGAAATAGAAGCGCTAAGGCAGAGAAAAAATCAAGAAAGGGTGTACGAGATTACATTCTAGAAACGAAAGGGCAAAATTAGTCAAAAAACCGTTTAAAAATTGAAATGTTATTGCATAATAAATTAGTCATCATCAAAAAATAATTGCGCCCATATGGCAATATCAAAGACTATATGAGATATCCTCTTTATATAAAGAAGCTTAAAAAATTAAATGTCAGTCAATACAACACAAAGAATGAAAGAAAAAATAAAATATGCAATCATAGTCCTTCGTAAAATAAACCAAGATCGTGATTTTTCACATTGTTTGGATAACTTTTCTAGATTGCAATAGTCTTTTCACGAATAACTGCCCTGTCGTAGGAAACTGCCCGGATTGGGGCAATTCAACTTGTTGACAAAGAAGCAAAAAATTTCATTTTTCTAACTCTATGATTATCCTAAGTTTTTATTAAACTATTGCCAACTTATCCTGCAAAGAAAAATCATACTTCTTGGCTCTCTGCAAGTCACCTTCCATATATATGACATGGTCTTGTATATTGAGAGGTATATATTCAAGGTGCACCATCTTATCTTTTGCAATCACTAGCTCCTCTCAAACTTCTACGAGATTCTCTTGAGCTTCTGCAAGCAACTCACTGATCTTTTCCATCTCCTTACAATTTGATAAAACTTTGTCTTGAAGCTGTTTGCATGGTCAAAGTCGACACCACGGAACAGTTAGAGAAGTGGTTACAGTATCCACCATCAACAATTTATTTTTCAGTAGTTTTTGTTGGTTCCTCTTCCAGAGGAAGCCCTTAAGAGGCAATGAATCTGGCTTCCATGAAACTACTCTCAACTACATCGAGTGTCTTCACAACCCTTTCATCAGCAAACATGAAACAAACGAGAAGTATGAGACCGTTGCACATTAAGAAAGGGATAGTTGATATTTCCTTCAAAAGCAAGCTCGCCAGCAGATAATCGAATCTCTTCAACTGATTATGTGGCTCAATCTTCCATTTTCTCAATGTCTTCCATAACAAAATCCTTAAGAACTATCGGGGGATTCAAAACATGTCGTAGGTCAATAAATTTCTCTACAATAAAGCATTAAAGTATCAAGATAATAAAATAATTAAAATAAGAAAAGATGTAGAAAATCAGCACCTAATTACCAAAACTCAACTCTAGAGGAGCATCAATAGGTTAGAAACCCTCCAGTCATATAGAGGTTAGAAACGAGTCCTCCAGCAATGGCTTTTGAAGCAACAACCACTGGCTCCTTAGGACTAGGATTTGAGACTAGCGGCATTGGCACTTTTTATGGAGCCTATTTCAAATGATTTGATAGTTATTCTCTGATAATCTTAAAGAACCAACACCAACAGACCCTCCACAATAGGGAAGTCCCGCTTCATATTTTATTCTGTCATTTCTTAGCAGTATATATCTCCTAGTGACTAAAAAGAGTTGCACCCTTTATAATAGCATATGCTCGCGCTCAGGGTAACCAAGCAAAGGGAAATCCTTCTCTATCCCTAATAATAAAATGTGTCGCTTCAGCTACCTAAAAAATAATGCCTCCTGAGCAAGAAGCAATTCACAATTACTCCAGAGTATTAACAACTACTCCCTGCAGGCGTATCTTCCAAGCCCTCAAAAGAAGAAAAGTTAGAGCTGTAAACTCTTATGACTAATCTCCAGGATATCACCAATAAAACTTGCTTATGGTGGGAAGCAACAATTCAATTAAATAAAGAAAACATGTCGCTAGACAATCTTTATAGGGCATAGCGCGTTCTGTGATTTTCTCATCCTTCTAACCATACATAGAAGTAACTTATTCTCTTATTCTCTCATTCTTCTCGCTATATCAATCGAAAAGCTAAGAAAATAGAAAAACTAAATGTATATCTAAAAATGAGTCTCTTTAACCAACACAAAAGCAAAAACATTAAGTGGGGCTCGTGGTCTAATTGATCGAGTCCATCGACCATGCACTTAATGGTCTAGTTATGACCGAGATAATCGTATTCATTGGTTGCACCTTTGGTATCTTCCCGCCCAAAAAGACCCCACGAGTACATTCGAAGCTCATCATAATTCATGTAAATTCCTCCGACCAGGCTTGCTAAAGCTTTAACCTTTAAGCATACTCCTCCAAAGGAGCTCACTAAAATTTCCCAAGTTCTTCCAAGCTCGCCTTTATTAGTTGAATCATCCTACCAAGCTCGACGATAACTACCTGACTACATCACTGAGCTTGGTGAACGGTTCTTTTTAATAGAAGGAAAAGAACTTAAATTCATTACATGTATGTAACCATTTATTGGCCATCTAACTCCTACATCAAGGATCTTGTCAATGGCAACTCTACTCAGGCTCCGTACTCTACTACCTATAATATAACTTTTTATTTTATTTCTTAGACCCCTGCGCAGACATATAAGCTCTATAGCGCATAAATAGGAAGTAAAAATAGAGCCACCTCTTTCACAGGGTTTCTCCCAGATTGTATGAGTTCACCGATTAGCCGGGATCATATGTCCTAAAGGGATTAAACAAGTTCTGTGAAGTTGCAACTGTAGTTTAAAGACACAAAAAATAAAATATAAATACAAATACCACGCACATTTCGGAGCTTTTTCATAAACCAGCTACAAAGTTCAAGCACAGCTTTTTATCAGGATAGTTATAACTGCTACAGTTCTTATAGACAACTATCGAATGAACGAATCATTGATAATTCACTCACCAGCTGGCAGACTGGAGCTAAACCAGATTACTTTTATCTGATTTGTACGCGATTGAGCAAAATATGCAGCCGAGATGGAGCGCATGGTTTACCTAGAGAAGGAGGAGCGGAAGGAAAGGAGGATACTGGTATGCTCTCGAAGCAGGAGTTGAGCTTCTCCGATGGGCTGAGCATCGGTTCCTGCACATACCAAAGATCCTCCACCCGAAGTCCGATCTTCGCCTCCGGGCTGGACAACTCACGAGGCGTCCTTGGACTATCCATCAATGATCCCTGCTACTTGCCGTCGTAGTTGTCTCTTACTATCTCTTACTCTAGACCTCCGACTCAAGTGATAGTGTGAGACCACAAATGTACACGGTATTCGGATCGTTGGCCAAGAAAGACAACGATTGACCGGGAAAATGATGACTAAGCAGGCTCTGGAAACGTGCAAAGCTTGGATCAGGATCTGGCATTGTCGTTCTCACAAGTCACAGTCTCCGATACTGTTCCGGATAATTATGCACAATTTTATTTTTTCCGGGTCTGCTGCGACAAAAACATTGCATTAATTTTTCTTGGGGAATTTACAGGCATACCAGGTGAAATTATCTCAAAGATATGTTTTACAACCACAACTTATTAAAAAGATGTTTTAAAATTGTTAAAAAATAATATGATATTTAAAATGTTATGATAGTTATTTTATTTTTTTCTTTTGGATGCACCTAGTTAGGAGCGGTGAAAAACATAAATTTCAGTTGCATCTTTTTGAAAAAACTCAAAACGCAGTTTAACCAAACAGGCAAAACTTCAATGCAGAGACGCACCGCCACTGCACCGCCGTTCCAAACAGACTCTTATTTGAATATCTAACGTCAATAACCTGTTTTTACTATTCTGCCACCTGAAACAATCTTGCCTCGTCAAAATTACAACCATGGCTACCTTCATTTTTTTTGTCATTTATGTCTTAGCAATCTCCAACAGCTACCTCACTACACAGGTCACACCCAACTCTTCTTCTACAACTATGAGCTGTCATCCATTGGCTAGTGTAAGAGAAAATGACCAAAGTCCTCACAACAACAAAAGAAGGGAATTGCTATGAAGATGTTATACTCTTGAACACTGGTTGAAGGCAAGGGAGGAAGGTGAAGATCATTGGAGACCAACTCGACTGGAAAGGATGCTTTAAGAAGGTTCACCTCACTTTTAAGCGAACAAAGGTATCCATAAATCTTTTGATTTTTACAATGTTCATATTTACTTTGTTTTATTTAGTTTAAAGATGCATCAATTTCTTATTGCCATGTGATACAAGTGAAACTGGTTATGGATAACAAGAATCCATGTGACGAGGAAGAACATGAATATATCTGAGCTAAGGAATGATGTATAGATGGAGTCAAAGTTTTTTGAAATTCTTAACATTTTTTCCTTGATGATTAAGTATTAGTTGACTATCAAAATCTAGATCGATTTGAATGCATTTCTCTTCTTTCCAATTTAGAGTTTCTCAATCCCTTTTTTCAGATTTGTCCTGCAATAATGAATCTTATGTATTTCTTAAGTTGTATAAGAATTTGTTGTTCGTGATTGGTGACCTCGATCCACGAACAACGCAGTAATTTATGCTTTAAAAAATATGTTATAGCCAATACTTTGACCCAAATAATAATAACAGCTAGTGTATATAAATATAATTTTATGGAAAATATTTTACAGCTGTGAAGTGCTACTGTAAGTATACTTATCGTTTCAAGTAATATAGGACTTTAAATAAAGACCCCAGTATCGATCCCACGAGGAGGTTTATAGATTTTTAAATATTTTAATTTTATTTTTATGTATTTCTTTTAAAGTTTAATATTTAATTTACTAAATGCAGAATTAAAGCAATAATAAAATAATGATTGATGTAAATAATAATAAGCAAACAACTTTCTTCCTTTCAATTAATCCAAGACTTTTTAAATAATATAATATTCGTGGAAAATATAAATTTATGGTATTGTGCCAAATAGAAACATTCCTATTCTTTACCTTCGCTCGATAGTATAAAAAACATTAGGTAATCATAGATCGAGTCCGGATGTATTGTTAGTAGAATGGGTTAATCTAAGCTCACACTACTTAGATGTCAGGGGTGGCTATGGTCGGCCCTACTAGTGACCACGTTGCTTGCTATAAACCAAATTACGAGAATTTAGTACTGTCTCTCTAAAAACTATCGATTACTACACCCATTGAATAATATTTTTCTATTTATTTGCACTTCACCTTGAATAACCCGCAAAAGCGCCTTCGATTACCAAAGGATTCATGTGATATCTACCGATTAAGAATTCAATCTCCTTCTAGGTTTCAAAATTCTTCAACGATTTTAACAATTTAAATAAGTAAATTAAGATCTCGGTATTAATATCATCACAATATTTAAACATATTTAGTTTTTAATTCTCCAACGAATTTAATATTATCTTATTTATCTTTTCATAATTGAAAGGAGAAAGTAAAGTAACTACACAGAACACATTGAATTTAAATAACAAAACATATAAACAAAACTTTGAATCAAATTACAAATACTTATCTCGAGTGTTTCTCCAAGCGAACCTCAGATTCCTTCTGACTCCAAAGCGAAATAGACTTTAAAAGCACCAACTCTTTCAAACTCTTAAACTCTAAATAAAATAAACTCACTAATTAATGAAAGAAAGTAAACTACAATTGTGGCCCTTAAAATTATCTCTCTAATTCTCTCTTTGATTGGGCGTTGGGCTTGGGCTTGGCCTTGGGCCTGGTCTTTCTCTGTAGAAATAGCCTTCTATTTATAGACTTCAAGGGTTGCCTAAAGCATCTCTTCAAAATGTGTCCAAGTTCAATGAATCTTCTAGAAAGCGTGTCTGGCGCCTAGGCGCCGGCATCCGGCGCTTAGGCGCCAGACTCCGCGTCCATTTCTTCGCACCTCTTCACTTTGGATCGCACCTCTTCGCGATCCAAACCGTTTCTAAGCGTCTAAATACAATGTATCACATGTCCTATAATCCAGGAATAACTGTCAATCTTCTAGATGATCCAATAACCGCTCTAACCATCAAAATAACCGCCCAAAGTAGTTACAAAAACCGTCACAGATTTGGTATCGAGCTGGCGCTTAGGCGCCGGATTCTGGCGCCTAGGCGCCAGGCCCATTATTTTGATAATTTTGCATTTTGGCTCCATTTTTGCTCCTTTTTACTCTTTTTCATTCTTTTTCCTTTTGAACATTTTTGCATCACCTATATCTAAAAACACAAAAATATCTTTCATTAAAGCATAATATCCTTAAAAATTTGATAAAAATCAAGGCATAAAAACAAGTATTTTTTTCATGGATCAAAATCCCCCAAACTTAAACGTTACTTGTCATCAAGTAACCCTTTTTTACTATATAAAATGTATAACATTTGGAATAAAAGATAAATATTTAAGATTCCTTGTAATTTTTGATTTTATAAAGGCTTTAGTAAATCATTAACCAAATTTCACAAACTAAGTTTAATTTTAAGAATTTAAAGAATATTTAACTACCAAATTGTAAGACTTCAAAAATTTTTCATTCATTTCGAAAATAATTGTAGTTTATTATATTAAGATCACATAAATTATTTACAAGAAAAAGATCTTCATGAAAATCTTTTCTAATAAAGATGCATGTATAAAATTAAGTAAAATATGTAATTAGTTTTCTTCTTATAAGATAATTCAAGTGAAGCCAATTTTTGATTAGGCATCTCCTCGAGCTTCTCCTCCTTTTTTTTCACGATGAGGATTCATCGTATCCGGATAACTTGTTAATGATTTTGAACTTCACTATCCTAAACTTATATTTTCAAACTTATACATTTTCACTTAATAGATTTCAAAAAGACTTTCAAACTTTTCTTTTTCAAGTTATAATTCTTGATTTCTTAATACTTCTAAAATCCAATTATCTTTACCATGAATAGAAAAAATTCTTAATCTTACTCTTCTTTAAGTTGAATAATTCTATTCTTAAAATCAATTAAAGTTATTAAAATTTTTGTTTAGTCTACTAAATTATTTATAATTTCAAAATTTTAAGTAATCTAAAATAGATTTTTCATTCCTTATGTTATGTTAATATTTTATTTTTTTTAAATAAAAATATTAGCACTTAAGGATAATTAAAATTTAAATTTGCATGTATTTTTCCTTCCCCCAAACTTAAGTTTTGATATATCAAGGATGGGAATCCTAATCCCACAGAAGTGCTGGATCGTGCAATCGATTCCACAGAATCATAGATAATGCTGCCAACATCTATCGGCTTCCTCTCGTCGAATGCGGTAGTTCGGGATAGCTCTCATCTCCGGTAGCTTCACTCGGGTGGTTGGAAGGAAGTAGTCTAGCAGAAATAAAATAGTGTCAGGCCTTTGAAATACCATTTAGCTTAGAAGATTTAAAGTTTACCCGTTTGTAGTTCCAGATCTTCCAAGCTCCAGTGCTGTCAGTCAAATATGCAATAATCATCTCCAGATCTCCTTCAGATGGAGATAGCCCAAAATAGTAGCACTCGACGGTGGGTGGTAGGCCGTAGAAAATATTGATCCATTCCGGAGTAAATCCCACTCTGACACCTCTAACGAAGACTTCGTAGTCTTCCGCTTCCATAAAGTTGGCATAAAACTCTTGTACAACAGGAATAACAACAACGGCAGTGAAATAACAGAATCGCTGTCAGTTGTGTGCAACGATCGTGTTCACGATCATCTCTCCAGGATTGTAAAAACTGCGCTTCGAGATAATTTTCCTTGTTGACGCAAATTCATGATAACGAAAGTGCGCTGCCGTAGTAGCGAACTTGCTGCTGTCAAAATTTTCTCGTGCTTTTCCTCGCTTAGATTTAGGTGCCATCTAAACGTGAAAGAAAACACAAATAAATTAAGGAATCAAATATCTAAACTCTTTTAAGCTTGAAAAACTTAAAATGAGTTAAGAAAATCCATGGAGAATTTCTAAAAATCAAAATTTTTCTCCAAAATTTCGGTTTTTAGCAAAAATAGGAAAATCCATGGTAGAAATAAAAAATAAATGGATTAGAAGGTAGATCTAACCTTAAGATGAAGAAATCGAGTGATTTCGGGCTAAAAAACGTGACGTTTTGACCTCAAGATGGATATAGGGGGTGTACTTTCGCGAAAATGAGGATGGGGATGAAGCTTAGGCGTCGACCATGACTTTTGGGGGTTTAAATCCTAATTTTCGATTAGTAGGCCGAACCGGCGCCTAGGCGCCGAATTCTGGCTCCTAGGCGCCAGACTCGCCTTTCACAAAAATTATTTTAAAAATTTTATTTTCCACCAAAACTCACAAATTCAACTTCTAATTACTCATATGAGAGTATTGCTTCAGTTTCCAACTTCCAAAATTTTTTTTCAAAAATTTTAAAAATTAAAAATTAAATTCATCAATTAAACACAAGTTTAAGTCAAACTCTTCTAATTCCATTCATAATCTTCAATTTGGCTCAATACAATACAGATAAGTATAATAATAAGATTCAAGTCCTAACAAACAATAAAAAAACACAATTTCAAAGCAAATACAACACGCATTGAACAATAAAACAAACACACAAATAATGCATTCGATTTACTAAATCGATGCAATGACACACTAGATAAAGTCTTGATCTAACCACATTTACTATCTAATCTTCAAATTAGAAATTTCCATTCTCATCGCAATGAAGATTACTCGGCCTACTTGGGAAGAACACTAACGCCCTTGGAAAATGCGTAGTCGTTTTCTCGTCGATCCATTTGTTCTTTGCATACATCTCTACTTGAGCATCTTGATAGGCTGTTAGATGATTGAATTGAAGCTTTGCCTGCCATTCCGGATGTTCAATTTGATGATACATCTCATGGAGGCGATCTCCAATACTTTTGAATTCCACTTCAAACTTATCTTAGGTGACTCAAAAATTTCTCCAAACTTACAGCAATAAAACCATTAAAGAAAGGTTGAGGATCCTTAGAACACTTATTTCTAGCCTCTTCTCCATGATTTCTTCTCTCTATTTCTTCAAAATCTTCTCCTATCTCCTCAAGAATGAAGTGTAAAGGTCGTAACTATGATTGCTTAAGGATTGGGAACGAAGATGGGGTAGTTTATAGGAGAAAATCGTGTGAAAAACTGAAAATTTTTAGTTTTTACACGACCCAGAACTGTGGCGCTTAGGCGCCAAATCTAGCGCCTAGGCGCCGGACCCATCGATACACAGTCTACTCTGGCGCTTAGGCGCCGGATTTTGGCGCCTAGGTGCCGGAACCATGTTCGACTCCGTTTCGCCTAACGTCAAATTTCAAAGTTTCGATCTCCAAAATAAGTAAATGATAAGATCCATGTAGACTTAAAAATTATCTCAAATAATAAACAATCATAATGAAGGTTAACTTGATCTCCTTTTTACTCACATACGAAATGGAGTGATCCAAAGTCCAAACTTTATATACTTCGAGATCATCTTTTGCTTAAGTCAATAAAGACTTGTTAGCATCCATTTTCTACAGTTATATAAAATTAGTCAAGACCGAGGCATAACCTTATTAAAAATGTAAAAACACACAAAAAATAACTATGGGTTGCCTCCCACAAAGAGCTTGGTTTAACGTCGTCAGCCCGACCTAATTATGTCTTTAATCAGGTAGACTCAACTCATAAGCCTCTTTATAAATCATTTTTATTTCTCCCAAATAAGGCTTTAGTCTTAATCCGTTAACTTTAAATATTTTTCCCGTTTTGGGGTCTTTAATATCCACAGCTCCATAATGGTATACTTTCTCAATTATATATGGTCCCATCCATTTAGATCTTAATTTTCCAGGAAAATGTCTTAAACGAGTATTAAATAATAATACTTCTTGTCTAGGCTCGAATATTTTTCCTGAAATCTTTTTATCAAGTAATATCTTCATTTTCTCTTTATAAATCTTTGCATTTTCATATGACTCATTTCTTATTTCATCCATCTCATTTAATTGTAATAATCATTTTTCTCCTGCAGATATTCAAATCAAAATTAAACTCCTTTATCGCCCAATAAGCTTTATGTTCTAGTTCAACGAGGTAAGTGACAATGTTTACCATAAACTAACCGGTAAGGTGACATTCCGATCGGTGTCTTATAAGCCGTTCTATAAGCTCATAATGCGATAATCAAGTCTATTAACCCAATCAATTCTTTTAGGATTAACAGTCTTCTCTAAAATTCTTTTAATTTCTCTGTTTGATACTTCAGCCATTCCACTTGTTTGTGGGTGATAAACAGTTGCAATTCTGTGTTTGATTCCAAATTTTTCCAGTAATTATTGAATTCTTATATTTCTGAAATGACTTCCACCATCTGTGATAATTACCTTAGGCATTCCAAATCTTGTAAAAATCATTTTTCTTTAAAAATTTTGAAACACTTTTTGAATCACAGTTAGGTAAAGGTACAGCTTCAATCCACTTTGAAACATAATCAACTGCTAATAAAATATAAATCTTTCAAGATGATGGTACAAATGGTCCCATAAAGTCTAAACCCCATATATCAAAAATTTCAACTTCCAATATATAGTTTAAAGGCATTTCATCTTTCCTAGATATATTTCCCACCCTTTGACATCGATCACATGTTTTAACATAATGTCTCACATCTTTGAACAAGGTAGGCTAATAAAATTCTGAATTTAAAATTTTAAATGCAGTTTTATCTACTCCAAAGTGTCCTCCAAATTCGGAATCATGACATTTTTGAATAATAGCAAAAGTTTCTTCATAAGGTACACATCTTCGAATTACATAATCTTTTCCTAATTTAAATAAATGAGGATCTTCCCAAATATAAGATTTAGCATCATTTTTAAATTTCTTAATATATTTGTTATTCAATCCATAAGGTAGAATATTGCTAACTAAATAATTAACTATATCCGCATACCAAGGTGTTTGGCATCCTTGAATAACATATAAATGTTCATCAGGAAACTTCTCATTTATATTTTCTTCAATAATAATATCATTCTTAATTCTAGATAAATGATCAGTAATTTGGTTTTCAGTTCCTTTTCTATCTACTATTTGAAAATCAAATTCTTGCAGAAGTAAAACCCATCTTATCAGTCTAGGTTTAGCATCATTTTTTGATATTAAATATTTAATAGCAGAATGATTAGTATGAACTATGCATTTGGTACCAAGAAGATAAGGTCTAAATTTATCAAAGGCATAGAATATAACTAAAAGTTCTTTTTCAGTAGTAGTGTAATTTCTTTGATTTTCAGTAAGAGTTTTACTAGCATAATATATAACTTTGAAGATTTTCTCATATTTTTGTCCCAATACAGCTCCAATTGCAAAATCACTTGCATCGCACATTAATTCAAAAGGTTTATTCCAATTAGGTGTAATAATTATAGGTGCAATTATTAATTTTTATTTTAAAATATTAAAAGCATTAACACAATCTTCATTAAATTCAAATTTAGCTTCTTTTTCCAATAAATGACTAAGAGGTTTAGCAATTTTAGAAAAATCCTTTATATATCTTCTATAAAATCCAGCATAACCCAAAAAATTTCTCACATCAGTAACAGTAGTAGGTGGTTGCACTTCAGCAATAATTTTCACTTTTGCTTGATTAACTTCCATCTCTTTTTGTGAAATTTTGTGACCAAGTACAATGCCTTCTGTGACCATAAATTGACATTTTTCCCACTTAAGAACTAAGTTTGTTTCTTCATATCTTTTCAGAACTTTGGAAATATTTTCCAAACAAGATTCATAAGAAGTTCCAAAAACTGAAAAATCGTCCATAAATTTCAATTCCTTTGTCAATCAAATCACAAAATATTGACATCATACATCTTTGAAAAGTTGCAGGTGCATTACATAAACCCAAAGGCATTCTTCTAAGCACAAATGTTCCATAAGGACTTGTAAATGTTGTTTTCTCTTGGTCCTCAGAAGCGACAGGTAATTGATGATAACCAGAATATCCATCCAGAAAACAGAAATATGAGTGTCCGACTAATTTATCAAGCATTTGATCTCAGAAAGGTAAAGGAAAATGATCTTTTCTAGTGGCGTTATTTAATTTTTGATAATCAATGCAAATTCACCATCCAGTAACTTGTCTTCTAGGAATTAGTCCATTTTTATCATTGACAATGACAGTTACTCCTCCTATCTTCGGAACACAATGAAGATGACTCACCCATTGACTATCCGAAATAGGGTAAATAATTCCAGCATCTAACCATTTTAAAATTTCTTTTTTAACAACCCCTTTCATGATAGTATTTAATCTTCTTTGAGGTTCAATAGTTAGTTTAAAATCTTCTTCCATTAAAATCCTATGCATACAGATAGAAGGGCTTATTCCTTTTATATCAGCAATAGTCCAACCAAAAGCTTTCTTATAATTCTTTAACACTCCTATTAATTTTTCTTCTTGATCTAAGCTTAGTTTAGAAGAAATAATAACAGGTAAAGTTAATGAATTTCCAAGAAAAGCATACTTTAAATGTGCAGGTAACATTTTTAATTCCAGTTCAGGGGCTTTTTTAATCGAGGGTAAAAGTATATCATTTTAAGTTATGTCCAAAATTTACCAATTATCTTTAATATAATGAGTTTCTTTAAATAATTCTTCTTCTTTTAGTTCTTCATTTTTGTCAGTTAATAATTCAATTTTTTCTTCAGAAATGACTTTACATTTTTCTTGATAATGTTTTTCAATTATATAATCAATAATATCCATTCGATAAGCATTTTTCTTTATCGTGGTACTTCATTGATTTAAGGACATTGAATTTAATCTCTTGATCATTAACTCTCATAGTTAATTCTCCTTTTTACACATCAATCATAGCCCGTCCAGTAGCTAGAAAAGGTCTCCCTAAAATAATTGGTATTTCTTTATCTTCTTCCATATCAAGTACAATGAAATCCACAGGGAAAATAAATTTATCCACTTTAACAAGAACATCCTCTATAACTCCTTTAGGATAAGTGATAGATCTATCAGCTAACTGAAAGGTTATAGTGGTGGGAGTAATCTCTCCTAAATTCAACCTTCGAAAAATAGAAAATGGCATGAGATTAATACTTGCTCCTAAATCACATAAAGATTTTCCACAAAATTTTCTCCAATAACACAAGGTATAGTGAAACTTCCAGGATCTTTAAGTTTCTGAGGTAATTTCTTTTGAATTATTGCACTACATTCTTCACTTAATTCAACAGTTTTAAAAGCTTCAAATTTTCGTTTCTTACTTAAAATATCCTTCATAAATTTTGCATAAGTTGACATCTGTTCCAAAGCTTCAGCAAAAGGTATGTTAATAATTAGTTTCTTAAAAATTTTAAAGAACTTAGTAAATTGATGATTAAGCTTCTGTTGTTTTAATCTTTGAAGAAAAGGTGGTGGTGGTTTTTCAACTTCCACATTAACAGGAATAACAGTCTGATCTTTACTAGGAGAAGGAGTTTCTTTAAGTTTTTCAATCTCTTCAACCTCAATCTCATTTTAAATTTCATTTTGAATTCTTTCTTTTAATTCCTTTCCTCTTCTAAGTTGTACAGCATTAGCATGTTCATGTTCTTTTCCAGTTTCTTTTGGATTGATTTCAACATTACTAGGAAGTGTTCCTGGAGGTCTGTAATTAATTAAATTAGCGATTTGTCCCATTTGATTCTCAATATTACGAATAACAGTGTTTTGATTTTGTACTTGATTACTCAATTGTAAAACTAATTCTTCTATAGATAACTTTTTCTGTTGATTATTAAATCCAGGAGGTTTATAGTTTGAATTTACTTGATTGTTCCAATTTCCAGTTGGATGAGATTGATTATTACTCCATTGTTGTTGTGAATTATTCCAGTTAAAATTAGGGTGATTTTTCCATCCAGGATTATAATAATTTAAATAAGGGTTATTTTTACTAGCAATAGCTTGTAAAGTTTCAATAGTTTGAGAATCTTCCATATTAGCAGAGTTGTTATATGATACATTGATAGCAAAATTATCTAATTTCTTAGATATTGCTGCTACTTGTGAAGCTAAGATAGAAAAGGCTTCGTTATCATGAATACTTGCCATTCTTTTAGGATTAATCCTTTCAGAAGGCCATTGAAAATTATTGTTAGCCATTTCTTCAATTAAAGTATAAGCTTCTTCAAATGATTTAGCCATTAAAGAACCTCCAGCAGTAGCATCAATAATTGATTTTAGTGATCCAATAAGTCCGTTATAAAATGTTTGAATAATTAACCAATCAAGTAAAGTATGATGAGGACACTTTCTTAATAGTTCTTTAAATTTTTCCCAATTTTCATAAATTGTCTCCCCGTCAAATTGACTAAATGAAGTACTGTCATTTCTTAATTTAGCAGTTTTATAAGGAGGAAAATATTTAGCAAGAAATTTTTGTGACATTTCAGCCCATGTTTTAATAGAACCTGTTGCTAATAAGTTTAACCACATCTTTGCTTTATCTCTTAAAGAGAAAGGAAAGAGTCTAAGTCTAATAGCATCATCAGAAACATTGTTATATTTAAAGGTAGCACAAAGTTCTAAAAAACTAGCAAGGTGTAAATTTGGATCCTCATTTGGTATTCCCCCAAATTGATTATTTTGAATCATTTGAATAATAGACGGTTTAAGCTCAAAAGAATTAGCATCTATAGCAGGTATTTGAATACTATTTTGAAGTTCATCAACTGTAGGGTTAGCATAATCCCTTAATGGTTTGTAAACATTTTGCTCATTAATTTAAATTGGATTCTGTAAATTGTTATGTAAATTAGCCATCTCTTGATATTTTTGAATTTATTTTCCTTTTTTAATTCTTCTAACAGTTCTTTCTAATTCAAAGTCTAAAGGTAATAATCCTTCAGATCAAGAACTACACACAAAAAGTAAATAAAAAGTAAAATAAAATAGCAAGAAATAAAATCTCTACTTACATTTTTTTATTTTTTTATTATTTTTTATTATTTTTAATTTTTTTTATAATTGTTTTTGTATTTTTGTATTTTGATAATAATAGAAATAAATAAATAAAAATAAAATAAATATTTAAAATCTAAAAATTTGCCCTCCCCGGCAACGAGGCCAAAAATTTAACCTCGATCCGCGAACAAAGCAGTAATTTATGCTTTCAAAAATATGTTATAGCCAACACTTTGACCTAAATAATAATAGCAGCTAGTGTATATAAATATAATTTTATGGAAAATATTTTACACACTAGAGGTACTACGCAAGTATATGTATCGTTTCGAGTAATATAGGGCTTTAAATAAAGACCCCAGTATCGATCCCACGAGGAGGTTTATAGATTTTTAAATATTTTAATTTTATTTTATTGTATTTCTTTTAAAGTTTAATATTTAATTTACTAAATGCAGAATTAAAGCAATAATAAAATAATGATTGATGTAAATAATAATAAGCAAACAACTTTCTTCCTTTCAATTAATCCAAGACTTTTTAAATAATATAATATTCGTGGAGAATATAAATTTATGATATTGTGCCAAATAGAAGCATTCCTATTCTTTAACTTCGCTCGATAGTATAAAGAACATTGGCTAATCTATAGATCAGGTCTGGATGTATTGTTAGTAGAATGGGTTAATCTAGGCTCACACTACTAGATGTCCAAGGGTGGCTATGGTCGGCCCTACTAGTGACCTGTTCCTTCTCTATAAACCAAATTACAAGAATTTAGTCTGTCACTCTAAAAACTTATCAATTCTATGCCCATTGAATAATATTTTCCTATTTATTTGCACTTCACCTTGAATAACCCGCACAAGGCCTTCGACTACCCAAGGATCCATGTGATATCTACTAGTTAAGAATTTATCTCCTTCTAGGTCTCAAAATTCTTCAACATATTTTAACAATTTAAAGGGCCAATTTAAATAGTAAATTATGATCCAGTATTAATATCATCACAATATTTAAACATATTTAGTTTTTAATTCTCCAACGAATTTAATATTATCTTATTTATCTTTTCATAATTGAAAGGAGAAAGTAAAGTAACTACTCAGAACACATTGAATTTAAATAACAAAACATATAAACAAAACTTTAAATCAAATTACAAATACTTATCTCAAGTGTTTCTCCAACTGAACCTCTGATTCCTTCTGACTCCAAAGCGAAATAGACTTCAAAAGCACCAACTCTTTCAAACTCTTAAACTCTAAATAAAATAAACTCACTAATTAATGAAAGAAAGTAAACTACAATTGTGGCCCTTAAAATTATCTCTCTAATTCTCTCTGATTGGGCGTTGGGCTTGGGCTTGGTCTTGGGCCTGGTCATTCTCTGTAGAAATAGCCTCCTATTTATAGGCTTCAAGGGTTGCCTAAAGCATCTATTCAAAATGTGTCCAAGTTCAAAGAATCTTCTAGAAAGCGTGTCTGGCGCCTTGGCGCCGGCATCTGGCACCTAGGCGCCGGACTCCGCGTCCAGTTCTTCGCACCTCTTCACTTAGGATAGCACCTCTTCGCGATCCAAACCGTTTCCAAGCATCTAAATACAATGTATCACATGTCCTATAATCCAGGAATAATTGTCAATCTTCTAGATGATCCAATAACCGCTCTAACCGTCAAAATAACCGCCTAAAGTAGTTACAAAAACCACCATAGATTTTGTATCGAGCTGGCGCTTAGGCTCCGGATTCTGGCGCCTAGGCGCCAGGCCCATTATTTTGACAATTTTGCATTTTGGCTCCATTTTTGCTCCTTTTTGCTCCTTTTTCATCCTTTTTTCTTTTTGAACATTTTTGCATCACCTATATCCAAAAACACAAAAATACCTTTCATTAAAGCATAATATCCTTAAAAATTTGATAAAAATCAAGGCATAAAAACAGGT
This sequence comes from Papilionanthe hookeriana x Papilionanthe teres, assembly GCA_022702705.1. Taxonomy (NCBI): domain Eukaryota; kingdom Viridiplantae; phylum Streptophyta; class Magnoliopsida; order Asparagales; family Orchidaceae; genus Papilionanthe; species Papilionanthe hookeriana x Papilionanthe teres. The sequence goes on from CM040430.1 coordinate 103,666,969, forward strand.
ATTTTTTTCATAGATCAATTGGTAATTAGCATAAGTTAATTATTAATGCAACGAGAGAAATATTAGAGATTATAAATATGAAATTTTATGTAAATAAACATAATATTTGGAGTATGGACTTGAGATTTATGACAGTGATGTACATTTCTGTATTTCTTTCATTTGCGTGCTCTTCCCCCTTCTTTGTTTTCTCATTGGACCCATATTAATTATTTGTCTGGCTTTGTAATTAACATTTGCCTCGCTTTGTTTTTTTTTTTTTTTTCAAAAAGGTTATTCAAGAGACTTATGAGTGATCTATGTAAGAAGTATCTTGGAAGTTATTTTGTTAGTTGTCTTCCTTAAGATGTCACCTAAGGAGAAATAACAATGAAATAACAAAGATAAATAACATCGTAAGTGTCGACGAATCATATTCAGTTTAAAATTTAAGCTAATATTTATAAAAAAAAGCCTTTCTATGATATCTCTTAATGGAAAGCATGCATCTCACACCGAGGATCATGAAAGTAATGCACTCGATCCACGAATAATCCCATATACTCGTGGACTGTCCTTCCAAAGGGGACTTGTGACTATTCGACTAAAGTCAAAACATGTTAAATCAAAGAATTTTAGTTTTAGTAACCTGCACCCAGCCTAGATCTACTAAACCAGAAAAAGATCTTTTGAGCAGCCATTCCACCTTTATAAATTGGAACTAGCTTCTTAATCATTTTTCATAAAGAGTTTAGATTATATCTATCATCAAGTGGAAGTTTCAGACTCAACTCAAGAATTAGTCAGGACACAATCAAAGATGGTGAGAATAATCCTCTCATATATCCCTAAGGTAAATGCGTGATTCATTGGGGAAAATTCCAATCATCCAAGTTCCACTACAGTGAGAACTCAAAAAGGGGTTGTGTTTTGGTATCCTTACCCATCCAATGATGGCTAAACTGGAAAACTTAAGATGACAGAATGAATTTCTCTCAAGTTTCCCTAAAGTTAGCATATGGCTCACATTGACGAATACATAGACACAACAACTTTTCCTTTGACTTTATTTTGAATACTAGCTAAAACTTAGAGTTTTGGTAACTAGGACCAAACCATACTGGCTAAACCTAGAAAACATGTGCGTTAATCTTCCTCTCATATGTTGAGAAAATTGGATATTTGTGATAGAGGGTGTGTTTAACATAATGCATGTTCATCTCATCTCTTTCTGTATTCCTAAAAAATTAAGGCCTGAATCCTTTCGAGAAATATACAATTTCAACTTCCCTCGAAGAGGAAGTGATTATAAGTTTTTTTTTTACCCATTGTTGGCTAAACCAAGAATGATAGTGGAGGGGCTTACAAAGCTTCCTCCCATTTCTCCTAGGTTGGAACGTACAAAATGTTGGGGAGAGTCCTAGTCACTATGAACTCTGCTATAAAGTGAACTAGAAAAAGAGTTGGGTTTTGGTATCCCATATCAAGCTGAATTCGAATATACTAAGAAAATAGGAGTCTGAATCTTCCTCCCATATGTTTGTAAGAGTGGATTTGTACGATAGAGGGAATGTTCTCCTCCTTCTCCCCATCCAAGCTTTTCTCTAGAAATGTCTACTGATTTTTGCCTCTGTTTTCAACTTTTAAACTAGTTTTGGTGGTCTTTTGTGTGCTTACAAGGAATTCCTAGTAGTTTTGCTCTTGGTTTTGGTAGATGTCAACTCTTGCTGCATATATTTACAGTTCCGATGGGTTTGACTGCACGTGTGGCTCTTTTGTTGTTTCAGAATTTAAATTGTTTTTTTTTCTTTCATGATGGAAAGTCCATCTTACATAGAAGTGTTAGAAGGGAAAAACACAAACTTTGAGCACCTTAATCAATAATTTAAACCTAATGTTGCTCAAATGATTTTTCTTCAATATTTTTATGAATGTTTATATGCTATTGAAAACTCTGGTTTTATTAAAAAAACAGTAAGGAAAAATGGAATACCAACACAATTTTTCACTGATAAAGTTTTCATTTAGCTGGCTGATCCATTCAAATTGAAAAGTTCATTTATTCACATCCAAAAATGGAGGTTATTTCAAAAAAAATTCTCTGATTTGGAACTTAAAGGAGGTTTGAGTGTTGGGTTTATAGAAGGTAGAGATGTCATGATAAAGCTTGAAAAGGAAATAGATTAGGGTATGGTTTTCTCTAGAAAAACTTTTTATATAGAAGGATATTCATGAAAATTCTTAAATGGACAGTGGATTTCAATCCTTCGAAAAAGCTTCCTATATTTCCAATTTCGATTTAATTTTTTAGATTAAAATAATATTTTAATAAATAATATTTCCCACTTCCCTTCCCCTGAAGACTAACTCTCGCTTTGGTTTCCAAACCCTAGTACCAAATTGTGGATTTAAGCCTGTCACTCTAAAATCTCTAATTCTACGCCCATCAAAATATATTTCTCTATTTATTTGCACTCAACCCCATGAACTATGTCACTCATTCATGGACATTGAATGTGACCTTCACTTTTGTTTTGGAACTCATAATCCTTTCGGAACATATGTTTCCCAACAAGTTTTAACAATTTAATTGGCCAAATCAAAAAATAAATGAAGTACGAAGTGAAAAGGTCATCACAAATTCTCCATAATAAATCGGCACATCATTTCCATATCACAACATCAACACATCACATGAAAAGGAGGAAGACAAAGAAATCTACTTAAGACTCATGAGGAAAAGATAACAAAAGATGGATTTTATATAAAGAGTTTCTTCAAAAAATTCACAAGACACACTCACTCTTCACTCCCTCACACTAAAGACTCTCTCCTCCTCTCTAAACTTGGCTCCAAAATAGTTTAAATTCGGCCATAACTAATTTCCTAAGAGTTTCTTCAAGCATCCCTCCAAAATCCGGCCAAATACATTGAATCTAGTTTAAAATCGGGATAGGGTGCGGTCCGGCGCTGGTAACAACACCGTTCAGCGCTAGTTCAATAAAATGCATTTTACTTCATTTTGTTCCAAATTTGCTCCTTTTTGCTTCCTTTTGCTCCAAAGGCTAAAATCATTGTACCTACATGGAATCATAAAAAATACTTTTATGCAATATCATCAAAAATAGGTATGAAATGGAAATTAAAAAGCTATTAAATTTTTAGTGGATCAGTGGGCTATATTGTATGGCTCTATAGCGCCACTTTGGCGCCATAGCTCCACCCTTGGCGCCATAGCGCCACCCTACAGGTGAATTCGGCTCTATAGCGCTGCATCCTGGAGCTATAACACAAGTAACTAACTTTCTAGAATATTTAAATAATTTGGCTGAATTTTGAAAGGGTGATTGAAGCAACCTTTGGTTAATTTAAGAGATTTATTAAATGGAAACATTTTGGCTGAAAATAGATAAAGAAGATAACTTTTTGAAACTTTTAGAGACTTTTCAGTGAGATTTTTAGTGTTCTTTTTAGTGTGTATGAGTGTGTGTTAGTAATTTTTCTATAAGAGTTTAGAGATTGCTGGAAGGAAAATCCAGAAATTTCCTTGGGGAGAACACATAAGACACTTTGTATTTGTGTTTAAGTTTTTATTGTAAGACTTGGATTTCAATACAAATCATGTGTTTTTGTTTAATCTCAATGAATTCTAAGTAGTTCCTTTTATTTCTTCTTGCATATGGTAATTAATCTTGTAGGATGAGAATGATTTAAAGATTTATTTTTACTCTAAAAATTGTGATGGTATTTTCACCTATTCTTCATTGACTTTGCAAATTGGCCACTTGTTAGGTTAACATCTGACCCTACCCACAATTAAGCAGTAAATTAACTTCCAAAAGATGGCAAAAAACTTGACCCGATTTATAAATAGCGGCTAGTGTGCAAAATCTTAAATGATATAAAAATTGGAAAATATTTTACACACTAGGGGTACTACGCAAGTATACGTATCGTTTCAAGTAATATAGAGTTTTCTTTAAAAACCCCAGTATCGATCCCACGAGGAAGTGAAGTAAGAGGTCTTTAGTCAAATTCTAGTATACTACTAATAGTCCTTAGTTGGGAATGTCGATTAAAATTGTGTTTTATCTAGCAACTACTCTTAAATGCAAGTGTTAAATGTAATGGCAACTATAACTAAATGCAAATAATAATTCAAAAGATAACTCTTTTTGGATGAATTGGTTTGGAGAATTTTGAGGTAATAAAAACTACTATTCTTATGTAATGAAATGGATAATGTATAGGAATGAGATGCATTAAATATTGTATGTGCCAAATAGGAGCAATCCTATTCTTTACCCTTTGGGTCCGACATAAAGAACATCGACTAATCCTATGCTTGGTTATCGAATCTCATGGCTAGGCCGGGAGGATACCAGCTCTCACTTCGGAGCTCCTACGTTCCCCTCGCCTGAGGGCTAACATCTACACTTTAGCACCCAAACGATAGGACCGAATTGAGGATTTTAGCCTGTCACTCTAAAATCTCCAATTCTACGCCCGATAATTTTATTTCCTTATTTATTTGCATTTAATTCCCATGAACTTCACCATCCATGGAATTTGAATGTGGTTTAACTTTGTTAAGAATTACATATGCCCTTTCGAGACTTAACGCAATTACAATGAATTTTAACACTACAATGGGCCCTTATTGTAATGTAAATGAAGTGCAAGTAAAAACCATCACATTTATAATTAAAACATCTTTTAGCAAGCATCCCAATATCCTAATCATGAATCCTACTCATTGCAAAAGAAAAGTAGAATGGAAATAATGACATAATTTTCTTATGCCACTATTTCCAAAGAAGAAGAAAGAGTAAGAAAGATACATCACAAAGTATAAAGAAAACACAACAAAAACTTCATCTAAACCAAGAAAATCTACTATATAAGTGTTTACAAAATCATAAGATAATGAAGAACAATACTTAGCTTTTTCCCTTTGAAAGAAAGATGAAGATCTCTCCCACAAAGTCTCCCGTCGATCCATGCAATGCTAGAACATCTCCTTATAAATTCTCTCAAAATCTCCTCTCCAATCTCTCCAAAATGGTAGAAATCTACATTTCTACTCTTAATCTAAGAATCCTAAACATTCCTCTCTTTTTTTCTCTCTTTCCTCTTCCTAAATTCACTAATTTAAAGAGTGTGGATGAATTTCTAAGAGTTCCCTTAAGCACCCCTTCGAAAAAGCATCCAAATACGTCAAATTTCGGCCCAAAACCGCCAAAGTCGGTCTAGAACCTTCCCGGGCGCTGTCAGCTGGTTCAAGGCCGCTGTCGGCGAGCTTTTTGGTCATATTTCGGCCATCTCTAGAAAATCTCACCATTGGCAAGATCAAGGCCGCTGTTGGCTAGCAGACTGCTACGCAGCTCCACCGTTTTGCTCCATTTGGCTCCGTTTCAGCTCTGTTTCGCCCCATTTCAGTTGCGTTGCGTTCGTAACAGATAGCCCTACCAAATAAGCATAAAAACAACCTTTTTTTAAAGTATAATCTCATTCAAAATATGCAAGAAGTGTAAAAGAGATTAAGCATCAAAAGACTTATCGAAAGGTGTCAAGATAAAATTTGTTTTCTTGCTCATTTTTGCTCCAAATTGCACCGTTTTTGCTTCCTTTTGCTCCAATCACCATTTCTTGTACCTAAAACCAAAAAAGATACAAAATACCTTCCTTTAAAGTTTAATATAATAAAAAATGAGTAAAATGATATAGCAAAAAGCGTATATATTTTTAGGCGTGTCAAAATCCCCCAAACTTAACTGTTACTTGTCCTCAAGTAACCCTTTTACTACATAAAAATATAACTCAAGGCAATGTACTTTTTCACCTGTAAGACACTAAAATTTTTCATTTAAAAGAATATATTGGTTAAACTTTTAGAAAGAAATTCAGTAACTCGGGTTAACACTACAAGTATAAGAATATTCAGCAATCAAGTCTAAGGGTTCTAGTCTTCTATTTATTTCAAGATAAACTATAATTTGTTACATTAATAATGCCTTGAAAGATTATGTGAAAAAGGAGTTCTTGCAAACTTCATCAAAATGTAGGCTAATACTTTAAATATAAATTCAGAAATGAAATCAAGTTCTCCCTTTAGGGTGACTCAAGTGATGCCAATTTTTTATTAGGCATCTCCTCAAGCTTCTCCTTATAAATATTTTTCTTTCTTTCTCTTTTTTTTTTCTTTCAGAATAATTTTCAATCCTTTTTTTTCACTCTCTTTTCTTTTTCTCTTCTTTCTTGTTTTTTTTCTCTCTCTTTTTTTTAATGAAGATTACTATATCTGGAGAGCCTGTAATGATTTTGAACTTCACTCTCCTCTTTCTAAAGTTCAAACTTGAAACACGTCCTTACTTTATAATTAGGTATGAGATTTATTATTCATTATAAAGTCACAATCTCCTCTTAACACATAATACTTTAAGTCTCTTAACATTTCAAAAATACAATTTTCTTTACTTTAAATAGTTAACTATAATCAAATTCTTTCACACAAAATATCTTATCCTTATAAAATTAACTTTTATAACTAAAAACTTTCATCCAATCCTTCCATAATATTCATCTAAAATAAAAAGTTTTAGTTATCTCAAGCGAGGTTCAACTGCCAGAAGTTATGCTAAAATTTTTTGAAAATATATCAATTGCGAACAAATAAGAGTTAATATTTTTCTTCCCCCCAAACTTAAATTTCAAAAATATTTTGCAATTAATTCCATAAAATATAGCAGGAAAAAAAAGTAAAGGTTGAATCTACTTACTACTACAACATCCTATCAAATTCATATACATGCATAATCAGGATAGAATGACTGTAGGAGAAAGTAAAGCTAACATAAAACATGCTTGTAATAAAATTACACTAAAAGGAAGTATTTTCACAGTAAAATTTTATTTTTTTCCTACCCCTAAACTTAATTTTTAACATATATAGCATTCAGTACAGATAAATATAAGTAGGAAGAAAAACAATTGAGATATTCTATCTACCACAAATGTCTATCAAAACCTTTTACAAGTATTCATTAGGATAGAACAATATGCAACAGAAAATAAATCTAAACTAATCATGCCAGAATGAAATTCACTGAATAAAAGTTTAATTAGCATAGTAGGCCTCAGCAAGGGAATATAAAAATGTTCTTCAAGACCCAAATAAAGTTGTAACACAAACATAAACAGACATAAGATAAATGAGGTCAATTCTTCCTTTAACTTATCCAATCTCACTACCTTACCTCCAATTTTTAACGGAATCACTACACTAGTAAATTAGGTACTTTCAAATGATTTTATAGATTATAATCCCAAAGATAAGATTACCCCTGATATATTGGCTCCTAGGCACCAATCTCAGGCATCACCTAATCCTTATAATTAAACACCTCTAACAATTATAAAGATAGAGTAAAATCATTCATATGGTGTTCATCAAATAGGTTCGCAACTCCTACCTAATGAAAATAAAGTTGTAGAAAGGAAGTAACAAATTAAGATGGAACTATCAATGTTCGAAATTCATGATTTCTCTTGTAAAACTCAAGTCTGGGTGAGACCCAAGTCATAGTGCACTCATTAATCCAATTACTACAAGAGATCAAGTCTAGCCATAATAAGAAGTTAAGGAATCACATCCTTCAAGACACACAAAGATTAAACTACTAACAATCCAAACATCTACCAATCAACAATCAAATTTATTAATCCATAATGACACATAAAGATCAAGTCTATCCACTCTAAATCAAACACAATACAACACTAACAATCATGACTCTCAAGCACACTAAATCAAAGCACACTGATAACTATGGGTTGCCTCCCATAAAGTGCTTGGTTTAACGTCATTAGCCCGACAAATGACTCCACCTAAATCAAAATTCCATTTAAGTAATCCTCGATCAATCGCCCAATCATTTTCAGATCCAGGGATTCCTATAAAATCCTCAAATGTAATTTTTCATTCAGCTCTTCCTTTTCAGATGGAATTATATCATTGTTCCTCATATTTCTTTCTAGATCCAAAATTCTTCTATTAATTTTTTGAATTTGCATATTAATATCATCCTTGAAATTTATAAGAAATGGATCTTTATAAGATAAATCAAGATCTCCCAAATTTTGAATCGGATTCTCTTTAGATAATTCAGATTTAGGATCAAATTCTTCTATGTCAGTCTTATGTTTCAAATTATCTTCCAATTCTTCCCCTTTATAATTATTAAATGATGGAGGATCAATCTTATTTGAGGAAATAGGTTTTTCTAATTCCTTAGGAATTTCTTCCAATGGTCTTCCAATATCCTTATCCTCTTTTCTCAACTCAAAGTTCTTTTGAAATATATCCTCAAATTCTCTTCCAAGTCCTAGTTCAATAATTTTATCTTGTTCATCATTCAATTCAGGTTTTTCTTGTGATTGAGTTGCATCTAAAGATATAAAGACTGATTGTGTAGATGAATCCCTTAAATAGATAGGCTTTAAAATTGTATGTGATTGAGTTGCATCTAAAGATATAAAGACTGATTGTGTAGATGAATCCCTTAAATAGATAGGCTTTAAAATTGTATGGGGTACATCCATCTTAAGCTCATGAGATTTTTCAACAGATGGAATTAAAAGTTTACTATTTTTGGTAGCGTCCATCATTTCACACCTCTCCTGAACATACATACAGTCTTATTTAAATAACTTTTTCAACTCAACATGAAAATTCATTCTGACCTCATCTGTTATCTTACTCTCAAAACTTTCTTGGAAATGATCTTTACTTAGATAATCAATTTCATCCATCCAAAACCAATCATCAACTTTTTTCTCAGCTGGATATTTCATAGTCTTTAATACATCAAAAGTGACTTCATGGTCATTAATATTCATAGTCAGCTCTCCTTTTTGCACATCTATCATAGTTTGTCCAGTAACAAGGAATAGTTGTTCATTATCGTTCTCTTCAGGTTTGATCTCAGTGTTGCTAGGAAGTGTTCATTGGGGTCTATTGCTAAGTGAATTAGCAATTTCTCCCAGTTGATTCTCTATGTTTTAATCGCAGCATTTTGACTTTGCAATTGGTTTTCCATTTGCAATACCACTTCTTCCATAGACATCTTCTTATCCTCAAATTGTTGATCATTATTAGAGTCCGGTGGATATGAAGGTCTATAGTTTGTGTTCCTCTGATTATTCCAACTTCCATTAGGATTTGCATAATTATTATCCCATTGTTGGTTTCCACCATCAGTAGTATGATTCCAGTAAAAATTAGGATGGTTCTTCCAACCTGGATTGTAAAAGTTAGAATACGGGTTGTTTATGGTATTTAAAGCATCATATGATAAGTTAGAATCAATCATAGGCCCTAATGAACTTTCCTCACTTACATGAGTAAATTGAGGTTGGTTCATTCCAAATTGGTCCAAGTTCCTTGATATTGCAGCAATCTGAGATGTAAGAATTGTAATCTCATCTGTATCATGAACACTAGCTACAATTTTATAATTTACCATTGTAAATGGCCATTGAAATTCATTTGTAGCCATTTCTTCAATTAATGTATACGCTTCATCAAATGATATTGACATTAATGATCATTCAGCAGCAGCATCAATTATTGACCTAAGGGATCCTACTAACCCATTATAAAAGGTTTGAATGATTAACCAATCGGGCAGAGTATGGTGTGGACACTTTCTTAGGAGTTCCTTAAATCTTTCACAGGCTTCGTATATTGATTCACCTTCATATTGACAAAATGAGATAATATCATTTCTAAGTTTAGTAGTCCTTGAAGGTCAAAAATACTTAGCTAGGAATTTCTGAGTTAACTCCTCCCAATTTTTAATAGAGCCAGGTCCTAATGAGTATAACCATATTTTAGCTTTATCCCTTAGTGAGAAAGGAAAAATCCTTAGCCCAACAACATTGTCTGACATACTGTTATAACGAAATGTAGCACAAAGTTCTAGAAAATTAGATAAGTGTAAATAGGGATCCTCCAAAGGAGTTCCCCCAAACTGATTGTTTTGCACCAGTTGGATAATCTCAGGATTTATTTCAAACGAGTTAGCTTCTATGACAGGGTTTTGTATACTTAAGTGAATTTCAACTGTCGTAGGATTTATGTAATCCCTCAATCAATTATGATGATTTTCTAAGTTATTATCTTGAAAGTTTTCCATTTCCATTTCTAGTTTTTCGAGTTCTTTCTGTATTTTTATTTTTTTATTTTTTTTGAATGTAGATCCTTTGTTTCGAATATGTAACACAACAAATAATACATTAACAATTAAAAAATAATAGATGAAATATATTCAACACAACAAAACATTTTCACGAACCACTTGTTTTTCACACAAACAATTTTTTCACAACACTTTTTCATATAAAAACACTTTTCACACAAAACAGTTTTTATGACACTACAGTTTTCCAAGTCTAAGTCTAATTACTTCAACTAAAATTCTCCTAAAGTTCTTACCGAAGCTTCCCCGGCAACGGCGCCAAAAACTTGACCTGACCCATAATTACGCAGTAAATTAACTTCTAAAAGATGGCAAAAAACTTGACCCAATTTATAAATAGCAGCTAGTGTGCAAAATCTTAAGTGATATAAAAATTGGAAAATATTTTACACACTAGGGGTACTACGCAAGTATACGTATCGTTTCAAGTAATATAGAGTTCTCTTTAAAAACCCCAGTATCGATCCTACGAGGAAGTGAAGTAAGAGGTCTTTAGTCAAATTCTAGTATACTACTAATAGTCCTTAGTTTGGAATATCGATTAAAATTGTGTTTTATCTAGCAAAATGTAAGTGTTAAATGTAATGGTAACTATAACTAAATGCAAAAAATAATTCTAAAGATAACTCTTTTTGGATGAATTAGTTTGGAGAATTTTGAGGTAATAAAACAACTATTCTTTTGTAATGAAATGGATAATGTATAGGAATGAGATGCATTAAATATTGTATGTGCAAAATAAGAGCAATCCTATTCTTTACCCTTTGGTCCAGGCATAAAGAACATTGACTAATCCTATGCTTGGTTACTGAATCTGTGGCTAGGCTGGGAGGAAACCGGCTCTCAATTCGGAGCTCCCACGTTCCCCTCGCCTGAGGGCTAACATCTACACTTCAACACCCAAATGATAGGACCGAATTGAGGATTTTAGCCTGTCACTCTAAAATCTCCAATTCTAAGCCCGATAATTATATTTCCCAATTTATTTGCATTCAATCCCCATGAATTTCACCATCCATGAAATTTGAATGTGGTTTAACTGTGTTAAGAATTACATATGCCCTTTCGAAACTTAACGTAATTACAACAAATTTTAACACTACAATGGGCCCTTACTGTAATGTAAATGAAGTGCAAGTAAAAACCATCACATTTATAATTAAAACACCTTTTAGCAAGCATCCCAATATCCTAATCATGAATCCTACTCATTGCAAAAGAAAAGTAGAATGAAAACAATGACATAATTTTCTTATGCCACAATTTCCAAAGAAGAAGAAAGAATAAGAAAGATACATCATAAAGCACGCGAAAACATAACTGAAACTTCATTTAAACCAAGAAAATCCACTATGTAAGTGTTTACAAAATCTTAAGATAATGAAGAAAAATACTTAGTTTTTTCACTTTAAAAGAAAGATGAAGATCTCTCCCACAAAGTCTCCCATCGATCCATGCAATGCTAGAACATCTCTTTACAAATTCTCTCAAAATCTCCTCTCCAATCTCTCCAAAAGGGTAGTAATCTACATTTCTACTCTTAATCTAAGAATCCTAAACCTTCCTCTCTTTTTTTTCTCTTTCATCTTCCTAAATTCACTAATTTAAAGAGCGTGGACAAATTTCTAAGAGTTCCCTTAAGCACCCCTTCGAAAAAGCGTCCAAATTTGTCGAATTTCGGCCCAAAACCGCCAAAAGTCGGTCTAGAACCTTCCCGGGCGTTGTCAGCGGGTTTTAGGCCGCTGTCGGTGAGCTTTTCGGTCATATTTTGGCCGTCTTCGGAAAATCTCGTCGTCGGTGAGATCAAGGCGCCGTCGGCGAGCAGACTGCTGCGCAGCTCCACCGTTTCGCTCCGTTTGGCTCCATTTCAGCTCTGTTTCGCCCCATTTCAGTTGCGTTGCGCTCGTAACAGATAGCCCTACAAAATAAGCATAAAACAACTTTTTTAAAGTGAATCTCATTCAAAAATATGCAAGACTTATCGAAAGGGGTCAAGACAAAATTTGTTTTCTTGCTCATTTTTGCTCCGAATTGCACCAATTTTGCTTTCATTTGCTCTAATCACCATTTCTTGTACCTAAAATAAAAAAAAACATACAAAATACCTTCATTTAAAGTGTAATGTCATAAAAAATTAGTAAAATGATACAGCAAAAAACATATATATTTTTAGACGTGTCAACATCCATCGAGAAACTTAATGACCCATGAGGGTTATGATTTCACCCAACTAGTGAATATCACACTTCATTCTGGGCAGAGCCGTTGCAATCATTTAAGGGGGAGTGTAATAAATAGGAAGATAAGTTTTGATGAACATAGATTAATTTTTGTAGGGTGACAAAATTGATTATTTTATCAATTCAATTTAGAGTTTGGATCGTAAGGGTTGTTTGTAGGTTCTATAGAGCGGGCACAGTGAGTAATCTGGAGGTGAGAGGCCAAAATCTACTTAGAACTACTACACAAGCTGGTGAAAAAAATCTAAATTATCCAATATTCTTTGCTAGCACTTGGAGGGGGTAAAAAATAGTAATGCTTCTATTTGTCAGAGCACATCATATTATTTTTAGTTATTTAAATCCTATACATGTTAACATCTCTTTGCAAGGAGAAAGAACTTTTCATAATATCCAAACTCGTTACTTTACTTTATTAAAGTTTTAACTTATTTGTTACTTTTTGTTTAAATTTAGTATTAATTTTTTGCAAACATATCGACATTTTTCTCTAATTAATTTTATCCGTAATTTAGGTAGAAATTTTGCAAGTTGATATTTTGAGTTACACCTATCCTTGTGAGATCGATATTGGAGTTTTTAAGGAAAATTCTATATTATTTGAAACGATACGTATACTTGCATAGTACCCATAGTGTGAAAATTTATTATATATTTTTTAAATCATTACATTTATTCACACTAACCGCTAAATATAATTTGGGATAAGTTTTAGACAAAACTTTGGAGATTAAAAATACATGTAATTGTGAGTCGTATCAAGTTTTTAACGTCATTACCGAGGATAGCGCTAGAACATTTTAACTTTGGAATTATACTTAAATTGTAGATTTATTTTTAAGAGATATAATTTTAGTGCTTTTTATTCTTTGAAAATTTTGAAAATAAAAAAATAGAAAAAACCAAAATTAAATATTTCAAAAATATTTTTAGTTTTTGTGTGCTATTTTATTTTCTGAAAATTTCACTTTGTTGTATGCATAGTTCTGGATCTGAAGGTTTAGTGCCTTAAGATTCTGTATTGGAACGAACTATAAGGAGAATTCAAAAACAATGAAGACTTCTTAATATTCAAGAAATAGAAAACAAATCGCAAAATAATATCAAAATTCAAAATGCTGAAAGTGAACATCATAATTTAAAAAATCCTTTAAGGGATTATACGAACCTAACAGTAGATGAAATTCATTTAAGTATTCAAACTCCTACTGTAAAGGATAAATCATTTGAACTTAAACCTTCAATTATACAAATGATGCAAAAAAAATCAGTTTGGGGAGACACTATCTGAGGATCCAGGTTTACATCTAACAAGCTTTTTAGAACTGTGTGCTACTTTCAAGTATGATGGTGTATCAAACGATACCGTCAGATTTAGACATTTTCCTTTTTCATTAGGGCATAAAGCTAAGATGTGGTTAAATTCGTTAGCACATGGATCTATTAGAATTTGCAGAAATTTAGCACAATATTTTTTAGCTAAGTATTTTCGACATTAAAAAATTGCTAAGCTTAGAAATGACATTACTTCTTTTATTATGTATGAAGGAGAGCCAATATATGAAGGTTGGGAATGATTTAACTCCTTAGAAAGTGTCCACATCATGCTTTGCTAGACCGATTATTTATTCAAACTTTTCATAATTGGTTCATAGGATCCCATAGATCTATCATAGATGCTATCACTAGAGGTTAATCAATGTCTAAACCGTTCAATGAAGATTATTCATTAATTGAAGAGATGACTACAAATCATTTTCAATGGCCTTCTGAAAGGGTAATTCCTAGGAAAGTAATCAGTATTCATGATAATGATGCTATTGCAATGGTTGCATCTCAAGTTGTTACATTATTTTGGAAGATAGATAAATTTGGAATGAATTTTTCTCCAACATCTCATGTGATTGAAGAAAATTCATTAGAACAAATGATTGATTCTCAAACTTTATTGGAAACTATAAATTCTATCAATAAACCCAATAACCCATATTCCAATTATTACAACCTAGGTTGGAAAAACCATCCTAACTTTAACTGTATTAACAATTCTAGTGGTGGAAGTCAACAATGGGGGAACGCTCAAGTAAACCCATTAGGAAACTGGAACAACGAGGGTAGTGCTAACTATAAACCTACTTATCCTCCTAGATTTAACCAACAAGTTCAAGAGAAGAAGTTGACTATTGAAGTAGTGGTGTTACAAATGGGTAATCAATCACAAAGTCAAGTGCCGCTATTTGAAACATAGAGAATCGACTGGGATAAATTGCTAATGCACTTAGCAATAAGCCTTAGAGAACACTTCCTGATAATATTGAGATCAATCCTAAAGATAAAAGCAAAGAGCAAGAGTAAGTTAAAGTTGTCCTAAGGAGTGGAAAGAAATTAAATGTTGTATTTAAAAAAGAGATTGAAGTTGAGAGAGAAGATAAATAAACTGAAAAACTTGAAGAAATTATTCCTAAGGAAGTAGAAACACCTATCTCTCCGATTAAGATTAATTTAGAAAGACAACCATCTCATTTTCCTCCAAGACTTAAACAACATAACTTGGATCAGCAATTTTCAAATTTTTTTGAGATAATTAAAAAGCTTACAATTAATATCCCTTTTGCAAAAGCTTTAGAACAGATGCCAAGTTATGCTAAATTTATGAAAGAAGTTTTAAGTAAAAAGAGGAAGTTTAAATATTATGAGTTTGTTGCACTTAGTGAAGAATGTAGTGCAATATTTTAAAATAAGTTTCCTAAAAAATTTAAAAATCTTGGTAGCTTTACCATACCTTGTACAATTAGAGAAACGTTTTGTGGAAAAACTTTATGTGATTCAGGAGTGAGCATTAATCTCATGTCATTATCTATATTTAAAAGGTTAGATTTAGGAGAAATATCTCCCATTACTATAACCCTATAATTAGCTAATCGATCAATCACTTATCCTAAAGGCGTTATAGAAGATGTGTGTTTATTTCATTGTGTTAAACTCTAAAGAAGATAAAGAAATTCTTATTATTTTGGGGAGAACTTTCTTTGCTACTAGACATGAAATGATAGATGTACAAAAAGGAGAATTAACCATGAGAGTGAATAATCGGGATGTTACATAATGTGCTTAAAACAATGAAGTATTCTGATGAAAAATATTATAGAATTGCTATTATTGATTATATTATTGTTAATCATTTTTAGGAAAGATGTGATGCCATATCAGATCAAAATGATGAAGTCAATTCAGAATAGAAAGAATTAGAAGCTAATACAGAAAGTGATTTTGAGGATGAATCAAAAGAGATAATTACTGAGGATTCAAATTATGTTCAGCAAAACTTTGAAAATTTAGATACTACTGAGAATAGTAAACCACTGATACATTCTATGGAAAAACCACCTAAACTTGAGATGAAGGTTCTACCTACCCATTTAAATTATGTACTTTTGAGGAACTCATCTACATTGCCAGTTATTAAGTCCTTAAATCTAACTGCAAAACGAGAAGAAAATTTATTAGAGACATTGAAGAATCATAAAAGAGCCTTTGGATGGAAATTAGCTGATATTAAAGAAACCAGTCATTCAATCTGTATGCACCAAATTTTGATGGAAGATAATTATAAGCCTAAGGTTGATCCTCATAGAAGATTGAAAACTATAATGAAAGAGGTTGGTAAGAAGAAACTTTTAAAGTGGATGGATGCTGGGATTATCAATATGAATTTTGACAATTCTTGGGTTAGTCTATTCATTGTGTTTCTAAGAAGGGAGGGGTGACTGCAGTTGCAAATGAAAATAATGAATTAATTCCTATAAGACAAGCCACTGGATGGTGAATTTGTATTGATTATAAGAAATTAAATGCCTCCAGTAGTAAAGATCACTTTCCTTTACGTATTCTGGATCAAATGTTTGATAGACTAGCTGGGCACCATTATTTTTTCTTTTTGGATGGATATTATGGATACCTCCAAATACCTATTGCTCCTGAGGATCACAAGAGAACAACTTTTACTAGTATATACAAAATGTTTGATTTAAGAAGAATGTCATTTGGATTAATGCACCTATAATTTTTTAAAGATGTATGATGACAATTTTCTGTGATTTAATTGAGAAAGAAATTGAAGTTTTTATGAACGAGTTCTCAATTTTTGGAACATCTTTCAATAATTGTTTAGATCATTTAACAAGACTTCTAAAACGCTGTGAAGAAACAAACTTTATTCTTAATTGAGAAAAATGTCAATTTATGGTTGCAGAAGGAATTTTGTTAGGGCATAAAATTTCTGAAAAAAACATAGAAGTAGATGCAGCAATAATTCAAGTTATTGCTGAATTACAGCCTCCTACTAATGTGAGGGGAATAAGAAGTTTTCTAGAACATGCTGGTTTCTTCATATGACATATTAAAGTTTTTTCAAAAACTTCCAAGCCTTTATGTCATCTTTTGGAAAAGAATGCAAACTTAGATTTTAATGATGAATGCCAGAATACCTTCAACTTATTAAAAGAAAAATTAATCACTATGCCTATTATTGTTTCACCTAATTGGAAAAAACCTTTTAAATTAATGTGTGATGCTAGTGATTATGCTATATCGGTTGTTTTGAGGGCAGACATACGATAAAATATTCAAAGTGATAGTAAAATCCTTAATGAAGCTCAAATTATTTACACTACTATTGAAAATAAATTATTAGCTATAATATTTGCTTTTGATAAATTCATACCTTATCTTATTGGAACCAAATGTATTGTACATACTAATCATTCTCCTATAAAGTATTTGATGATGAAGAAGGATGTAAAACCACGATTAATTAGATGGGCCCTTCTGATACAAGAATTTAATTTTGAAGTTGTGGATAGGAATGGTACTGATAATAAGATAACTGATCATTTGTCATGGCTTGAACAAGAAAATAATTTTAATGATGAAATTAATGAGAATTTTTCTGATGAACAATTATATGTGATTAATGAATGACAAATTCTGTGGTATGCTAAAATAGTTAAACTACTTGGTTAGTAATATTTTACCTTACGGATTACATAACCACCAAATCAAAAAGTTCATTTATGATTCAAAAGTTTACTTTTGGGATGACCCTTATTTATATAAATAATGCAAGGACTTAGTTAATTGAAGAAGTGTACCATTAGAAGAAACCCAAGAAGTTATGCAAAAATGTCATGAATCAGATTCAGGGGGACATTTTGGGTTGATAAAACTGAATTTAAGATTTTAAAACCTAGATTTTATTAGCCTACATATTTAGAGAGATACTTACATATATTCATGTGATAGATGTCAAAGGGTAGGGAATATTTCTAGAAGATATAAAATTCCCCTAAATTTTATTCAAGAAGTTGAAATTTTTGATGTTTGGGGATTATATTTTTTGGGACCATTTATACCATGTTCTGGAAAGAATTATATTTTGATAGCTGTTGATTATATTTCTAAATGGATTGAAGCAGTTGTTTTACCTTGCTGTGATGCTAAAAGTGTGGTGAAATTTTTAGGGAAAAATATTTTACTAATTTGGAATACTAAGAGTAATCATTACAGATGGGGGAAGTCATTTTAAGAATAGAATGATTGAAACATTAACTAAAAATATGGGATTAAACATCGAATTGCCATAGCTTATCTCCCTCAGACCAGTGGTTTAGCAGAAGTGTCCAATCGTGAAATAAAAAGAATATTAGAAAAAATGGTAAATCCTAATAGGACTGATTGGTCTATTAGACTTGATAGTGCTTTATGGGCTTATAGGACTGCTTACAAAACTTCTATAGGAATGTCACCATATAAGCTCATATATGGGAAAGCATGTCACTTGCTAGTTAAATTGGAGCATAAAGCTTATTAAGCTATTAAAGAGTTTAATTATAATTTGAAACATGCTGGAGAAAAGCAATTACTACAATTCAATGAGTTGGACAAGATAAGAAACGAATATTGTGAGAGTGCCAGAATTTATAAGGAAAAAATGAAATTGAGGGATGATCAAAGAATTTTGAAAAAGAATTTTGAACATGGGCAAGAATTTTTGTTATATAATTCAAGATTGAAACTATTTCCAGGACAACTTAAGTGTAGGTGGTCATGACCATTTATTTTGGTGAGAATTTATCCATATGGAGCTGATGATATTGAATATCCTAAAACTGGGAGAGTGATTAAGGTAAATGGACACATGTTAAAAGCTTACATAAGTGGAGAGGGTATTGAATTTGAAGAGATCCTAATGTTGGGTCAAACCTGATTAAAATGTTGGTTATGTCGGGCTGACGACATTAAACCAAATGCTTTGTGGGAGGCAAGCCATAGTTATCAGCGTGGATTGTTTGGATTTGAGATTGATGTTGTGATGAGTTTATGAAGTGATTGTGAGACTTATATAATTATGATGGCAAAAAACATTATTATATTAATGGATTCGAGGAGGCGAGGAAAGAAATTCCAAAGTTAAAGATGTTGGTTTGATGCTATAGTACCAGATCTAGCGCTATAGCACCAAATTTTGAATAACTCTTTTAAACCACCAAAAATTCAGTTTGCTGCCTACTTCTTTATAAAACCACCTAGGATGAGATTGGAGGCATCCCTTCAACATTTCTAAGAAATTTAGAGAGATTTGAGAGTAAGAAATTTATTCTTATTTAGAGATCATGCAGAGTAATGGCAACGGGAGATTTGAAGATAAGAAGATGATGCTTAAGGATGCTCAAACCTGCTTCAATGGACTCCTTGAATTAAGTTTGGAGTGACTTATGGAAAATCTTGGGAAGACTAAAGGTGAGATATCACGACTACATACCAAGTATGAAGACTTGTTCCATTTGATTGAGAATTTAGATTGGCATTTAGAATTCCAGTTTAATAATTTGGCGTGTTTTCAAGATTGTCAAGTGACTATGTATAACATCAACAAATGGATTAATGACAGGTTTGCTTCAGACTTTCCTTGTGCTCCGTTCTACCATACGTTCGATCATAATTATTTCATGCAAGAAAAGGAGGTTTATACCAATAATCACAACAAATCCTAGACATTTTCTTAAATATATCTATATGTTAGAAATATGTATTTTTAATGTGGTGTGCCGATTTTATCTTTATTAAGGCTTAGCATTGCTTTTAATGTGTCTTTGTTGTATTGACATCCAAATACATCTGTGCTGTGTCATTTATATTAAAATTATTATTAATAAAACAAGTTCAGTTCTGTTGTGAGAAATTGGCCTTATGTGTTCAAAATGATTTAAATGGTAACTGTGAACTTAAGTTTTGGAATAACGACAAACTCAATAACCTTCAAAATAGCCCTTAAAACTGGAATATTAGCCTTTAAACATCTTAGATTTTCTATTTTCTTTTAAAATAAAAAAAATTTAAAATCTGGATGGGTTTTAGTGGCTCTATGGCAACATTATTAGGTGTTATAGCGCCATTCGTCAGTTTATGAATGTTGCTATAGCGTCACAGCTCGGCGCTATAGCGCCAAACCAACCCGAGAGTTATTTTAAGAGTCTGGACCCATGATTTCTGCCATTTTTGCCCTTGGCTCATCTCCTTCATTTTTTGCATTTTGCTCCCATATGGCTTGGATTTGTGCTTGATTACTTGGAGTTAAGGCTTCAAACTCTAGATTTCATCTTCGTTGAGTAAGATCTTCATCTTGGCTTTGAAAATTTTTGATTTCACCATGGATTTCTTCCACATTGTGGATTAGGCCGAAAATCATAAAATTTGATAAAAATAGTGTGAATCCATGGTTCAATGATTATTTGGTTTATATCGTGTTTGTTGGAGCCTAAAAATGATGCATTTTGAAGTTTTTGAATTTTTAGATTAATCATGGCTCCTAAAATGAAGAGAGGCAAGGGAGAGGCCATATTTGATTCTGATAAGTTCTTCAGTAAGAAAGCACATGACTGATATGTAAGTATGTAATCAAAGAAGTTCATTGCAGAATGTTATTTTCATTTTCATGGTGGAACAACAGAATACTTGACTGCAGAGCGAAAGTGGGAAAAAAATTATTATTTCACTGTTGTGGCTGTGATTTTAGTTGTTCAAGAGTTTTATGCTAATCTGTCATATGAGTCACATGATTTGGTATATGTAAGAGGGCAGTATGTGGATATCAGTTCTCTTCAAATTAACCACATGTACAAGCTGCACGGTGTCTCTACCTGCTTCTTTACTGAGTTTCATTATACTGATGATGAATTGGATGAGATTATGAGATTTTTTACTGATGGTAATAGAGTTTGGAAGATTAAGAATGGACGTCGGGTAAACTTTTCATTTTCTAAGCTTAAAGTTCATTCTCATGTCTGCCATTATTTTATGACTGGTAGACTGCTTCCAACTAACCATTTCAGTGAGGTCACCCATGAGAGAGCCACTTTAAACTATTGTATTCAGATGAAGAAACCCATTGACATTGGATCTTTGATTTACAAGAACATGCTTACTTACTTAAGATGAGGAACTACTGGAGGTATTGGTTACCCTTCGCTCATTACCACCCCGTGTGTTTATTCTGGTGTTAAGTATAAGAATTGGGAGAAAATTTTACCATCACATAAGCTTATTAGGAAGACAAACTTGGAAAAGCATGAAATCATTTTGGGACAAGACCCAAGACTAGAGATCTGACATACCCTCTACTTCAACATATGCTCCTACTTCTGTTTCTAGACCATCTACTTCAGATACTACTCCTTTGGATACAGTTTTTGGGTGATCATTCTGTAGATGATGATTTTACACTGAGGAAAGTTGACTATGATTTTGCTTTTAATGAGGCTATGAAATCATACGTAAGGGGTGATCATTCTGTAGAATATCCTACTCGCACTAGTTTTACGCCATATCAACCTCATGAGAGGGATGATGTTATAGATTTGGGTGATGATCATGATGATGATGATGATGATGATGATGATGAGAAGGAAGATGATATGTAGTCCTTTGTTTTCTTTATTTTGATCTGTTTGTATATTTGGTCTTTCTGTTGTTAGTGATTAGTTATATTTATATTAGTGTGCGGTGTTTGTATTTTGTCTTCTGTTTTAAACTATTTTCTTGAACTTTTTAGTTCTACTATTCTATTGTTTACCATTTTCTCAAGTTTATATGTTAGAGTAGTAATTTACGTTATGTTTTTTTTTATACATGCTAATCATGTATTTACTACTGCTTAGCATCTATCTTTATTATTTGTACCTGCATTGATTCTCATTTTTAAATTTTTAAAATTTTCTCTTTCTTCATGAACTTTCCTATTTTAAATTGATTAAAAGTTTATGTTTAAGTGAAAAGAGAAAAACCTTTTTAGAACTAAACTTCATCTATCCTTAGAGAACTATATTTTTAAAATTATTCTAACATGACATGTGGAATGTAAAGTCAACTTTAGATGGCTATATTATTTATTTTATAACTTTCATAGAAGACCTAAGTAAAACTTTTTAATAATAAAGCTTAGTTCTATAATTAAGATATTTAGTATGAAATTATAAGGTTATGTTTTTGCTGTTTAAATAAAAGAAAACTGTATTTTTGGAAAAATTAAAGATCTTAGATTTATGCTTGAAAATAAAGCATTGAGACTTTTTGAAAAATCTTTTTTAAAGCTAATATACATTTGTTAATAAAAGGAAATGTGGTATTTTTTTAACTTTAAGTAGAGGATAATGGAGTTTAAAATCATTAAAGGCTATCCAGATATAGTAATCCTAACATGACATGAAAATAGAGAAAAAAAGAAAGGATTGAAAATGATCCTAAAAGAAAAGATAAAAGAGAAAAATCAAAAGAAAAAGAAAAGCAAAAAAAAAAAAGAAAATTATGTGAGGAGAAGCTTCAGGAGATCCCTAATAAAAAATTGGCTCTGCTTGATTCAACTTAAAGAAAGGAACTTAATTATATTTCTAAACTTAAACTTAAAGTATTAGCATTTTTGCTTATAAAGTTCTCATGAAATTCTTTTTCTTGTAATTCTTCTAAGTACCCTTAGTATGAAAAAATTGTAGTTACTCTTGCCATAAATAGAAAATCAGAACTTTTAGACTTGATTACCAGATATTCTTATATTATAGTTTTTAACCAGAGTTATTAAAAATTTTTCTAAAGTTTCACCATAACATTTATCAAGCAAAAGCTATAGAAGTCTTTAAGTTAAAATCACTACCACAAGTTATAAATTTTTATATAGTACAAGGACTTACTTGAGGACAAGTAACATTTATGTTTGGGGGAATTGATCCACCTAAAAATTACCTATTTTAGTGTACTTTTATAAGCATTTTATGTACATTTTTTTATGATATTAAAATTTAAAGGAATGTATTTTGCATGTTATTGGTTTCAGATACTAGAATGAACATTCAGAGAACTTGAGGAAAATATGGAGCAAAATTGGGCTACATTGCTATAGCGCCACCCTATAGTAGGCAAATTCGACACTATAATGCCACATCTTGGCATTATATCACCAGCACTAAACTTTCTATAATATTCAAAGAATTTGGCTGAATTTTGAAAGGGTGAAAGATGCAACCTTTAGTTATTTTCAGAGATATACTAAATGGAAACATTTTGGCCAAAAAAAGGAGAAGAGAGAACCTTTGGAGACTTTTAGAGAGTTTGTAGTGAGATTTTTAGTGTTCTTTTTAGTGTGTGTGAGTGTGTTTGAGTAATTATTGTGTAAGAGTTTGGAGATTGTTTGAAGGAAACTCCAGAAATTTACTTTTAGAGGAGACATAAGGTACTTTATATTTGTGTTTATGTTTTTGTTGTAAGACTTAGATTTCAATCCAAATTATTTATTTTTGTTTAATCTCAATGAATTCTGAGTAGTTTGTTTTCTTTCTCCTTGCATATGGGAATTAATCTTGTGGGATGAGAATGATTTAAAGATTTATTTTTAATCTAAAAATTGTGATGATATTTTCACCAATTCTTCATTGACTTTACAAATTGGCCATTTGTGAGCTTAAAATCAGTTGTAAAACATAATGACCCGGGAGGACTATGATTTCACCCAACTAGTGAATACCACACTTCACTCTGTGCAGAGCCATTGCGATCACCTAAGGGGGAGTGAAAATAAATAGGGAGATAAGTTTTGTTGAGCGTAGACTTGATTTTTCTAGAGTGACAGGATATATTATTATATATATTCAGTTTAGAGTTTGGATCATAGGGGTCCTTAGTAGGTATATAGAGGGCACAGCAGGTAATCTAGAGGTGAGAGGCTAGAATCTACTCAGGATTACAGAACAAGCTTAATTAGCCAATGTTCATTGCTAGCATCGGGAGGGGGAAAAGAATATGAATGCTTCTATTTGTCACAATACATCACCTTATTTTTAGTCATATAAATCCCACACAGGTTAACATCTCTTGGCAAGGAGAAATATCTATTCATAATATCCAAAATCGTTAGTTTACTTTGTTAAACTTTTAAACTTAGTTGTTACTTTTTTGTTTAAATTTATTAGTAAATTTTTACAAACATATTGACATTATTCTCTTATTAATTTTATCTACAATTTAGGTAGAATTTTTCCAAGTTGATATTTAGAGTTATGTCTATCCTTGTGGGATCGATACTGGGGTTTTTAAGAAAATCCTATATTTCTTGAAACGATACATATACTTGCATAGTCCCCATAGTGTAAATATTTATTATATATTTTTTAAATCATTACATTTATTCATACTAGCCGCTAAATACAATTTAGGACAAGTTTTTAACAAAATTTAGGAGATTAAAAATAGACGTAATTGCTGGTCGGGTCACCCCTAAAAAGAGCAATGGATTGATAAAAAATTCTTTAAATGTTGTATAAGGTTCTTATATGGAATATGAGGGATATTGTTAATTCTGATACCTCCAATAGAATGAAGAATATTATCAAACATAATAAGATTTCCTTTATTGTGTTACTTGAACTCTTGGTTAATGCTGAAAATAACTAAAAACATCTGAGAAGAATTAGCTATTTAACTTTGGTGCCAACACTAATAATAAAACTTGGATGTCGTGGATAAAAGAGGTTAAATTAATATTATTCTTATTACCACATAGCTTATGCTTTTGAGGGTCTCATTTGGCCTTTCTTCTTTTTTTATTTATTACTTTTATGCTGGAACCTGTAAAGATGACAGGAGGGTGCTTTGGGAGTTTGTGAGGAAAATTTGGGAGAATTCTATGGAGCCTTTGATCATAGGTTGAGGCTTTAACAATATTACAACTGTTGAGGAAACGAGAGAGGTTATGCCTCCTAGTTAGAAGCTAATTGATTTATTTAATGATTCCATTCATGATGCTAAGTTATTTGATTTGGGGTTCATTGTATCTAAGTTCATTTTGAGTAAGGGAAAACTTTTTGAGAGGCCAGACAAATTTCTGACAAACTTTGAATAGCTTAATAATAAACCCATTTTCAATGCGCATTACCTAGCCAAAACAACATCAAATCTTTATATTATTTTACTTCACATATTGAACACTATGTAGCTTCAAAAAAGGCAGTTCAGATTTCTTAAAGTGTGGAGAACTCATCCAAAATCTTTAAAGTTTATTGATTCCAATTGGAATTATTCTTCTTCATCTGATCCCTAGCTTAGACTCTAGCTTCTTCATAAGAACTTGGCTGCTACTCTAAAGAGATTAAGTTGGGAGGTTTTTGGAGACATTCAAAAAAAAATTTGTGATGTTGATGAGATCGTTCAAAAAAAAATGGAGTATGCTAATAATTTAGCTGATATTGGGGACTAAAGTGCTACTCAGAACAATCTGAATGATGCTATAAGGATTGAGGAGGATTTTTTCGGTCAAAAAGTGTGGGCCATTTATTTGTTGATGGGAACAAAAATTCTACATATTTCCATGCCTTTATCAAGAAGAGAAGACAGATCATTACTACAAGCAAAATCAAAAAACAATGAGGGTAGATGGATTACTAAAAACCAAGAGGTCATTTTGGATGGGCTCCATTTCTTTCATGATTTGTTCAATGACAACACTATTGAGAATATGAAAAGTAATCCTACCTTATTTCAAGATATCAAAACCTTTGTATCTCAACTTCAACTTACTGATACACCTACTGAGGAGGAAATTCATGTAGTTATCAATGAAATTGATGGATCCAAGACTGATAGCTCTGATGAATTCACAAGTACATTCTATCAAAATTGCTGACCCATTATGAAAGATGATATTATAGCTACTGTCTAGTTAGTTTTTGGTGGAAGACATATGCATAAATATTTCAATTTTGCAACCACTGCATTAATTCCCAACATTCAACATTCATATTATTGGTCTGACTTCAGGTAAATTATTCTATCTTTCCGTTATGTCCAAAATAATCAACAAATATATTCTTTCAAGGCTACAACATCATCTTCACCACATTGTGAGTCCTTTCCAAGCTGCTTTCATTAAAAGGAGGTTTATTAATGATAACAATTTACTTGAAAAAGAGCTATCCTTATACCCTTGACAAACCTTGTAGAGGGGGTCACATGATCATCAAATTAGATATTAAAAAGGCGTACGATTGATCAACCTAAAAATATACTACTTTTTATGCTATATTTTATAATGATATTGCACTTTAAAGGTATGTTTTCTTGTGTTTTTGGTTGTAGGTACATCAAATTGAAGAATCTGGAGTGATTGGAGCAAAAGGAACAAAAATGAACCAAAATGGAGCATACCGGAGCAAAACGGGTTGAACTGAAACATACTGAAGGAAAACGGGTCGAACCAGGCACTTATGTACCTATGTCTAGTGCCTAGGCACCACCAGATGGCACTTAGCTGCCAGGAAGTGGCGCCTATGTGCCAAACCGTCGGTGCATAGCTGCTAGTGACGGTTTTTGGCATAACTTCTAGAAGAAACATCAGATTTGGACAATTTTTGAAGCGTTGCGAAGTGTGTCTCTTAGGAAATTCATTAAGAATGATAAAATAAAATTTCTAGAAGATTTTGAGTCAGTTATAAGGAGTTATTACTGAAGAGATGTGTCTTTAGCAGTGAAAAGGCACTTAAGGCACCCTTTATAAGATTCATTGAATTTGGACTCTTTTAGAAGAAACACTTAAGCAACTCTTGGGAAATTATAAAAACACACTTAAACTCTTGGAGAAGAGGATAATTAGGAGGAGAAGATTAGAAGAGGAGAAGAAGACTTGCAGAAGAAGTGAAGGCTTGGGTGTGAGCCCAATTGGGTCGACCAGGTGAGAGAGAAAGAGAGAGTTTGAGAATTTCTTCTATTCTTTTCACTTTTTTTTGGAGAGGATTGAAAGGAGATTGCTTTTGTTATACAAGAGGAGTTTGATTTTCATCAAAGATAAGTATTTTCATTATATTTTGATTTGAATCTAATACTTGTTTGTGTGGTTTCAAAGACCTTTTTATTGAAAAGTTCTTGTTGTTTCTCCATGTGTAGTGAGTAAGTTTCTTTAATCTTCCCTCTTACAATGAATTAGTATGCATGTGTAAGATATATAATTGAGTAGAGGGAGAATATATTGTGATGATGATTTTACTTTGATGTTCATTTACATGTAAACTTGATCAACTTGCATGTTAAAATCTGTTGTGAGAACACGTAAGAACCAATGCGGTATTGTCTCAGTCAACTATTGAAAAATCACATGATATCGTATTGGAGAGAATGTAGTCCATATGGTTGAGAGCAAATAAATAGGGAGATATGCATGTTTAAGAGGTGTAGAATTAGAGAAATTTAGGGTGACAGACTAAAACCCCTAATTTGGTTTGATGTGAAAAGTTTTGTTATGAGATGTTAACCCCCAGGTAGAGGGAGAAGAGGGAATGCTAGAGTGAGAGCTAGTATCTTCCTTGCCTAACCCATCTACAAAATTTCAAAGCATCAAATTAACCTATGTTCTTTATAGAACCAAGTAAGGGTAAAGAATGTTATTGCTCCTATTTTTCACAATCTCTCTCGCTAATTGTTATACTTTTACACATTTAACAAATATCATTGTATGAGGAAGAGTATTTTTAATATATCCAACCCCACTTTCTTATTTTCACTAAGTATTTTAATTTAAGAGTAGAAGTAGTATTGTAGTGATAATTGTTAGATATAATCAAAACCAAACTTATATCGACATTCCAAGCTAAGGAGTGTTATTATAAACTAGAACTACTCTTGAAAGTCGCTGTGATTTACCGCGATCTCCGTGGGATCAATATTTGGGGCTTAATCAGAAAGTTCTATATTACTTGATAACGATACATACACCTGCGTAAAATCCCTAATATTTAAAGACATAATTGAAATCTTACTTTGCTTTGGAGTCAAGTTTCTGGCACCGTTATAAAGGAAGAAATTTAAACAAGAAAATTAAAGGATTAAACTCTTGTATATTGTAATCGATGATCAAGTTTTTGGCGCTGTTGCCGGGGATCACAACGGTTGTTCTTGACTTTTAGGAGGATTTTAGTTGAATTATTTAGTCTTAGACTTGGAAAATTTTAGCGTCGTAAAAACTATTTTGTGTGAAAAGTGTTTTTTGTATGAAAAAGTGTAGTGAAGAAACTGTTTATGTGAAAAACAAGATGTTTGTGAAAATGTTTTCTTGTGTTGAAAATATTTTTTGTTTAATTGTTAATGTATTGTATGCTGTGTTATGTATGCAAACTAAAGGATATGCATGACATGTGCCTTAT
Source organism: Papilionanthe hookeriana x Papilionanthe teres (assembly GCA_022702705.1). Lineage (NCBI taxonomy): Eukaryota > Viridiplantae > Streptophyta > Magnoliopsida > Asparagales > Orchidaceae > Papilionanthe > Papilionanthe hookeriana x Papilionanthe teres. The sequence goes on from CM040430.1 coordinate 103,695,181, forward strand.
GATCCTGAGTTAAAAAAAGAAAAAAATCAAAAAATTGACAGGGCTTGAAAAACTAGAAATGGAAATGGAAAATATTCAAAATAATAACTTGAAAAATCATCATAAATCATTGAAGGTTACGACAGATGAAATTCACTCAAGTATATAAATCCCTGTTGTAGAAGCTGACTCTTTTGAACTAAATCCAACGATTATCCAACTGGTTCAAAACAACTAGTTTGGGGGAACTCTTTTAGAGGATCCCTATTTACACTTAATATGTTTTCTAGAAATTTATGCTACATTTCATTATAACGACATGTTAGACGATGCAGTTAGACTAAGGCTTTTTCCTTTCTCACTAAGGGATAAGACTAAAATGTTGTTATACTTATTAGCATCTGGCTCTATTAAAAATTAGGATGAGTTAACTCAGAAATTCCTAGCAAAGTATTTTCCACCTTCAAGGACCACTAAACTTAGAAATTATATTAATTCATTTTGTCAGTATGAAGGGGAATCAATATACAAAGCTTAGGAAAGATTTAAGAAACTCCTAAGAAATTGTCCACACTATGCTCTGCCTAATTGTTTAATCATTCAAACTTTTTACAATGGGTTAGTAGAATCCCTTAAGTTCATTCTTGACAGTGCCGCTGGTGGATCGTTAATGTCAAAACTGTTTGATGAAGCGTATGCTTTAATTGAAAGAATGATGACAAATAAATTTGAATGGCCCTCTGCAAGGTTAAATCCTAATAAGGTAGCTAGTGTTTATGATACATATGCGATTGCAATTCTTGAATCTCAGGTTGCTGCAATATCAAGGAAGTTGGACCAATTTGGAATGAACTAGCCTTAATTTACTCCAGTAAGTGAGAAAAGTTCATTAGAGCATATAATTGATTCTAACTTATCATATGAGACTTTAAATACCAAAAATAACCCGAATTCTAACTTTTACAACCCAGGTTGGAAGAACCATCATAATTTTAACTAGAATCATACTACTAGAGGTAGAAACTAACAATGAAAAAATAATCATGTAAATCCTAATGAATGTTGGAATAATTAGGGAAACATAAACTATAGACCTTCATATCAACTGGACTCTAACAATGATCAACAATTTGTGGATAAGAATATGTCCATAGAAGAAGTGGTATTGCAAATAAGAAACCAGTTGGAAAGTTAAAATGTTGCGATTAGAAACATAGAGAATCAACTAGGACAAATTGCTAATTCACTTAGCAATAGACCCCAAGGAACACTTCCTAGCAACATTGAGATCAACCCTAAAGAGAGCATTAATGAACAAGTAGAAGCCGTCTGATTAAGAAGTGGAAGAAAGATAGAGGATGGGGTTAGAAAAGAGTAAGAAGTTGTGAGAGAAACAAATGAAACTAAAAAACCTGATGAACATGTTTCTAAGGATCTGTAAAAATTTATATCTCCAACTAAAATTAATTTAGAAAGACCACCACCTCCATTCTCTCAAAGACATATACAACATGAGTTGGATAAACAATTTTCAAAATTCCTAAAAGTACTTAAGAAGTTAACGATAAATATTCCTTTCATAGAAGCTTTAGAATAGACGCTAAGTTATGCAAAGTTTATGAAGGAGATATTAAACAATAAAAGGAAACTTGGGGATTACGAGACAGTTGCACTAAGTGAGGAGTGTAGCACTATACTTCAGAAAAAGCTTCCTCGGAAATTTAAAGATCCTTGTAGCATTACAATTCCTTGTGAAATTGGAGAAAGATTATGTGGAAAAGCTTTACGTGATTTAAAAGTGAGCATTATGGTGATGCCTCAATCTATATTTAAAAGGTTAGGTTTAGCTGATATTTCTCCACTACTGTAACTCTTCAGTTAGCTGAACGATCTATCATTTATCCAAAAGTGGTTATAGAAGATGTGCTTGTCAAAGTGGATAAATTGATATTTCCTTTGGACTTTATTGTGTTAGATATGGAGGATGATAAAGATAATCCAATTATTTTGGGGAGACCATTCCTTGTTACTGGACAAGCTATATTAATGACCAGGAAGTCACTTTTGATGTATTAAAAACTATGAAATGTATAACTAAGAGAAAAGATTTGGTTTGTTATTGGGTGGATGAAATTGATTATCTAAGCAAAGACCATTTCCAAGAAAGTTTTGAGAGTAAGTTAGCAGATGAGATCGAAATGGACTTTCATGATGAGGTGAAAACGTTATTTAAAGAAGGTTGTATGTAAGTTCAGGAGAGGTGTAAAATGATGAACATTACCGAAAATAATAAACATTTAATTCCATCAGTTGAAAAATCTCATGAACATAAGATGAATGTACCCCATACAATTTTAAAGCCTACCTATTTAGGGAATTCGTCTACATCACCAGTCTTTATATCTTCGGATTTAACTCAATCACAAGAAGAACCTGAATTGAATGATAAAATCATTAAAAGATCTCCTAAGAAAGAGTTATTCAAAATCACATAATGTCATATTATATGGTATACATACAAAATGAATGAGATTCTGATGCTGAGGCAACCAGAGTAAACATTCGATACATCGGGTCGTCGATGCTATACCGAGTGCTTCGTGGGAGTCAACCCATGGTTATCTTTATTATATATTTAGTTTGATTTTTGTTTTGTTGGATTGGATAATAGTGAGATGTTGGATTTTGATCCTTGTTTGATTTGTAAATGTAGTTTGGGATAATGTTGTGAGGTTATGCCTTGGTCTTGACTAAATTTGTGTATGACTTCTGGTAGTAGAAGGCTGACGAGTCTGTTACGATAGGTTGAAATTATAAAGAACATTGGCTAGTTTAAAGTTTGAATATTTTTGAAGACGGGTTAGGTAGGGAAGATACTAGTTCTCACTCTAGAGTTCCCTCCTTTCCCTCCACCTAGGGTCTAACTCTTACATCGAAACCTAAAATAATAAACCAAATTAGGAGCTTTAGTCTATCACCCTAAATTCTCTAATTCTACACCCATCAAAGTATATTTTCCTATTTATTTGCACAAAATTATATGAATTACTTTCTCATCCATAAAATCCCATGTGATTCCTACCTATTGTTGATTGAGACAATAACTACTAAGATCTTACATGTCCTCACAACAAATGTTAAAATCTTAATTGGCCAAATCAAGAAGTAAATGAAGTGCAAGGATTAAATCAACACAAATTATTCCAACATTAACGATCAATTACCACAACTTTCATCCAACACTTAATTACTTTTCATTTTAAGGAAAAAGATAAAGAAGACTGCTCAAAATACATGGAGAAAACAAAACAACAAGTAGTTTTAAAAGTAGAAACTATGTAGAAAACCGAATAAGTCTCAATTAAAACCAAATGGAAGTATAAAGATAAAACTAATCTCAAGTTCCTCTCCCTCAAACTCTTACACTTACTTTGAATCTCTTCCTTTCTCTTATAAGACTCCTTTGGACTAGTTGCCCAACCCAAGATGGCTTAAATCTCTCTACAACAATGGATTTTTACTTAGGAATCCATATTCTCCTTCTCTTTCACTAGGAATGAGAAATGTGTGAAGAAACCCTAAGTAGGTATCCTGCAACTTCCTACTCTTTAAACTCTATAAAAATACACTAATTCTACTTTCTAACAACCTCTCTCTACACACACACACACACTTCTCTTTAAGTCATTCTTTAATATTTTCTCAAAAGGTGCCTTGGTGTCTCTTAAAAATGTGTCCATATTTAATGAATCTACCCAAGAGATGCATCCTTCCAAGTGAAATTTGAATTTCTTTTGGCGCCCTTGATCTGTTACCCACATTTGTACCAAAGGATGTCTCAAATAGCTCTGCAAAATTTGCCAAAAATTCTTTAAAGTTACAAAGTAACTACTTGGCGCTTAAGCACAGGTTTTTGGTTAGGTGCAGCCATCTCTGTCTGCTGACGCTTAGGCGCTAGATTTGGGCGCTTAGGTGACCCAGCTCATTTTAACGCCCTCTTCATTTTTGCTCCAAATTTGATCATTTTTCACTCCTTTTGACATATTTAGTTGATTTAAGTGTACCGAAAAAAAAAACATACGGATACCTTCCATAAAAGTGCAATATCATCAAAAAAAGGTATAAAAATGTGCATTAAAATATTATATATTTTAGGTATATCAAATCCCAAGATATGTTAGGGGAATTCCTATGGTTTTGAATTCCATAGATAGCCTAGGGCATCTTACACCTCTAGGAGTCAACTAGGGCTTCCATTGGGCTAGACCCTCAAGCATCTCACCTAAGGGTTAAGGATTTGGGCTTAACCACAACAAATTCTAAGTGATTGTTGGATTGATTAGAAGTACGATATGCGTGAGTCTCATCTCTATTTTATCTAGGAAGGTCATTAGGGAACCTTAAGGCTAATTCCTTGGCTTCTATAGAGAGGTAAAGAGTTCCTCACAAAGTCAGGTCAACAAATGGACCCTTAATATGTGAGGTGTTCTCATCAGGTATGTGGTGACCTCATTTTTGGTGAGGTCTGACCTCTCTCCTTAGTACTTAGGATCTAGCCATAGGTTTTCCCTTCGACTATCCTAGAGGACTAGAAATGGGACCCACCACTTAGAAATTCAAATACTTTGTGACTCCCTTCAAACCCCACAATTTTGACTGTAAACCTCCAGGTCACTTGGAGGGTTGAAATCAGTATGTGGAGGTTTAAAGGATGAGTTTCCTATAGGATTCTTTGGCCTTAGGATCACCCTGAGTGGCCTGGTCTTGGTGAGGGAAAGCTTGCACACACCACACTCTCACACACATTCTAAATCCTAAAACCACACTCTCGCCCAACTCAACACCCTGACTCATGTAGGTAACTCATATGGATGGACCTTAACCCCCAAGCCCCTGGCTAAGAGGGTTAGGAAAAACATATTGAGTGCCTAAAATGAGTCCTCTCATGGCTCTTGTGAGCTTAATATGGCTTCATGGCTCAACCAAAATGGTTTCATTTTACTCACACCTAATTAATCTTTATTTTCCCCAAATTTCAATTTTTGACCCTCGGGGCCCTAAACCCACCAAACCTACCAAATGCCCTTGAAATTGCCCAAAATTTGCAAAATTGCCTAAATTACCCAAAATTCCTCAAAATCAATCCTAAACATTTCCCACCACTCAAATTGATCATCCATGGCTAAATATACCAAAATTTCCAAAAATACTCCCCAATACCCTCCAAATACCCAAAATGCCCTTTTTGACCCAAAAATCAAAAAAATTCTAAAAATTCTCAAAAAATTTCAAAAAATCCAAAATATCCCCAATTTCATTTTGTTCAACTGCCACATACCCCAATTTTGTCAATTTAATCTAATTTTATCAAAAGTCCCAAATGGGCCCTTAAGGCCCAAAATGACCAACAAACCCAATCCACCCCAAATTCAACCCAAATGTTACCCAATTTTCCCCAAATTTGTTTTGAAATCTTTCTAACATCCCCACAAACAAAACTCTAACTTAATTTACCCAATATTTGGACCCAAATTCCACCCAAGCCTAACCCAAACCAAAATTCCCCAAATTGCCTAAACCAATCATAAACCCAAACAAGCCCAAATCCAAAAATCAAGACCCAACCAAAATGGAAAACTCTTTTGTACACTCCCATAAAAAGTTAGCAACATAAATTTTACATCAAAACCAACATTAGCCCAACCTTAGCCCAAGTTAGCCCAATTTGACCCACTTTGACCCTATTATTAAAGAAGCCCAAATTAAACCCATTTCAACCCCACATGACACCAAAGCTTTTCTGAAATTTTCATGACACATCCCTAAACTAAATACAACATTTATTTGGCACAATCTTTTACAAAATTTTCATCCAAAAGCTCATTTTAAAACATAAAGGCCTACTTCCTTAAAGCATTTTAAAAGCCCATTTTCATCAAATCTAAAAAGCACAAATGTCCAATCCAAAGCCCACATGACATTTCTTTCCATCATCCATTTAATCAAAGTCACCCCTAAGTTCCAAAAAACCATCATTAAACTATTCCAAATCAAGCTTCATGAAGTGTTTCCATCAAAATGTCAAAATTTCTAAAACCCATTTCCATGAAATTAAGCCAAGCCATGGGCAAGCCATAGGCTAGCCATGAAGCCATCCTTAAGCCCCATGCAAGCCATGTGAGTTGTGTCCATGTCACCATACCATATTGGGCAAAAGGAGGGAGTCCTTTAATGATTCCCTTAAGGGTGATTAAACCTTTTTCATGACTCTTCTAAATCTTGATTAAACCTAAATGTACTTAGATGGTGACTTCTCCCCACTAAGCTAGCTGACTTAATCGACCCCCGCAGCACCCAAGGTCCCCTTGGTGGGTGCACCAAACCCTAATCCATGACTTGGACCCATTTGGACCCAAAATTAGCCCTCCCCCCATTCCATTTAAATAAACTCCTTTACACATGTCCAAAGCCAATTGAACTCACCAAACCCCAACCCTGACTCCCCTGACCATGAGGGTGACCTGACTCTAGCCGGCCAGCCACCACAGTCGTCAGAAAACCCCATGGCCGAGAGCTCCATGTGAGCAAAAATTTCAAATTCTCCCTTGCTGAGCTGTCCCATGGCCAGTGGACACCATGGCTCTTCTTCCCTTAACCTAAGCAGCTGATCGCAGCCCCTGGCTTGCCCTGATAAGCTCCCCAGCCATGGCTATTTAAACACCACCACCCCACGGCTAAAAGGTTGGATGCACTGGACCTTACCAAAACTCCGCCCAATTCATTCCAAACCCCTCTCCTATCATAGAGCAGTTGATCCCTACTGAAATTCAGCCCTAAAACCCCCTCTGTGAGCTCAATGATTGAGCTCAATTTTAAGCCCAAAACCAGGACACTTCACCACAGTGAGCCAATCTTCAAATTGATTGACTCTACACCTTCACCAGACCAAGAGAAGAAGTTCCCCAACAAAAGCCCCCTCACCAGGCCAGCCATTCTTCCTATCGGCCAAGCTTTGAAATGGGGCTTGGTGGAAATTGGGTCTAGACATTTCACCAGAACCAGAGGCTCCATCCCTAGCTTCCTTGGACTCCAACGAACGTGCTGAGCACATCCAATCGAGGCTTCACCTCTTGGACCAAGGTATGGAGACTTATCCTTAGCCCAAGTTTTCAGCGATCCATCATCTAATTTGAGTCGATTTCAATGCATGTTAGCCGTATGGATGTGTAGCTCTAGGCTAGATGAACATGTAGGAGAAAACCACATGTGATTTGGTTAATTATAGCTCGAGATTTTAAGGTTTAAGTGTGGACGGTTCTAGGTGAACGGATGCCTTCCATTCACGTGTGTATCGAATGAACAATCCAGATTGCGTCGGACCGGAGTACGAGATGAGACCGCGGGGCACTTGGCACTGAGGTGGAAGGCGGCCTCAAATGGAGAAGCGCCGTGTGGGACTTCGGAGCTGCCGAGGATGACGGGGCGCCGCGCTGGATAAGTAGAAAAATAGGATTTTTTTCCTATTTATTTAATTCAGCCAACTTCAAAAATCCATATCTTTGCATAGAAAAATCACCAAAATAAAAGAAAAATACCCTCTTGCTCAGTGAACAGAGGAGAATAATGTGGAAAAAGAATTAAGTTGTTTTGTTAATTATTTTATTTTTAATTAATTTAATATTTTTTTAAGTATTTCAATTCTCCATTCATGCATATAATTCACCATGGCATGGGACCATAGGCCTTTTGTAGCCTCTGTTCTTGGGAACATTCCTTGAATTTTTCAAGACCAGAGGCCATCTCTGTGGCAAGTTATTGATTTTTCAAGTTTATGTGTCTGCTTTGATGTTTTAATTCCAGTAATTAGCATATTGCTTAGAAAATTCTAGGAAAATTAGGGTAATCTTAGGACCAGAGGACCCTAGGAAAATTATGATTTGACTTAATTCCTTAAAAATAACCCTAATTAGCCTAAACACTTAAAACAGAACTTTAATTAATTAGAAGTAACCACACATCAAAATCACTTGAAAATAATTCCCCACTGTCACTTAAGATGTAGAGAACCTCACATAAAAATTTCAAGTCAATTGGAAATAATTTAAGCCATTAAATGAATTAATTAAGTGACAGCCATTTTAAAAATTAAAAAATTCATAAAACCCAAAATACACTTTAAAAATTCACCAAATTGGTTTCGTGGGCTCTCTGATATCAGGGGAGTCAAACAAAATTAAATATGAAATTTTCTAAAAATTTCATTTTTAACAATATTTTTAATATTTTAATAATTAAAAAATTAAAAAATCATAAAAATATTAAAATTCATAAAAATGTCATATTTGGTCCCCTAATCACTTAGGAACCAATCAAATATTTTTCCTAAGTCCCTAGGTTAAGATATTGAATTTTAAAGGCTTAAGACAATTTTTAATATTAAAAAATGGATTTTCCAACCTTTTCACCAAATTAATTCTAATAACTCAAAGAAAAATTATAAAAATATAAAATTTGTTTCTTTGGACTTCTTGAGGTCAGAGGGACTTAAGAAAAATATAAAATCTATTTTTAAACTTTAATTTTATTTTATAATAATTAATACCCCAAAACTCAAAATAATTATAATAAATAAAATATAATTCAAAAAATCACCAAAATTGGTCCAAATGATCCCCTAGTCAGTAGGAACATCCCATAACATGTTATTGAATTTTCATTGAAAACCCTTATTTTCCACAAAAATAATTATTAAAATTAAATCAAAAATAGAAAAATCTCATTTTCTCCTCTGATATTTTAATTGACCCATGAGTATGGTGACATAAAAATTCTAAAGTCATTTGAGTTATATTTAATGAATTATGAAGTGAACAAGCCTAAGTGGCAAAAATGGTAATTATTGAAATTTAGCCTTAATCAATATTTAAGCTTAATTATGGTTAATGGTTAATGAATGATCCTAATTAATCTCCTTGGATGATTGAAACATGAGGAATTAAAAGGTAGAAACCCATTTATCACTTTTCCAACATAAAAAAATGGTTATAATTTCTTAAATTATTAAAAATTTGAAGTTAATTAAACGAGAATGTATTAAGTAAAGGGGGGTTTAATATTGAAAGATATTAATTTATTAATCTTAACCCCTAATTAATGATAAAAATCAAATACCACTTAATATTAATTTAATAACTCATTAATGAAAACTAAGATAAATTAAATAACCAAATTAAAATAATTTCTAAGATAGCTTAATAAATTTTTTTTAAATAATATAATTAATTAAATTAAAAATAATTTCAAAACGACATAATTAATAAAAAAACAATTTACATTAAATATAATTAAATTAAAACAATTTTAAAATAATTTAATTAACTTTAAATCAAAATTAAATTAATGCAACTAAATTAAAATCAACTTCAAATCAACACAATTAAATTAAATATAACTAAAATTAAAGTTAAGATAATTTTAAAATAGCTAAGCCAACTTTTGAAATGACACAGTCAAATTGAAATAACATAAGACAGTTATAATTAAACTAAAATATTACAATTAATTTGAATCAATCTTAAAAAACCAACTTAAATCTAAATAAGATGGTTATGTTTCTTAATAACCTAACCTGCCCTAAAGGCTTCCACCCACATAATTCCTAAATGAAGTATCAAGTGAAATGTCACTTCACTCATCGGATAATCAAATGTCTAAATTCACTGAGCAAGAAGCAAAACTTAATTAAATTCTTGGATGATTAATTCACCTGTACAATGAAATTCATTTGGACTCAAAATAATCTCAGAAGTATTGAAAAGATGTTTAGGACTCGTCCTAAGCACTTCCTCAATATGATGGGACATTTTAGAAGAACAATTGAACGTAATTGTTCTTTGGTGAAGAAAATCATCCATAAAACACAAGAACCTAGACGTCATAGGAATCGACTAGCAATAAGATTAGGATTTTGGTAGACAACCAGAACCTTTCCTTAGCCTTACCAAGGTATTTCTTGTAAATATTGGAATGCCTTAACATGTGTTTTAAGTGCAGCCTGGAATATTAGGAAGACCCTCCAGGTACGCTTTTACTTTATTGCAATTTACTTACCTGTACTGCACTTTACTTTTCTTGCATGTTAAACAAGAATGTCACCTTGCATGAAAACTGAAACTTTTAGGATAGCCACAAAAATGAAATCCAAAACTAAATTAAAAGTCACAACAAGATAAAATTCACCGCCACAACATTTAAAATATAAAACAACTCAAAATTTAATCACAAATAGAACAACAAAACCACAACTACAACTAAATTAAATCGTCTCGTTGGATGATCGGCAATACCTCAGATGATGTAACCTACAAGTTGCTAACGGGATTTCTCACGGTCTAAATGAAAGTGTGGAACTCATGTAGTTGAGTTTAGCAAATTCATTTGGACTAAGTGAATCCGATGAAAATAACGGTGCCAGAATGATGGAACCGTGGGATCTTAACCGGTGTTGTTATAACCAACTTTAAGATTCCCCTAAAAAAATATTAAAAACACCTGAACCTTAAGACTTTTCTAAACCAGAACACTTCTCTCATCTCCTGATTTTCACTTTCCAAAACTAAACCTTCTGTAACAACAAGGAGCTTAGAGCATAGTGGGCAGCACGACCATCGTCGTCAGCAAAACTGGAATCTACATCAGCAAAACCTTTCTTAGCATTAAATAACAAAGCCATAGGATTTCGAGGTAGTTTGCCTAGTGCAACATAAATCCTCAAAATTTTCGTTAGGCATTTGCATAATCATGTTATGCAAATTAAGTTCTAACCGATCTTAGGATTCCGAGGAAGTCGTTCGGTACGACATAAACCCTCACATCTTCGAGGCTATTTGTATGATTATGTCATATAAATATAAGTCCTAATTAATTAAAATTGGCAGGATTGAAATATTAAATAAATTCTCAAATTGAAGCCAAACCATAGGATAGTTGGGAAATCACCGAAGTTCACTTCGGGTCCGTGACATCCTCTACTTCTCTTCCTTTGAATTCTTAAAATAAACTGTTCTAAATTTGAGCTATTCCCTATTGAAATTTCCAAAGTCCAATTGTTTGAAAACCTTAAACTTTGAAATTCTTGATAGCAAAACCACTGATCATTATCAAGAGTTTTCTTGAGTGTCTTCGGACATTTAAGATGTAATTAACTATAGGGGCTTACCCATATAGGGAACTTTAAGAACCCAGGTAATATAAACCCTGCTTAATTCCTTTATATTAAGCAGGGAAACTTGTCGGCTTATAAAAATTGGTTTGCAGACCAAACGGATGTCACAAATCTTATAGTTTATTTAATCGAGCCCCATCATCAAGCAGTGTATCTATTCCTCGGCATAGATACACGGTTTGTGGTGCGGTGCTTGTTTATATAAACTATTTGGGATGTGAGATCGGTTTGATTTCATATCTTAAAATTATTTTCAAAATCAAATGCTACTTTCTAATTTATAAATATATTTTTAAATTAAATTTAAAATCTAAAATTCGCCGACAACTTCTGTAGGAGACCCCTTTTCAAAACACACAACCTAAAAATATGCCGACAGTATGCTACACATATTGGCATTGACTAAACTCACCAATGAGGTCTGCAAGAAATTCTAATAGTCCGGAGGTTAAGCTTTCTACTAGGGAATCCTAGGACTAAAGGGTGTCAAGGAAAGACTAAATTTGAGTTGAATTTATTGTTGGGGATTCCTAGAACAAATAATGCCCAGAAAAATCAAGTTGAATTTGAATATCGATGTCATTATTGCATTTGTTCATTGTCATTTGGTTAAGTAAACAAAATTTTTGCAAAGCTTTTGTCAAGGTGCTCTTTAGGCAAGAGTTGCCAAAGGAAGAATTAGCTAGTTTGAAGAGAAAAGCCATAATCTTACTAATGGAGCCTTACATCCACTTCATAAACAAGTCAACAGAATTAGAGAGTAAGGATGTCGTACTCCATTAATGGAGGTCTTAGAACGATCCTCATAATTTGATGACTTGTCCCTATCTCATTAGGAAGGAATGCTAATGACCTTACATCCCAACTAAGAGGAAAATAGATAAGCTAAAGAAATGTCATGATTCCATTTAAGGAGGGCCTTACATCCACTAGCGGGAGAGAACATATGTCATATTCCATTAAATGAGGTCTTATACCAATTCTCAAGAGGTCGATGTTGTGTCCTTGTCTCATTAGGAAGGAATGCTGATGAGCTTATATCCTAACTAAGTGGAAAAAAAGTGACTAGAGGAAAGTTGTGATTTCATTTAAGGAGGGCCGTACATCCTCTAGCGGGAGACAACATATGCTATGTTCTATTGAAATGGGCCTTATTCCAATTCTTAAGAGGTCAATATCGTGTCCCTGTCTCATTAGGAAGGAATGGTGATGGGCTTATATCCTAACTAAGAGGAAAATAGGTAGGTTATAGGAAATGTGTGATTTTTTAAGTAGGGCCTTAGATCCACTAACGGAAGAGAACATATGCTATATTCCATTGAAGGAGGTCCAACACCAATCCTCAAGAGGTCAATGTCATCTCCCTGTCACATTAGGAAGGAATGCAGATGAGCTTATATCCTAACTAAGCAGAAAATAGATAAGATGGAGGAAAGCCATGATTCTATTTGAGGAGGGCTTTACATCAAACTAGCTAGAGAGAAAGGTGTATTGAAATTTTTAGGGTATAGGTCACCATGAGGAAATTACATCTTGCCAATAGTTGGTTTAGTTCATGATTTTATTAAAGGTTGTTCTGAATTACATGGTGTATTAAGTATTTGTTGTTTATATACCACCATAAGGAAATTACACCTTGCCCATGGTTGGTTTAGTTCGTGATTTAGTTAAAGATTGTTTTGAACTATGTAGTGTTTTAAATGTTTATTGAGTTTATGTAACCCTAAGGAATTTGCACCTTACCCATAATTGTTTTAATTTATGGTTTTGTTAAGGGTTGTTTTATGATATGTATGTCATTTTGTAGAATACCTCCCTTTTAAATTAATGTTTGGTTTCACCCTAGTCACTTGTGTCTATATAAGCCTTTTGGAATTGCACAGAAAGTTGGTAGAAGTTCCTTTTAGCAAAAATTTCAATCATAGCAATGAAAAGTTCATTGAATTTTTTATTGAAATTTCCAATGATACAATAATGTCAACATCATAATCAAAGAAAGAAATTGAACAGTAGGTGGATTATGTTATGCTTGCATCTAGAAGTTATGTAGTAACTTTCTGAATTTTTGCTTCATTGCAATACCTTCTATACCACAAGACTGGTTGAAAACACATTGCACTCCAATGTTTTATCAGAGACAACTTCTTTCAAAAACCCTCGGGTGCTGGGCTGTCAACATGTTCATGGTAACTACAAGGGTTGCAGGCCCTCGAGCTTTGGTTCTAGTTAAAAGCCTATAGAGTGCTTTTTGGAGCGCATCCTCCTTAGTATAATAGAAATCCATTATCTAGCTACTCTTGTGATGCAGTGTGTTGTTATGTCAGCTCCTTTCCCTTATAGGATGAGGACATATTAAAGTAGAAGGGGTATCTTTATTGTCCCCTTAAACTCCTCGGGTTTTATGATCTGTAGCTTTGTCTCAAACATCATGAAGCACTCACTTAGGAACGAGATTGTACAATACAATCTCTTTAAAATGTGGTGATCAATGTGGGGAGGAATACAATCCCCTTCCTATAAGATATTTATGTTGCAGCTGTCAGCAATACAAACTACGGGCATCACATTCTAGATAACTAGTCTTTTGATTATTTCTATTATTATTCATGGCATGGGATCGACTCAGACATGCTGAAAATTTTGTGTGGATTCTTATCTCTAACGATGATGAAATTGTAGTAGCCACCATACTATATCATGATACTACTCTTCCCCCTCTTCCAGTGGCTAGGCTTAGAATATGTCCCCTTCTCTAGAGATCCGGCCTGACCCCAGTCACGGGCTTTAGACACATGCAAAATAATGATGCCATGTTCTTCTGCTGAGAAAACATTATAAAATAGCTGCAAGCCTTTGAGTATGTTGATCTTCTTACCATTGCCCATCTACGTGTGTAAAAAATACCAGCATCAAGCTTCTTGGAAGTATTGGTAGGCTCCCTTGGCATGAGTGGGTCTTATCAACTGTGTGGTATATGGCTTGGCACGAAAATGTGTCTATCAAACTTATCTTCTTCTGGTTCGAAGTCCTTAATTTTGAGAATGGGGCATGCCTCCCCAACAGTGTACTCAGGCAACTCGAACTGAAACTTGGGTAGTTCCTCCTCCATCGATTGTTGCAGTAGAGTGTGCCTATGTTGTTATTCTAAAATTTTCAATCTTTTATTTCTGTTCTTTCGCCGGGTACGAGACAACCTAGTCTTCATCTTGGTTAGGACTACCATCAAAGTGTCCACCAAACCTTGCATCATGAGAAAAACCACAGACTTGAGCCCCTTCCCACTATTCAATCTTTTAGTTGTCTCTTCAGGCTTTATTTCAACTGACTCACTCTTCCTCTTCATGAATTTATGTTGATGAAAGTGAAATTTAAGGACCGGTTTTCTTCCTTCGGTCTCTTCTCGATCAACTATCAAGAGTAACAGGATGCTATACAACATATCTAATTGATTCATGTCAAGATTAAAAAGGATTGTGGCTCTCTCTCAACACATCAACGGTCTAAGGCCAAGGAAACACAGTTATGGAACATGAAGCCAACCTTACAATTGACATTTTCCTATAAACAATAGGTATAATATCAATTTGTTGATTTCAAGCTTATCATAGTTATTTAGATTCCATTTGTTTTCATACGTTTGCATGTTCATGCACATACTTTTTCTTGTGTCTTTTATTTTGTTTTTTATAATTGGATTTTGTTTATCTTTAAGGAGAGAGACCTACAAACATTAGTCCAAAGAGTGAAATAGACTATTAAAGCTTTAAATTCAAAAGCAGAATTTGTTCAATTGAGACAAATTGTATTTTGTGTTTTATTCATTCATTTTAAATTTCCACTGTCTATAAATGAGCCATTTTTTATGTTGTGTAATATTTATTCAAATACTGTCCATTCATTGGGGGCATAAATCTTTCTCCTTGGCTTGGTAGGAACCCTTAATGTATGTATTTTTGACATCGAACAGGTCCTCCCATATAGGTTCAAACTTCTCGTCTATTATGTGGTGATCAATGATAGGTCCTCAAAGTACCAAAACTAAGTCACCGATTCATGATGTTCTTGGATGAACCAATTTTTCATTGGGCTAAATCATTCTTTCTTGGTACAATTCTAGGTTTTCTTGAGCCTGCAAGCATATGCCTTCCAAACAGTCGTATCCTTTGAGTCGCAACCTAACATTCTATTCTTCTGTTTTCTTGTTGGCAATTGCTACCCTGAGAGATGAGAGTTGCATCTCAAGCAGAAATGTGACTTCAGATCTATACACCAGAGCAAACAATGTTGATTGTATCAATGTTCTAAAAGTGGCATGGTAGGCCCACAAAGCTTCTAGAAGCTTTTCATGCCCTCACCTTGTGCTATAAGTTAATGCATTTTTCAAAATCTGAACCAAAGTATTGTTAAGGGCTTTAGCTAGAACGTTAGCTTTAGAGCAATATACTGTCAAATATTTGCAATCTATTATATTATATGGATAGAATGTTATTCATATCTATACACCAAGCTATGAACCAAGCTATGCAACAAGCTATTCAAAGTATTGTATGGATGAGAATGTAATTCATATAATTTTGTGCAAATAAATAGGGAAATATACCTTGACGGGTGTAGCATTATAGGAGTTTAGGGTGAAAGACTAAAGACCCTAATTTTGTTTATTGTTTAGGTATTGATGCGATACATTAGCCCCTATATGGAGGGAAAGAAGGGAACTCTAGAGTGAGAGCTAGTATCTTCCCTACCTAACCCATCTTCAAAACTATTCAAACTTTAAACAAGCCAATGTTCTTTATAGCATCTCTAGTAGGGGTAAAGAATAATATTGCTCCTATTTAACACAACACAATTTGCATACTTCCACAATAGAACTCCTGTACTTATAACTTATTCATGATAAGAAAAAAATATTTTCATTTATATTTATTTAATCTTACAAAAATATCGTTATAGTTAGTTAATTGTTTACTTTTATTCCTAATATAATAAAATACCAAACAGAATCGTATTTTTAAATTTTCTATTATCTTAAATTGTTTAAGTGTCTATTTCTAAATATATTTTGTGATCAACATCTTTTTATTTTTAAAAATTTCCAAAAATTTCTCGGCGGGATCGATCTTTCAGAGCTTAATGAAAATATTCTATATTACTTAATAATAATACGTAAAGTTGCATAGAATCCTTAAATTTAAATATAACTGTTGAATTCTTATTTACATTGAAATTAAGTTTTTGGAGCTATTGTAAAGAAGGAAATTTTATTAAAAATATAAAGAATATTATATCATAAATATAATTGTAAATCATATTACCACAAATATAAATATCGATAATCGGGATCAATTTTGTGGTGCCGTTGCCGGAGAAATTTTCTTTTTATTAGATTTAAATTGAAAAGAAAAATTAAAAGAAATTTTAGAAAAACAAAATTTCTATTATTAGACAGTCTTATTTAAACTTTAATTTTTTATGTGTGTTTTATTTTATTTTCATTGTTGTGTTGTAATAGTTTATGCCTAGTTCAGTTTTTGAAGGACTAATGCCCTACGATTTTGAATTAGAACAAATTATTTAAAAATTTTCAAAACATTTAAAATACATAAATAATTTAAAAATATCAAGAAATGACAAATAAAAATAATCAAAATTCTGAAATTCATCAAGAGTTTAGACCATTAAGAGATTATGTAAACCCTACAGTGGATGAACTTCATGGAAGTATTCAAATTATGTTGTAGTTGCTAATTCATTTGAACTTAAACATGTTATTATCCAAATGGTATCAATTAATCAGTATGGGGGAGCACCAACTGAAGATTCAAATTTATATCTTGCCGATTTTTTAGAATTGTGTGCTACATTTAAATTTTATGGTGTTTCTGATGATGTTATTAGACTTAGGCTTTTCCATTCTCACTAAGGGATAATGCTAAGATATGATTGAATTCATTAATATCTGGATCTATCAGAACTTGGGGTGATTTAGCACAAAAAATTCTTGATAAATATTTTCCACTATGAAAAACTACTAAGGGTAGAAATAATATTGTAAATTATTGTCAGTTTGAAGGGGAATCTATTTAGGAAGCTTGGGAATAATTTAAAGAACTCCTAAGAAAGTGTCCACACCATGCTGCCATATTGGTTAATTATTCAAACTTTTCAAAATGGATTAGCTCTCTTATATCTATTATCAATACTGCTGTTGGTGGTTCATTGATGTCAAAACCATTTCATGAAGCTTATGCCTTAATTGAAGAACTGGCTACTAATAATTTTCAATAGCCTTCTGAATGGGTACATCCTAAAAAGGTAGCCAATATTTATGAATCTAAATCTTTTGTAATGTTAGCAAATCAAGTTGCTACAATTTTAAAGAAGATAGACCAATTTGGAATGCATTTTTCTCAACCAATTCCAATGATTAAAGAGAATTCATTAAGCAAAATGGTAGATTCTAAAACATCAATAGAGACTTTAAATGCTATAAATAATTAGTCAAATAACTCATATTCGAACTACTATAACCTAGGTTGGAAAAACCATCCTAACTTTAATTGGAATAACAAATTTGGTGGTACTAATCAGCAATGGGGGAACAACAAAGTAAACCCATTGGGGAAGTAGAACAACCAAGGTAATAGTAATTATAGTCCTACTTATCCTCCAGGTTTTAACAATAATCCACAATTCAAGGATAAGAAGTTTTCTATAGAAGAAGTGGTGTTACAATTAGGAAATCAGTTACAAAGTTAAGGAGCTGCAATTAGAAATATTGAGAATCAGTTGGGATAAATTGAAAATTCATTAAGTAGTAATACGGAAGTAAATCCAAAAGACCAATAAAAAGAGCAAGTAAAGGCCGTTTAACTTAGAAGTGAAGGAGAGTTGGAAGGTAGAGTTAAAAAAGAGATTAAAGTAGAGAGAGGAAATTGAAGAACCTAAAGAGGATGCTCCAACAGGTTTTGAGAGACTTATTTCTCAACTTAAAATTGATTTGGAAAAACCACCCCCACCTTATTTCCTCAGAGACTTCGTCAATAAAAGTTGGATAAAAAATGTTTAAAATTCCTGGAAATCTTTAAAAAGCTTACAATTAATATTCATTTTGCTTAAGCCTTAGAACAAATGTCAAGGTATGTGAAGTTTATGAAGGATATTCTTAATAGAAAAAAGAAGTTTGAAAATAACGAGATAGTTGCACATAGTGAGGAGTGCAGTGCTATAATTCGGAAAAAACTTCCTGAGAAGCTTAAAGATTTGGGAAGCTTCACAATTCCATGTGCCATTGGAGACAATTTTTTTGGGAGAGATTTATGTGATTTAGGTGCAAGCATTAACCTTATGTCATTATCTATATTTAAAAGACTAGGATTATGAGAAATATCCCATACAAAGCAATTAGCAGATCGTTCTATAACATATCCTAAGGGAGTTGTAGAAGATGTGTTGGTAAAAGTGGATCAATTTATCTTTCTTGTTGATTTCATTATGATAGATATGGATGAAGATAAAGAGATACCTATTATTTTGGGGAGACCTTTCATAGCTACTGGAAGAGAATAATAGATTTGGGGGAATTAACTATGTGTGTCAATGATCAAACAATTACTTTTAATATTTTAAAACCAATGAAATACTCTCCAAAAGGTAAAGATGATGAATGTTTTAGGATGGATGTGATGAGATATCTTAGTGAATGCCATTTCAAAATAACTTATGAAGAGAAATCTGAAATGAAAGAATTAAAGCATGAGAAAGAAGAGAAATTAGAACATTTTAATGATTTTATTAAAGAAGATTCCAATTTTGTTCAAGAAAGTTTTAGAGTTTTGTACATGATGGAAAAAGACAATCTTTTTTTCCATCAATTGAGAAACCTCCTGAACCTAAATTGTAGCTACTTCCAAAATATTTGAAATATGCCTTTTAGGTGATTCCTCAACTTTGCTGGTTATAATTTCATCGAACTTAACTTCAAAAAAAGAAGAGTGCTTATTGAAATTTTTGTAGAAATATAAAAAGCCTTTGGATGGATAGTTGCTGATATCAAAGGAAACAGTCCTTCAATTTGTGTGCATAGAATTCTGATGGAAGAAAACTGCAAACCAAGGGCTGATCCTCAAAGGAGATTAAATCCTATTATGAAAGAAATTATTAAGAAATAAAATTTAAAGTGGTTAGATGCTGGGATAATCTATCCTATTTCAGATAGTGCATGAGTTAATCTAATACACTGTGTTCCTAAGAAAGGAAGAGTGACTGTAACTGTTAATGAATAGAATGAACTAATACCAACAACACAAGTTACAGGATGGTGAACATGCATTGATTATAAAAAATTAAACTTTGACACGAGAAAAAATCACTTTACTTTACCCTTTCTAGATCAAATGTTGGATAAACTAGCTGGGCATAAATACTTTTATTTTCTTGATGGATATACTGGTTCTCACCAGATACAAATTACTTCAGAGGATCAAGACAAAAAACAACATTTACCAGTCCTTATGGTACATTTGCTTTTAGAATAATGCCCTTTGGTTTATGTAATGCTCTGATCCGATATAAATATATGCGTACTAAAATCTTCTTCCCCGGCAATGGTGCCAAAAACTTGACCCGAAGTCCTCTGAAGATCAATCGTACTAATTAATGCTTTCAAAAATATATGTTATAAATAATAATAGCGGCTAGTGTCTATAAATATAATTTTATGGAAAATATTTTACACACTAGGGGTTCTACGCAAGTATACGTATCGTTTCAAGTAATATAGGGCATTGAAACAAAGACCCCAGTATCGATCCCACGAGGAGAGAGTTATAGATCTTTAAATATTTTTATTTTAAAGTATTTCTTTTATAATTTTTAATTTACTAGATGCAATAATAAAACAGGAACAAAATAATTGATGTAAATAGCAATAAGAAAGTAACTTTCTTCTTTTCAATTAATCCAAGATTTTCTAAGATAATAATAATATTTGTGGAGAATATAAATTTATGGTATTGTGCCAAATAGAAGCATTCATATTCTTTACCCTTTGATCCAGGTGCAAAGAACATTGGCAGCTTTATAGATCGAGTCCGGATGTATTGTTAGTAGAATGGGTTAATCTAGGCTCACACTACTAGATGTCCAAGGGTGGCTATGGTCGGCCCTACTAGTGACCCTTTCCTTTTCTATAAACCAAATCATAAGAATTTAGTGTGTCACTCTAAAAACTTATCAATTCTATGCCCATTATATAATATCTTCCTATTTATTTGCACTTCACCTTGAATAACCCGCACAAGGCCTTCGACTACCCAAGGATTCATGTGATATCTACAAGTTAAGAATTCATCTCCTTTTAGGTCTCAAAACTCTTCAACAGGTTTTAACAATTTAAATAGCCAATTTAAATAGTAAATTAAGAACCAGTATTAATATCATCACAATGTTTTGAAAATATATGATTTTTTATTCTCCGACGAATTTTGTATTATCTTATTTATCTTTACATAATTGAAAGGAGAAAGTAAAGTAACTATTCAGAACACATTGAAATTAAATAACAAAACATAATAAATAAACTTTGAATCAAAATAAATATACTTATCTTAGATGTTTCTCCTATCGAACTTCGATTCCTACCGACTCCACTCGCGTAATGAACTACAGATGCACCAACTCTTTCAAACTCTGAATACAAACTCTAAAATAAACTCACTAATTTATGAAGGAAAGTAAAAAAGGTGGCCCTATGATCTCTCTAATTCTCTCTCTAGATAGGGCTCTAGATAGGGAGGCGTAGATGGAGCGTTTTTCTCTGAAGGAATACCCTCCTATTTATAGGCTTAAAGGGTTGCCTCAAGGCAACTCTTCAAAATGTGTCCACATTCAATGAATCTTCTAGAAGGTGTGTCTGGCGCCTAGGTGCCGGAATCTGGCGCCTAGGCGCCGGACACCGTGTCCAGTTCTTCGTACCTCTTCACTTTGGATCGCACCTCTTCGCGATTAAAACCATTTTGAAGCATCCAAATATATTGTATCACATGTCCTATAAACCTGGAACAACTGCCAGTCTTCTAGAAGGTCCAATAACTGCTCACACCGTCATAATAACCGCCCAAAAGTCATCAAAAACTTAACAGTTTTCTGTATCGAGCTGGCGCTTAGACGCCGGACTCTGGCACCTAGGCGCCAGGCCAATAATTTCGAAAATTTTGCATTTTGGCTCTATTTTTACTCCTTTTTCATATTTTTCTCCTTCTTGAACATTTTTGTATCACCTACATCCAAAAACACAAAAATACCTTTCATTAAAGCATAATATCCTTAAAATTTAATAAAAATCAAGGCATAAAAATAGGTATTTTTTTCTTGGATCAAAATCCCCCAAACTTAAATGTTACTTGTCCTCAAGTAACCCTTTTTACTATATAAAATGTATAACATTTGGAATAAAAAGGTAAATATTTAAGACTTCTTAAGATTTTTGATTTTATAAAGGCTTTAGTAAATCATTAACCAAATTTCACTAAGTTTAATTTTAAGAATTTAGAGAATATTCTAACTACCAAATCATAAGACTTCAAAAATTTTTCAGTCACTTCGAAAATAGTTGTAGTTTATTATTTTAAGATCACATAAATTATTCACAAGAACAAGATCTTCATGAAATTCTTTTCTAATAAAAATACATGCATAAAAATTAAGTAATAAATGTAATCAGTTTTCTTTTTATAAGTTAATTCAAGTGAAGCCAATTTTTGATTAGGCATTTTCTCAAGCTTCTCCTCTTCTTTTTTTTTTTGAAGAGAGGATTACTATATCTGGATAGCCTATTAATGGTTTTGAATTTCACTGTCCTTAGCTTATATTTTCAAACTTACACATTTTCACTTAATTATTATAACATAAATAGATTTCAAAAAGAATTTCAATATATTCTTTTTCGAGTTATAATTTTTGATTTCTTAATACTTCTAAAATTCAATTATCTCTACTATGAATAGAAAAATTTCTTAATCTTATTCTTCTTTAAGTTGATTAATTCTATTCTTAAAATCAATCAAAGTTATTAAAACTTTTGGTTAAGTCTACTAAATTATTTATAATTTCAAAAATTTAAGTGATCTTAAATAGATTCTTTATTACTCATGTTATGTTAAAAATTTTTATTTTAAGAAAATATTAGTTCTTTAAGGACAAATAAAATTTAAATTTTAATGTATTTTTCCTTTCCCCCAAACTTAAGTTTTGGTCTATCATGAAATTTTTTTTAAAGTATGAGAGAAAGAAAAACATAATTTTAAAAAGGAATTTTTATAAGAATGTAAAAAAAAATATTCTAGAAAGAAAAATTTACTTCTACACATGCTTTTATGAATAATACTGAAATAATGAAGCAGGTATAAAAAATAAGCAGGCTCTTTAATAATTAAATTAAATGACTATACTACTTAAAACAGAACAACATTACTAACTACTAAACAGTAAGCTGAAACAGGAATAAACATAAATTTATCCAAATTTCAATCTTAATCACAATACATTAAAAATACTCTAACAACAGTCTTAACATTCAACAATCCACACAAAGTAAATAAACAAATCTATACTAGCAAAAAAGAAACAACAATCAATACTAGCAAAAAAACTAAACTAACAACAGACTTAGCAAAATTTAGAGGTAAATCAGGCCACTAATCACTGTCTGTAGCCTCAGCATCGTCATCATCACAAAAAGAAAACTCAACATCCTTAAGATCAACAAATGGTGAGAAACTAGAAAAGGTAGGAAACTGAACATCATGCTCTCCCTTCAGGAATCTAACGAGAGCTTCATCATACTCAGCATCGTAACTACTCTTCCTCTGGGTATACTCAGATAAATGATCAATTTTCTTATCAATAGAATCAACTTTGTAGTGAGTTTGAAATAACTCATGCTGCTGCTCTAAAAACTGATCATGCATCGATTTCCAAAAACTAGATGGTGGCTCAGTAGTAGAAGTAGAAGATCTGGAAGTAGAAGGTCTACCTGAAGTGTGTGCAGAAGTAGAAGGAGCGGTCGATCTCTTCCCTCGAAGATGATCATAGATACTAACACTCTCCTGCCCAATTGGCTTGGTAGACTTCAGCTTCTCCTCAGAAATATCAGCAATGACCCCATTACTAACACATAAAGAATAGATCAAAGATGGGAATCCTAGTCCCACAGAAGTGCTGGATCTAGCAGTAGACTCCACAGAATCATAAATAATACTGCCGACATCAGCTTCCTCTCCTGAATGCAATAATTTAAGATAGCTCGATCTCTGGTGAGTTCACTCAAGTGGTTGGAAGGTAGAAGTCTAGCAGAAATAAAATAATGACAAGCCTTTGAAACACCATTTAATTTGGAGGATTTGAAATTTACCGGTTTTTCATTTCGGATCTTCCAGGCTCCAGTGCCGTCAGTCAAATAAGCAATAATCATCTCAAGATCTCCCTCAGATGGAGATAATCCAGAATAGTGGCACTCGATGGTAGGTGGCAGTCCATAAAACACATTGATCCTCTCTGGAGAAAATCCTATTCCAATACCTCTGACGAAGACTTCGTAGTCTTCCGCATCTATAAAGTTAGCATAAAATTCGCGAACAACTAGAATAACAACAATAGCAGTGAAATAATAGAATCGTTGCCAGTTGTGCGCAACGATTGTGTTCTCAATCATTTCACCCGGATTGTAAAAGCTTCGCTCCGAGATAAACTTTCTAGACGTCACAAATTTGTGATATCGAAAATGCGCTACCGTAGTCGCGAACTTGCTATTGTCAAAATTTTCTCGTCCCTTCCCTCGCTTAGATTTCAGTGCCATCTAAACATGAAAGAAAACAAGAACAAATTTAGGAATCAAATATTTAAACTCTTTTTAAGTTTAAGAAAAAATAAGTTTAAAAATCTAAATAGAATATCTAAAAATCAAAATTTTTCTCAAAATTTCGGTTTTTAGCAACATAGGAAAAACTATGGTGAAAATCGAAAATAAATGGATTAGAGCGTAGATCTGACCTTGAGACGAAGAAATCAAGTGATTTCGCGCCCAAATACTTGATGTTTTGACCTCAAAATGGATTTAAGAGGTGTATTTTCGCGAAAATAGGGAAGAAGATGAAGCTTAGGCATCATCCATGGCTAATGGGGTTTATATGGTGTTTTTCGGGTAAGCAGGCCGAACCGGCGCTCAGGCGCCGAATTCTAGGCGCCAGACTCGCCTTTCACAAAAATCACTCTAAAAATTTTATTTTCCACCAAAATTCATAAATTCAACTTCCAATGACTCATATTTGAATAGGGCTTCAGTTTCTAACTTCCAAAACATTTTCCAAAAATTTTAAAATTTAAATATTAAATCTACCAATCAAACACATGGTTTAAATCAAACTTCTCTAATTTCCATTTATAATCTTCAATATTGGATCAATACACTTCAGATAAATATAATATAATGATTAAATTCCTAACACACAATCAAACAACACAAGTTGAAAACAAATACAACACACATTGAACATGAAAGCAAATACACAAGCAAACACAATCGATTCACTAAATCGATACAACGACTCACTAGATAAATCATGATCTCACTCAATCACTATCTAATTTCCATTATCTTCACAATGAAGATTGCTTGGCCTACTAAGGAAGAATACTAACGCTCTCGGAAAATCTGTAGCCGTTTTCTCGTCGATCCACTTGTTCTTCGCATACATCTCCACTTGAGCATCTTGATGAGCCGCTAGATGATCAAATTGGAGTTTCGCTTGCCATTCTAGATGTTCAATCTGATGATACATCTCATGAAGGAGATCTCCAATGCTTTTGAAATCCGCTTCAAATTTACCAAGACGACTAGAAATTTTCTCCAAACTTACAGCGATGAAACCATTGAAGTAGGGTTGAGGATCTTTTGGACCTTTGTCTCTAGTCTCTTCTCCAAGATTTCTCCTCTCCATTTCTTCAAAAATCCTCTCTAATCTCTCAAAAATGGAGTGTATGGGTCGAAATATTGATTGTTTAGGGATTGGGGATGAAGATGGGTTAATTTAATGGTGAAAATCTTGTGAAAAACTGAAAATTTTTTGTTTTTACACGACCTAGTAACTGTGGCGCTTAGGCGCCAAATCTGGCGTCTAGGCGCCGGAACCATCGATACACAGCTTATTCTAGCGCTTAGGCACCAAATTCTAGTGCCTAGGCTCCAGAACCATGTTCGACTCTGTTTCGCCTAACGTCAAATTTCAAGGTTTCGTTCTCCAAAAATAGGTAAATTATAATGGTAAGATCAGAACAATCTCAATAACACAATTATACATAATTTCAGTGAAGTTTAACTTGATCTCCTTTTACTCACATATGAAATGGAGTGATCCAAAGTCAATCAACTTTGAAACATAATCAATTGCTAATAAAATATAAATTTTTCCAGATGATGGTACAAATGGTCCCATAAAGTCTAAACCTCATATATCAAAAATTTCAACTTCCAATATATAGTTTAAAGGCGTTTCATCTTTCTGAGATATATTTCCCATTCTTTGACATCGATCACATGTTTTAACATAATGTCTCACATCTCTGAATAAAGTAGGCCAATAAAATCTTGAATTTAAAATTTTAAATGCAGTTTTATCTATTCCAAAGTGTCCTCCAAAATCGGAATCATGACATTTTTGAATAATAGCAAAAGTTTCTTCATAAGGTACGCATCTTCGAATTATAGAATCTCTTCCTAATTTAAATAAATGAGGATCTTCCCAAATATAATATTTAGCATCATTTTTAAATTTCTTAATAAATTTTTCATCCAATCCATAAGGTAGAATATTGCTAACTAAATAGTTAACTATATCCGCATACCAAGGTGTTTGGTATCCTTGAATAACATATAAATGTTCATCAGGAAATTTCTCGTTTATATTTTCTTCAGTAATAACATCATTCTTAATTCTAGATAAATGATTAGCAATTTTGTTGTCCGTTCATTTTCTATCCACTATTTGAAAATCAAATTCTTGTAGAAGTAAAACCCATCTTATTAGTCTAGGTTTAGCATCCTTTTTTGACATTAGATATTTAATAGCAGAATGATCAGTATGAACTATGCATTTAGTACCAAAAATATAAGGTCTAAATTTATCAAAGGTATATACTATAGCTAGAAGCTCTTTTTCAGTAGTAGTGTAATTTCTTTGAGTTTCAGTAAGAGTTTTACTAGCATAATATATAAATTTGAAAATTTTCTCATATTTTTGTCCCAATACGACTCTAATTGCAAAATCAATTGCATCGCATATTAATTCAAAAGGTTTATTCCAATTAGGTGCAACAATGATAGGTGCGATTATTAATTTTTCTTTTAAAATATTAAAAGCATTAACACGATCTTCGTTAAATTCAAATTTAGCATCTTTTTCCAATAAATGACAAAGAGGTTTAGCGATTTTAGAAAAATCCTTTATATATCTTCTATAAAATCCAAGCATGACCTAGAAAACTTCTCACATCGATAACGGTAGTAGGTGGTTGTAATTCGACGAATAATTTTCACTTTTGCTTGATCTACTTCCATCCCTTTTTGTGAAACTTTGTGACCAAGTACAATGCCTTCTGTGACCATGAATTGACATTTTTCCCAGTTAAGAACTAAGTTTGTTTCTTCACATCTTTTCAGAATTTTGGAAATATTTTCCAAACAAGATTCAAAAGAAGTTCCAAAAACTGAAAAATCGTCCATGAATATTTCAACTCCTATGTCAATCAAATCACAAAATATTGGCATCATACAACTTTGAAAAGTTGCAGGTGCATTACATAAACCAAAGGCATTCTTCTAAAGGCAAATGTTCCATAAGTACTTGTAAATATTGTTTTCTCTTGGTCCTTAGGAGCGACAAGTAATTTATGATAACCAGAATATCCATCCAGAAAACAGAAATATGAGTGTTCAGCTAATTTATCAAGCATTTGATCCAAGAAAGGTAAAGGAAAATAATCCTTTCTAGTGGTGTCATTTAATTTCCTATAATCAATGCAAATTTGTCATCCAGTAACTTGTCTCATAGGAATTAGTTCATTTTTATCATTGACAATGACAGTTACTCCTCCTTTCTTCGGAACACAATGAATAGGACTTACCCATTAGCTATCCGAAATAGGATAAATAATACCAGCATCTAACCATCTAACAATTTCTTTTTTAATAACCTCTTTCATGATAGGATTTAATCTTCTTTGTGGTTCAATAGTAGGTATAAAATTTTCTTCCATTAAAATTCTATGCATATAAATGGATGGACTTATTCCTTTTATGTCAGCAATTGTCCAACCAAAAGCTTTCTTATAATTCTTTAACACTCGTATCAATTTTTCTTATTGATCTATACTTAGCTCAGAAGAAATAATAACAGGTAAAGTTAATGAATTTCCCAGAAATGCATACTTTAAATGTGAAGGTAACATTTTTAATTCCAATTCAGGGGCTTTTTTAATGGAGGGTAAAAGTATATCATTTTGAGTTATGTCCAAAGTTTTCCAATTATCTTTAATATAATGAGTTTCTTCTTCTTTTAGTTCTTCATCTTCATCAGTTAATAATTCAAGTTTTTCTTCAGAAATGAATTTACATTTTTCTTGATAATGTTTCTCAATTAAATTATCAATTATATCCATTCGACAACATTTTTCTTTGTCAGGGTACTTCATTGATTTAAGGACATTAAATTTAATCTCTTGATCATTAACTCTCATGGTTAATTCTCCTTTTTGCACATCAATCATAGCTCGTCCGGTCGCTAGAAAAGGTCTCCCTAAAATAATAGGTATTTCTTTATCTTCTTCCATATCAAATACAATGAAATCTATAGGAAAGATAAATTTATCTACTTTAATAAGAACATCCTCTATAACTCCTTTAGGATAAGTGATAGATCTATCAGCTAACTGAGGGGTTATAGTGGTGGGAGTAATCTCTCCTAAATTCAACCTTCGAAAAATAGAAAATGTCATGAGATTAATACTTGCTCCTAAATCGCATAAAGCTTTTCCACAAAACTTTTCTCCAATAGCACAAGGTATAGTAAAACTTCCAGGATCTTTAAGTTTTTGAGGTAATTTCTTTTGAATTATTGCACTACATTCTTCACTTAATGCAACAGTTTCAAAAGCTTCAAATCTTCGTTTCTTGCTTAAAATATTTTTCATAAATTTTGCATAAGTTGGCATCTGTTCCAAAGCTTCAGCAAAAGGTATGTTTATAGTAAGTTTCTTAAAAATTTCAAAGAACTTAGAAAATTGATGATCAAGTTTTTTCTGTTTAATTCATTGAGGAAAAGGTGGTGGTGGTTTTTCAACTTCCATATTAATAGAAATATCAGTTTGATATTTATTAGGAGAAGGAGTTTCTTTAGATTTTTCAATCTCTTCAACCTCAATCTCCTTTTCAATTTTATTCTGCATTCTTTCTTTTAATTCCTTTCCACTTCTAAGTTGTACAACTTTAACATGTTCATGTTCTTTTCCAGTTTCTTTTGGATTGATTTCAACATTACTAGGAAGTGTTCCTGGGGGTCTATAATTAACTAAATTAGCGATTTGTCCCATTTGATTCTCAATATTACGAATAGCAGTGTTTTGATTTTGTAATTGATTACTTAGTTGTAAAATTAATTCTTCTATTGATAACTTTTTCTGTTGATTGTTAAATCCAGGTGGTTTATAATTTGAATTAACTTGATTTTTCCAATTTCCACTGGGATGAGATTGATTATTACCCCATTGTTGTTGTTGATTATTCCAGTTAAAATTAGGGTGATTTTTCCATCCAGGATTATAATAATTTGAATAAAGATTATTTTTACTAGCAATAGCTTGTAAAGTTTCAATAGTTTGAGAATCATCAATATTAGCGGAGTTATTATGTGATATATTAATAGCAAAACTATCTAATTTCTTAGACATTGCTGTTACTTGTGAAGCTAAAATAGAAAAGGCTTCATTATCATGAATACTTGCCATTCTTTTAGGATTAATCGTTTCAGAAGGCCATTGAAAATTATTGTTAGTCATTTCTTCAATTAAAGTGTAAGCTTCTTTAAATGATTTAGACATTAAAGAACCTCCAGCAGCAGCATCAATAATTTATTTTAATGATCCAATTAATTCATTATAAAATATTTGAATAATTAACCAATCAGGTAAAGCATGATGAGGACATTTTCTTAATAGTTCTTTAAATCTTTCCCAAGTTTCATAAATTGTCTCCCCGTCAAATTGACTAAATGAAGTAATATCATTTCTTAATGTAGCGATTTTAGAAGGAGGAAAATATTTTGCAAGGAATTTTTGTGCCATTTCAACCCATGTTTTAATAGAACTCGTTGCTAATGAGTTCGACCACATCTTTGCTTTATCTCTTAAAGAAAAAGGAAAGAGTCTAAGCCTAATAGCATCATCAGAAACATTGTTATATTTAAAGGTAGCACAAAGTTCTAAAAAACTAGCAAGGTGTAAATTTGGATCCTCATTTGGTGTTCCACCAAATTGATTGTTTTGAACCATTTGAATAATAGACGGTTTAAGCTTAAAATAATTAGCATATACAATGAGTATTTGAATACTACTATGAAGTTCATCAACTGTAGGGTTAGCATAATCCCTTAATGGTTTATAAACATTTTGATCATTAATTTCAATTGAATTTTGTAAATTGTTATGTAAATTAGTCATTTCTTAAAATTTCTGAATTTGTTTTCCTTTTTTAATTCTTCTAACAGTTCTTTCTAATTCAGAATCTAAAGGTAATAATCCTTCAGATCCAGAACTACACATAAAAAGTCAATTAGCAAGAATTAAAATAAATATTATTATTATATGTATAATTTTTTATATATTTTTTGTTTTGTTGTTTTTTCATTAATTTTAATAAAGAAAAATGAATAAAATAAAAATACTTAAAAATCTAAAAGTTTGCCTCTGCTCTCCCCATGCAAGGGCGCCAAAAACTTGACCCGATATAAATATATGCGTACTAAAATCTTCTTCCCCAGCAACGGTGCCAAAAACTTGACCCGAAGTCCTCTGAAGATCAATCGTACTAATTAATGCTTTAAAAAATATATGTTATAAATAATAATAGCGGATAGTGTATATAAATATAATTTTATGGAAAATATTTTACACACTAGGGGTTCTACGCAAGTATACGTATCGTTTTAAGTAATAATGGGCTTTGAAACAAAGACCCCAGTATCGATCCCACAAGGAGAGAGTTATAGATCTTTAAATATTTTTATTTTAAAGTATTTCTTTCATAATTTTTAATTTACCAGATGCAATAATAAAATATGAATAAAATAATTGATGTAAATAACAATAAGAAAGCAACTCTCCCTTTCAATTAATCCAAGATTTTCTAAGATAATAATAATATTCGTGGAGAATATAAATTTATGGTATTGTGCCAAATAGAAGCGTTCATATTCTTTACCCTTTGATCCAGGTGCAAAGAACATTGGCTAGCCTATAGATCAGGTCCGGATGTTTTGTTAGTAGAATGGGTTAATCTAGGCTCACACTACTAGATGTCCAAGGGTGGCTATGGTCGGCCCTACTAGTGACCCTTTCCTTTTCTATAAACTAAATCACAAGAATTTAGTCCTTCACTCTAAAAACTTATCAATTCTACGCCCATTATATAATATCTTCCTATTTATTTGCACTTCACCTTGAATAACCCGCACAAGGCCTTCGACTACCCAAGGATTCATGTGATATCTACAAGTTAAGAATTCATCTCCTTCTAGGTCTTAAAACTCTTCAACAGGTTTGAACAATTAAAATGGCCAATTTAAATAGTAAATTAAGAACCAGTATTAATATCATCACAATGTTTTGAAAATATATGATTTTTAATTCTCCGACAAATTTTGTATTATCTTATTTATCTTTTCATAATTGAAAGGAGAAAGTAAAGTAATTACTCAGAACACCTTGAAATTAAATAACAAAACATAATAAATAAACTTTGAATCAAAACAAAAATACTTATCTTAGATGTTTCTCCTACTGAACTTCTGATTCCTACTGACTCCACAGCGTAATGAACTACAGATGCACCAACTCTTTCAAACTCTGAATACAAACTCTAAAATAAACTCACTAATTTATGAAGGAAAGTAAAAAGGTGGCCCTAATATGATCTCTCTAATTCTCTCTCTAGATAGGACTAGATAGGGAGGGGTAGATGGGGCATTTTTCTCTGAAGGAATACCCTCCTATTTATAGGCTTCAAGGGTTGCCTCAAGGCACCTCTTCAAAATGTGTCCACATTCAATGAATCTTCTAGAAGGTGTGTCTAGCGCCTAGGCTGTCTAGCGCCTAGGCGCCGGAATCTGGCGCCTAGGCGCTGGACACCGCGTCCAGTTCTTCGTACCTCTTCACTTTGGATCGCACCTCTTCGCGATTAAAACTGTTTTGAAGTGTCCAAATACATTGTATCACATGTTCTATAAACCAGGAACAACGCGCGGTCTTCAGAAGGTCCAATAACCGCTCACACCGTCAAAATAACCGCCCAAAAGTCATCAAAAACTTAACAGTTTTCTGTATCCAGCTGGCACTTAGGCGCCGGACTCTGGCGCCTAGGCGCCAGGCCAATAATTTTGAAAATTTTACATTTTGGCTCTATTTTTGCTCCTTTTTTCTCCTTTTTGCTCCTTTTCATATTTTTCTCCTCCTTGAACATTTTTGTATCACCTACATCCAAAAACACAAAAATACCTTTCATTAAAGCATAATATCCTTAAAATTTAATAAAAATCAAGGCATAAAAATAAGTATTTTTTTCTTTGATCATGCTCCTGCTACATTTCAAAGATGTTTGATGGCTATCTTCTGTGATTTAATCGAAAAAGAAATTGAAGTTTTTATGGACGATTTATTGGTGTTTGGAACTTCATTTGAATCATAATTATAACATTTGTCACAAGTTCTTAAACGCTATGAAGAAACAAATTTAGTCCTTAATTAGGAAAAATGTTAGCTAAAAGTAGCAGGATAAATTTTTTTAGGTCATCACATTTCAGAGAAAGGTATGGAGGTAGATCCTGCAAAAGTTCAAGTAATCACTAATTTAACTCACCCAAAAAATGTGAGGGAAATTAGGAGTTTTTTAGGACATTATGTATTCTACATATGATATATTAAAGACTTCTAAAAAATTTCTAAGCCACTATGCCATTTGCTCAAAAATGATGTGATTTTTTAATTTTGATAAAGATTGCCAAAAAAGCTTTTGAGCTTTTAAAAGAAAAATTAGTCACTGTACAATTATTGTTTCACTAGATTGGAAAAAAACTATATGAATTAATGTGTGATGCAAGTGATTATGCTATTGGCACTATTTTGGGACAAAAATAGATAAAATTTTCAAAATAAGTTACTATGCTAGTAAAACTCTTAATGAAGCTTAAATTAATTATACCAAAACTGAGAAAGAGTTATTAACAATAGTATTTATTTTTGAGAAATTTTTAGATCATATTTAATAAGAACTAAATGTGTGGTATATACAGATCATTCTGCTATTAAATATTTAATGGAAAAGAAGAATGTAAAACCAAGACTAATAAGATGGATTCTTCTTTTACAAAAAATTGACTTTGAAATAGTAGATAGAAAGAGAGCTGATAATCAAATTGCTGATCATCTATCCTAGCATGAATTTGACAAATCCCTGTGCTCTGAAAAAGAAATTAATGAACATTTTCCAGACGAAAATTTGTTTAATATTAATGAATGGTGTGTTCCATGGTATGCAGACATTGTGAACTTTACTGTTAGTAACATTTTACCATATGGTCTGACACACCAACAAAAGAGGAAATTTTTATCTGAAGCTAAGAATTATTTTTGGGACGACCCATTTCTATATATACAGTAGAATAATCTAATTATTCAAAGATGTGTGCCTTTTGAAGAAACTTTTGAAATTATTCAAAATGTCATGATTCAAATTTTGGGGGACATTTTGGTGTTGATAAAACAACATACAAAATAATTCAATCTGGATTTTATTGGCCTATTATCTTTAAAGATGTTAATACCTATATTAAAAAGTGTGATCATTGTCAACGTGTAGGCAATATTTCTAGAAGAATTGAGATGACCCTCAATTTTATTTTAGAAGTTGAAATATTTGACGTTTGGGGATTAGCTTTCATAGGACCATTTAAACCATCTTTCAGAAATTTATCTATATTGTTAGCAGTAGACGATGTGTTTAAATGGATAGAAGCTGTTATTTTATCTGGATGTGATGCTCAAAGTGTTGCAAAGTTTTAAAGAATGATATATTTTGAATATTTGAAATGTTGAGAGTGAACATAACTGATGGGGGAGTCATTTCAAAAATGCAATAATGGAAAGATTATTAAAGAAATATTGTATCAATCATCAAATTTCTACCGCTTATCATTCTCAGACTAGCAGTTTGGTTGAAGTTTCCAATTAAGAAATTAAAAGAATTTTTGAAAAATCTATTAATCCAATAAAAATGGATTGATCAGTCAAACTTGATTATGCTTTGTGGAATTATAAGAATGCATACAATACTTCTATATGATTATCACTATTCAGGTTAATATATGAGAAAGCTTGTCATTTATTAGTTGAACTTGAGCATAAAGCTTATTGGGATTTTAAGGAATTTAATTATAATTTGAAGGATGCTGATAAAAAGAGATTATTGCAATTAAATGAGTTGGAAGAAATAAGGAATGAATCTTATGAGAATGCTAAGATTTATAAAGATAAGATGAAAAAGTGGCATGATCGGAAGATTCTTACTAAAAATTTTGAGCGAGGGCAACAAGTTTTGCTTTATAATGCAAGATTGAGGTTATTTCAGGCAAATTTAAGTCTAGGTGGATGGCCCCATTTATTGTGATAAAAGTTTATCCCTATGAAGCTGTGGATATTAAAGATCCTAAAACCCTAAAAATTTTCAAAGTGAATGGTCATAGATTGAAACCCTATTTCTTAGGGGATCAAACTAAATTGAATGATGTTTTGATGTTGGGTCACCCAAAATAAGCACTGGGTACATCGGGCTGACGACGTAAAATCAAGCGCTCTGTGGAAGGCAACCCATAGTTATTTGTGTGCTTTTATTTTGAATGTTATATTGTTGTGCTTTTTATAGAGAATTTTGGTTGTATTTTGAATATGTTGTTGATGCTCGACTTTATAATTTGCAAGAATTTATGAACTCAGATTTATATATTTAAAATAATTTTGTTAAATCTAAGCATTCAGCGCAAGTATACGTATCGTATCAAGTAATACAGGGCTCTAATGAAGTCCTGGTTATCGATCCCATAGGGAAATACGAAGTTTTAATAAAGCGTTACACAATGTGTAATAAGCACTGAAGTTAAAGTTTACTACTTACTACTACTATGCAGGAAACAATAAGAACAACGAAACAATTACAATTAACTAACTACGATTACTTCTAACAACTTTAAGAACAAGATTAACTAACAGACACTCTAAATTAAGTATTGAAAGGTTTTTTGATATATGAGAAAAGTATCTTTCCTCTTGCAATGAGAATATGATGTGTGGATTGATATGAAATAATTGTCTATTTTATTGTGTCAAATAGGAGCATAGATGATTCTGTACTCTTAAAAGAGTACCCCTCTTCTAAGTAAGAAAAGAACAATGACATATTCTAAGTTTAGTTACTAACTCTAAGGCTAGGCTGGGAGGATACCGGCTCTCACTTGAGAGCTCCCACTCACCCTTCACCCTAAGGCTAACCTTTGATATTAATTACCGATCTTAGAACCAATTTGGGGATTTCAGCCTGTCACCCTGAAATCTCCACATTGAAGTCCATCAAAACACATTTCCCTATTCATTTACCTTCAATTCCCATGAACTACGCAATTCATCCATAGAAATTGAATGGATCTTTCATTATTGTTGTAGGACATTAAATTCTTTCAAACTTAATGTTCAACAACATATTTTAACATTTCAATTGGCCAAATCGAAAGTAAATTAAGTTATAAATGAAAAACCGTCACAAATTCTTCATTACATTAAAAGCACATCAAATCCACATCAATCCATCATCACATCTCTATGCAAGAAGAAAGACAAGGGAGACTACTCACAATTCATGGAGAAGATACAATAAAAAATTGATTTTATATATAAAAGAAAAGTCATACAAACCACAAAAGAAAATACAAATTATCTCTTTCTCTTCCCCAATGCAATTCCCTTGAAGTTCCTTTGAATCCTCTTCTCTCTTCTTTACAACATTTGATTCTCTCCTTAGAATGGAATGGAAGAAGCAATCTCTCACTTTACCTCTTCTCCTCCCCTCTTTAGAGAAGAATCCCTCTCAAATCTTCACTTTACACTCTCTACTCCTAAACCCTAACACTCTAGAAGACACAAGACACTCTTTAGACACTTTTTCCACACACTTTTCGTCTAAAAGTAGTTACTTATAAGATAGGGACGAAATCTCAAAAGTTTCCATAGGCATCCCTTCAAAAAGTCGCCAAAACTATTCAAATTTGAATTCCACCGACT
The DNA here is from genome assembly GCA_022702705.1 of Papilionanthe hookeriana x Papilionanthe teres. Classification (NCBI taxonomy): domain Eukaryota; kingdom Viridiplantae; phylum Streptophyta; class Magnoliopsida; order Asparagales; family Orchidaceae; genus Papilionanthe; species Papilionanthe hookeriana x Papilionanthe teres. The sequence continues at coordinate 103,731,035 of CM040430.1, forward strand.
TTGGGCGTCGGCGGCGCTCTATCGTGCCATTTAATTGTTGTGCTCTCTAGATTTGGGCGTCAGTGGTGCCAGAACACCTTTTCACCATTTTACTCCTTTTTGCTCATTTTAGCTCCGGACAATCACCTAAAATCATCATACCTGCAGCAAATCATGAAAAATACCTTTCTTTAAAGTGCAATATCACCAAAAATGGGTAAAATTAGATAGCAAAAACGTATATATTTTTGGTGCATCAGTTGTGATAATATCAAGACTTAAATTGATGTCTTAGACGTGTTAGAATGAGTATTTTGGTGTTAAGCTAACCTGTGCTAAAATAAACACCGACACTTAACGCCTAAATTTGGCGCTTAAGAAAAAGAGTCATAAAAACTTGCCTAAATGATGTTCTAGAAGAATTAAACATGGTAAAGTGGTCTTGAACGTTATTTGGTGGTTTTTACACGTGGGAAGTGGGTGTAGGTTCTTCTAAACTATATAAATAGCATGAAAAAGAAAGGATTTTTGCCCCTCTACAAATTTTCATTCTAAACTCTAAGTGAAGAGAGATTTGAAGAGGTGTAAAGTTAGTAAAAATGACTTCTTGGGAGAATGATTTGAAGAAGAAGGATGAGATCATCAAGAAAAAGTTTGTAAACCAAATTGCGCAATAGTTATATAACAGATTCCTAGCCGTTACTATTGAAGGAATAACGGAGAAGATTGCAAAAATTGAGGCTGATGTGGCTTTAATTGAGGCAAAGGTAAATGAAACTAACACACATTTAGCAAATATTGGATGGCAACTCAAGATGCATTTTAGTCATACAAGTTATATTGAAGAAGCATATAAGAAGATATATCTGAAGAATCAGTGGATTGAAGAGGATTCTATAAGAGTTCTTCATCATCGTCTATTCTATCAAATATATGTGCCAACTGGTTCATAAGGAACAAATGAGGGTCAAGGATATGTCCCACCTAATGGAGAATGAAGTTAAGTTTGAGAGTTTAGTTAGTTTGTTTGTTGTTTGTGTTTGTTTGTTTTATGTGTTTAATGTAAGATTGTCTTGTATTGTGACGAATTTAGATGCTATCTCATCCAAAACTTTTAGATTGGAGATTAGTTATGTGAATTATGTTTGTACTTATTGAATATGTGAATGAAAGTGCTTTGTTTGTGTGAAATTTTGAGTTGTTTTGATTGAATCTTAAGTTTTAAAAATTTGAAAATTTTTTAGAGAGAAGAGAACAGAAGGGGAGGAAAATTGTTAATAAGATTTATTAAGACCATGTGGTGGTGGTTGACTTAAGAATATGTGCATTTTGATCAAAATTCAGAAATATCAAAAATTGGGCACTGGCGCCTAAGCGCCAATACCCCGCACTTAAGCGTGAGCAAACCCGAGAGCTAGGCGTCTAAGTACCGAACTAGTCAAGCTTAAGCGCCTGTTCATGAAAACCGGTTCATAATAGTTTTAAGTGTTGAAAACCACTATTTTTCTCCATTTCTTCTTTTCTTCCTCTAGCTCTCACGATATTGGACATAGGGCTTCCCCAAAAGTGAGGAAAACTTGGTGAAATTGAGCCAAGTTTGATGGATTTCTTCTTCACATGGTTAAAGCTTCTCTTTTATGTAAAAATTTTTAATTTTCATCATGGATTTGGAGTGCAATATGGAAAATCTGAAATTTACTATTCATGGAGAAAACTTGATGAAAATCGATGGATTTTACATGGAAAAGTGAGTTTAAGCTTTTAGAAGTTGGACTAGTGAGATAAGGTTAGTTTTGGAATTCATTATGATTTTTGTATTTTTTAGAAATTGCACCAAGGATGAAGATGAGCAAGGGGAAAGATCTTTTGATTCGAGCAAGTTTGTTAGTTCAAAATCTCAAGATAGATACTCAAATGCGATGCAATTGAGAAAGTTAATTCATGAGCGTTGTTTTAAGAATCTAGATGGAGAAGTAGAAGACTTAATTGTCCGACGACACTGGGATCAATTCGGTTGTTTTTCCACTGTTGATTTGAATTACGTAGTTCAAGAGCTTTATGCCAATCTCCTTGAATCAGAGGATGATCTGGTGATGGTTAGAGGAAAGTCAATAGCGTTCTCACCAGAAATAATAAATTCTTTTTACCAAATGACTTCAGATACTAGTTTTTTTTATGCTAATTACAGTCCTACTGAGGAAGATTTAGATGAGATCATTTCTTCGTTAACTGCTGGAAGAGGATAATGAAAAATTACCAGTGGTAGAAGAGTGAATTTTCATACATCAAAGATGAATGCCACAATGAAAGCATGAAATTATTTTATTTATGCTTGACTGCTCCCTACAAACCATCTTAACGAAGTGACCAGAGAGAGGGATACACCGAACTACTGCATTCAACAGTATAAGCTGATTAATACTGGATCTCTGATTTATCAAGTTATCACCAGTTCTGCTAGAGCTGCCACTACTGCATGTTTGGGATTTGCATCCTTAATCTTTTCTTGATATGAGCAAGTTGGTGTTAAATTTGATAGTTGGGAGGTGATTCTGTAATCTCTAAAGCCCATCACTAGTGTGAATGTAAAGTCTTATTATGAGCATTCAATTTTTGGCTAGAGAGGAGGACTTTCTAGAAGTTATGGAGCTTCTACATCGCGTGCTTCTACATCATGCATCAACATCCCATGGCAGATCTACCAGTCCAGATTGATAGAATCAATTACTACAAAGGATGATTGAAAACATTGGCTATGCTACGAATAAGGTAACAAATTTAGAGAACTATGTAGATCTTATTGATGCTTACTTGAGAAGGCATAGAGATTATGAAGAGAAATACAACATATCTTTGGAGAAACTCATTAGAGGTGATCAGAGTGTAGAATCTCCTTCATATCCACAGTACCCTCATTATGATTCTACAAGTTTCTGAGATAATGATGATGATGACGAGTATGACGATGGCGACAAAGATGAGTAGTGATTGGATGATTGAAAACATTGGCTATGCTACGAATAAGGTAACAAATTTAGAGAACTATGTAGATCATATTGATGCTTACTTGAGAAGGCATAGAGATTATGAAGAGAAATACAACATATCTTTGGAGAAACTCATTAGAGGTGATCAGAGTGTAGAATTTCCTTCATATCCACAGTACCCTCATTATGATTCTACTAGTTTCTGGGATAATGATGATTATGAAGAGGATGACGATGGCGACAAAGATGAGTAGTGATTGGATTATGTAGTGCTTTGTTTGAACTTTCATTTGTATTGTTGTTTGAACGTTTGTGATGTTATTTGTTGTTGTAGTGGACATTGTTGTTCTTGGTTTATTGTTATGTGTTGTTTTTGTGGTAGTAATTATGTGAACTCTGTCATTTTAAATGTACTTTGTTGGTTTGTGTTGAACTTATTCCTACTGCTTTAGGAAGTTTAGAATATAGCTAACTTCCATTTAAAATTTTATGTTTAACTTTCAATTTACTACCATGTAGTTTCTTTCTGTTGTGGTTGTTACACTATGTTAGTTTGTGAGATTTGTTAACTTTCAATTTACAACCATGTTAGTTTTTGTGATTTTATGTTTATGTTAGCCTCCACTGTATAGAAGTCTTTTGAATCTCATATATGTTAAAATCAAAATGAAATTTGATCATTTTTACTCCTACTTTTAAGTTCTTTTTACTTGCATACTTAAGATATGAAAATCTCTGTAAGCATAAGTTTTAATTTTTCATTCCTGTCTTTAGATATGATATGCTAAAATGTTTAATCTTATTAAAAATTTAAGTTTGGGGGGGGGATGAAAAATCAATTTTCAGAACTTGAAATCTATTTGTTCTCAAATATACTACAAATAATTTTGATTTTTTATTTAAAAAATGATTTTGTGTATAAAGTTATATTAGGATAATAAAATTTTGAATATAGAAATGAGTAAGAGAATTAGGTTAAAACTTTACAGTGATGAAGAAAAATTTTAAGTTAAAAATTTTTTTAGTGAAGAGATGTTAAATATGTTGTAAGTATCTTTAATAAGAGATATTGTAATTTTGAAAAATATAGAAGAATTAGACTTTTATTTTCAATACTTAAATTCCTTTCATTAAAAGTAATTTTCAAAACTATTATTATATTCTTAAGTAAAGGATAAATATCAGACCTTTACTTTAGGAAAGGAAAAGTGGAATTCAAAATCATTAAAGGCCTATCTAGATATAGTAATCCTTGCCAGAAAAAAGAAAAAATATAAGTAAAGTATGTTAAAAAATAGGAGGAGAAGCTTGAGGATTAGTGCCTAATCAAAAATTGGTTTCACATCTGATCATTTTAATGCATAAGATTTGGGAAACTCCTAAGCTTAAGGATATAATATAGTGAGTATAATTACTTTTAATGAAAGTTTTTTAGTAAAGAAGATAGAATGCCTAAAATCTATATTTGGAAAATCTACAAATATTTCTGAAATAGATAGGAGCACATATTTTCAAACTTTTTTCACTTTAGAAAATTTCTAAACTTTAAATTTGTCTCATTCACTAAAGTTTTCCCTAAATTGAAACACTACATTTCTAGAACTAAATATTAGAATCTCCTAAAGAAACTCATTCACATAATTTTCTTATATTGGTTTTGAAAGATTGTTGTGTCACTTTAGGACAAGTAACATTTTAAGTTTTGGGGAATTTGATATACCAAGAAAATATAGTATTTTTGTACATATTTTTATACCTATTTTTGATGATATTGCACTTTATTTAAGGTATTTATGTGTTTTTCTTTCAAGTACAATTAAATTGCCTAAATATGTCAAAAGGAGTGAAAAATGATCAAATTTGGAGCAAAAATGATGGTATTAAATTGATATGGGGTGCTTGAGCGCCTAGATCTGGCACCTAAGCACCAACAGACAGAGAAGGCCGCGACTAAGCGCTAGAGGCCCCGCGCTTAAGCGCAGGGTAGTTACTTTGTAATTTCAAGAAATTTTTGGTAAATTTTGAAGGGATGTTTGAGGCAACCTTTGGTACAAACGTGAGTAATTGATCATGGGCGCAAAAAGACATTCAAATTTCACTTAAAAGGATGCATCTTTTAAGAAGATTCATTGAATATGGACACATTTTAAAGAGGCACCAAGGCACCTTATGAGAAAATTTAAAATAATGGACTTCAAAATAATTTGGAGAGACTGTTAGAGAGTTAAATTAGAGTGCTTAGAGAGAGTAGTTTTAGTAAGAAGTTATAGGATTATTACTTAGATTTTCATCTCATTCCTAGTGAAAGGGAAGGTGGGTAGAGATTTCTAAGTAAAAATGCATTGTTTTAGAGAGATTTAAACCATATGGGGTTGAATGACCAGTTCTAGGGAGGCTTATAAGAGAAAGGATGAGATTCAAAGGAACTTCGACAGTTTGGTGGAGAGGAACTTAAGATAAGTTTTTTTCTTTGTACTTCGTTTAGTTTTAATTGAGACTTCTTGTGTTTTCTACATGATTTCTACTTTTAAAATTGTTGTTGTGATTTCTCCATGGATTATGAGTAGTTTTCTTTATTTTTTTACTTAAAATTAAAAGTAATTAAGTTTTGGAAGGAAGTTGTGGAAGTATTGATCTTTATTGTTGTAATATGTTGTGTTGATTTAATCCTTGCACTTCATTTATTTCTTCATTTTGCCAAGTTAAGATGCTAACATTTGTTGTGTAAACATGTAAGATCCTTATAGGTATTGTCTCAATCAACAATTGTTAGAAATCACATGAGATTGTATGATGAGAAAGTAAATCATATAATTTTGTGAAAATAAATAAGGAAATATACTTTCATGGGTATAGATTTAGAGGACTTTAGGGTGATAGACTAAAGCCCCCAATTCGGTTTATTGTTTTAAGCTATGATGCAAGATGTTAGTCCTTAGGTGGAGGGAAAGGAGGGAACTCTAGAGTAAAAGCTATTATCTTTTCTACCTAACCCGTCTTCAAAACTATTCAAACTTTAAACTATCCAATGTACTTTATAGCATCTCTAGTAAGGGTAAAGAATAATATTGCTCCTATTTCACAGAACACAATTTGCATACTTCCACAACAGAACTCTTGTACTTATTACTTATTCATGTTAAGGAAAAAGACATTTTCATTTATACTTCTTTAATCTTACAAAAATCTCATTATAGTTAGTTAATTGTATACTTTATTTCATAGTACAAGAAAATACCAAAAAGAATCGCATTTTTCAAGTTTTCTATTATCTTAAACTGTTTAAGTAAGTGTGCTTTTCTAAATAAAATTTTTTATCTAAATCCTTTTTATTTTTAAAAATATCCAAATATTTTTTGTGGGATCGATATTTTGGGCCTTAATTAGAAAGTCTTATATTACTTGATAACGATACATATATTTGCGTAGAATCCCTAAATTTGAATATAACTGTTGAATTATTATTTACGTTGAAATCAAGTTTTTGGTGCCATTATAAAGAAGGAATTTTAGTTAAAAAAATAAAGAATATTATATCATAAATATAATTGTAAATCATATTAACACAAGTATAAATATCTGCAATCAGGATCAACTCACAGCCTTGTTGAGTAAATTCATAAATGTTTTCATTATGATCCCTTTGACCATGAATGTTAGCAGTCCTAGAATGCTTTTGAGAGGGATTTTGATGGCATGCTTCTCCTGAAGCTATGGTTTATACTTCTTGTTGAGGTTCCTCCACTGAAGGATGTAATCTATGAGGGTCTCACATGGATTCTAATTTTCTACCACGAGGTCTTCGACAGTGATGTGGTGTCAGGCCCTAGTGAAATGTTGAATTGAGAGATTTTCCAACCTGTAAAAGTCTTGATGTACCTCTGTAAATTTTCTTTTTAATTTCAATTTTGATTTAAATTTATCTAATTTTTATTTTATTTTTTATAATTATTTTTAAAAATAATTTTATTCTTATAGAAAATTAGCCATTTTGATGTTATGGGGCCCTTAACTTTAGAAAAATTAAGGATTGTCCCTATTGTCAAAAGGTAATCCCTAAAAAATTTCATATTTTTATATGTAATATTTAATTTTTTATAATTAATATGCCCTTTAGGATATTAAATTAATTAAAAAATAAATATAAGTTAATTATTTTTCTTATTTTTATTATTTTATCCTCTATTCACTGAGTATAGTGGTATTTTAATTTTATTTTTGTGACTTTTCTTTGTAAATTTATGAATTTTAAAAGTTGGGATGTATTTTTTGGATTTATCCAGATTTTCTTACTTAACCGTGTCGGCGCTGCATCAGGTTGAACTCCCACACGTCGTCCTACAATTGGTCGTGCTTTACATCAAGAGTTAATGTGGCCCACTGTACGGTGTTCTGCACTGTGTATTTCATTACTTTGGTTCAATCTCCATCAATCATTTCAAATACATAGGAATCGGTGACATCCATTCATCTTCGCTATGGGACAGAGAACAAAGAACCATCTGCACTCAAGCCTTACAATCCTGCTCAATACTCAACTAAATTACATGGAGATTGATCCTATAGCTTCATCTAAGTGAGACAAACCTATTTGTATGGTTAAGTGGACATTCATTGTTTATCTTCTTCATAAAAGACTAAATCAAGGCTCAATTTAGGGATTTTGAATCGATAACTTATCCCAGGTGGTGAGGCCTTGATTGGGCTTAACAAACTATTGCTTTAGTGCTGCACGATTTTTCATTGCTTCACTTTACTATGAAATTGGTCGTAGCTGTATGATAGACCAAATGGTGGCTCTGGTTGGCGTTGAAGAGGGTTGGGGGTACAGGAAGCTTGGATTTTGATTGATAGAGAGGTTTTGTGACCTTGTGAAGCATTTGGGAGATTTAGTTTGGAGTTTTGGTAGAGTTTATGTTGAGGTCGTAAAAAGCCCTAGATTTTAGTGATAAAATTAAGGATTTGTGGTGGTGAAGATGGCTTGAGATGGGTGGGGATGAGTTGCATTGGATTGTGGGAGTGTTTTTACTGTTTAAGGCTAAAGGTTTAGGTGGTTGGCTAGGGAATTCAGTGTGCACAGAGAGCCCTCAGGTTTCCTCCTTTTATAGCCATGAGAGGCTGTGCGGAGAGATTTAGCCTGCTTAGATATCCATGCCAGCTTCATATAGGATGAGCAGAAGAATGAGAATGAGTTGGGTACTGGTAAAGGTGACTTTCTCCATTTTTTTATGTTCTTTTACCATGGAGGCTCCAACGGGGAAGGAGGTGGCGTGCCCAAGGTGAGAGGGGATTAAGGGAGCTTTGGTTGTGGTGGCTTAGTTAGAGCTGGTTTGGTTTCACCCACCCATGAAGTGATTTGGATTGTTTGGACCTTGGTGCCATGTGGTGGCATTTGGGTTAAATGTGCAAAGGTTGTCTTTTAATGTTTGGATTTAGGTTAGATTAATGTATTTTAATCTTTTGTGTCATCCATGTGTCATGGTGGGTCATTTCAGTCATGTTTGTGTTGTATGTGTCATGACTAACCCATGGAGAATGGACCATGGGCTCCACCCATGAGGTCTTGGGCTTTTGGGTTTATGGTTAGCCTAAATGTATTTAGGTTTAGCCCAAGATTTTATGTTTAATGGGCTTCCATAATTTACCTAATCAGATCTCCTCAATTCCTCAAAATCTTTGTTAAATTCCATGTGTCATTTGTGTATATGTTCCCATGTTGAGATCATACATTTTACATGTTATATTATATTTATTTTCTTATATTATTCTAGTTGCATATGAGAATGTTTATGTGGTATAATTAATATGTTTATTTGTTTATTTAGTTAAAACTGAAATGAATTCACCATGTCATATGCCTAAACTATAGGGCTTTTGATTCAATTTCAAACCACACATTTTTGTGATGTTCTTACATATATTTCTTTGTTTACTTTGTCAATATTGAAACCAAATCATCGTGTTACATGTGTAAATTTTAGGGCTTATCATATTATCTTGTTTTATATCATATATGTTGTATTTCGTGCCAATTTAGTTGGGCTTTTGATTTATTTGTGTAGTAATTTATAAATTAGATGTTTTTATACATAATTGAACATGTTTCTACGTTCTCCATGCCAAAACCAAAAGGGTATAGGTATTCCATGTGAAATTTTTTAAATTTTCAGTTGTTTATATGTAAATGTTAGTCTTTTGATAGAATCCATAGGGTTTTCTATTTTTCCATGTTTTAAAATAATAATTACATATTGTTCTTCCTTAATTTGTTTTAACCAACATAATAATTACATATTGTTCTTACATAATTACTAAATCAACATGGAAAAAAATGATCTCATTTAATTAAGTCCATAATTTATTAATTAACTCTTAAATTAAGTTCATTAACTCAGTAATTAATTAATAATACCATAAATTCCATTAATTAATTAATTAAGTTGAAAATTTCCTATTAAAGTCATTAATTATTTAAATTGAACTTAAATGAAATTAATTAAGATAAAATTATTTTATTTAATAATAATTAATTTAATAAGAAAAAATTAAGTCCTTAATAATTCATTGAAACTATTAGTCATTTAATTAGAAATAATAAATTAATAATAAGTTCATTAACTCAGTAATTAATTAATAAGACTATAAATTACATTAATTAATTAATTAAGTTGAAAATTTTCTATTAAAGTCATTAATTATTTAAATTAAACTTAAATGAAATTAATAAAGATAAAATTATTTTGTTTAATAATAATTAATTTAATAAGAAAAAATTTTAATAAGAAAAAATTAAGTCCTTAATAATTCACTGAAACTATTAGTCATTTAATTAGAAATAATAAAATTGAAACATCATGTTATTTAAATAAATATATAATAAAATTTAATATTAAATAACACATCTATAACTCTAATTAATCGATTATTTATATATTTAAATATTTAAATTAAGTAATTAACACAAATTACTTCCAACAAACTTATAAAGATTTGAAACTAACTTCAAATTTAACTTAACAAATAATTAAATAGAAAATTAATCAATTCATAAAATTAAATAATGATAATAAATAAATCAGATTAAACAGTTAAACAATTAAACATAAAACTCACTTAGCCAAAATTTTGCTTAATGAAGAAAAGCATATATATGTATAATGTATGTATAATGTGTGATTAAAATATTCATATATATGGTTGTATGACTATAAGTATTTTTGATATAGTGAATATGTGTATGTTTTTCCATATGTATAATTATAGCCTATTACACACACACACACAACACACACACACACATACACATATATAAATATATATATTTGGCACGCCTAAAATATATACGCTTTTTGCAATATAATTTTACTCATTTTTTATGATATTACACTTTAAAAGGAAGTTATTTTGTATGTTTTTTGGTTTTAGGTACAGAAATGGTGATTGGAGCAAGAGGAAGCAAAAATGGTGCAATTTGGAGCAAAAACGAGCAAGAAAGAAAATTTTAGCTTGACACCTTTCGATAAGTCTTTCTATGTTTAATCTCTTTTACACTTCTTGCATTTTTTTGAATGAGATCACATTTTAAGTAAATATTATTTTTATGCTTATTTTGTAAGACTATCTGTTAAGAACACAACGAAACTGAAACGGGGCAAATCGGAACTGAAACGGATCCAAACAGAGCAAAATGGTGGAGCTACATAGGATGAGCGCCAGGGGCGCCCAAACTGGCGCCGGCGGCGCCAGAAACTCGAGACCACGAAAAATAGGGAGCTGGCAGCGCCCTATTCAGCGCCGGCAGCGCCCGAGATGGCCTGGATGCGATATTGGGTGGTTTTTGGCCAAATAAATCGAATCTGGATGCTTTTTTGAGGGTTTCTTCATGCACCTCTTGGGAAATTCGTCCCTACTCTATTTTAAACCGAATTTAAAGTCAAAAATGAAGAGGAGATGTTAGGAAAAACATGGAGAATATTGAGAGATCTTAAAATAGGAGTAGAAAGGTAGATTTCTATCTTTTTGGAGAGCTTGGTGAGGGGATTTTGAGAGAATCTGTAAGGGAATGTTCTAGCATTGCATGGATCGGCGGGAGACTTTGTGTGAGAGGTTTTCATCTTTCTTTCAAGGGAAAAAAGCTAAGTATTGTATTCTACATTATCTTATGATTTTGTAAACACTTATTTTGTGGATTTTCTTTGAAATGAAGTTTTCCATTGTGTTTTCTTCGTGCTTTGTGATGTCTTTCTCTTACTCTTTCTACTTGTTTGGAAATAGTGTCATAAGAAGTTTATGCCATTGTTTTCACTCTACTTTTCTTTTTCAATGAGTAGGATTCATGTTTATGATATTGGGATGCTTTCTAAAAGATGTTTTAATTATAAATGTGATGGTTTTTACTTGCCCTTCATTTATATTACAAAAAAGGGCCCATTGTACTGTTAAAATTCATTGTAATTGCCTTGTCCCTAAAGGGCAGTGTAATTCTCAACAAAGTGGAACCACATTCAATGTCCATGAATGAATTACGTAGTTCATGAGTATTGAGTGCAAATAAATAGGGAAATATGGTTTCATGGGCGTCGAATTGGAGGTTTCAGGGTGACAGGCTGAGATCCCCAATTTGGTCCTAAGATTGGTAACTAAAGTCGACGGTTAACCTTCATGTGAAGGGTGAGTGGGAGCTCTGAAGTGAGAGCCAGTATCCTCCCAGCCTAACCATGGATTTAGGGACTAAGCCTAGAATTTGTCAATGTTCTTTATAGCACTATGAAGAGGGGGTACTCGGAAGAGGGTAAAGAATAGGATTGCTCCAATTTGGAACATACAATATTTAATGCATCTCATTCCTAAACTTTATCCAATTTGTTACATAAGAATAGTAGATTTCATTATCTCAAAATTCACCAAACCAATTTATCCAAAAAGGGTTATCTTTAGAAGTAATATTTGCATTTAGGAGTAGTTATTATTCCTACATATAATCATCTACCTTTAGGAGTACTTGTTAGTAAAACCACTTATATTGACCTTCCAATCTAAAGTCTGATAATTGTAGACTAGAATTTTACTAAGAACCTGTTACCTCGCTTCCCTGTGTGATCGATAAACGGGACCCCATTAGAGCCTTGTATTACGTGATACGATACGTATACTTGCGTTTGAAATTGTGACTTTACAAAATCATTATAAATATATAAATCTGAGGTCATAAATTCTTACATATAAAAAAATTCGCATCAATATTCAAAAGAAACTCTTGTATATGACTACATAGTATAGCAATATGCAAGGAGGGCATTGATTAGTCAAAAATTTTTACAGACTCTTATGTAAGGGATGCTTAAACAATCCCCATCCAAAAGAAGATAGAGGGGGTTGGGGGAACTTTTCCTAGAACAACTACATCCATTAATCTATTAGCTAACTAGTTTGTAAGTCTACTCTCCTCTCTAGGACTAAAGGAAAATATTACATTAATGTTGCAAGCCATAGTGAGAATTTTCTGAATCTAGTGAACAATGTGCCAAGGAGGATTAATCTGTGTAAGTAAGCTCTGTACAAGTACTGGATCTGATGAAAATTTCACAGCATGGAGAGTTTCAAAGCCTAAAAAATGGCAATAGCTTCAACTTCAAGAACATCCTTGGCCAAGGTAAGGGATTGAAAGTAAAGTAAGCACTTCCCAAGGGTATCTCTTAGCACACTGATGCAGCCGAATTTTACTTATGTAAGAATTTATGAATTTATATTTAAATATTTATAATAATTTTTGTAAAAGTCACAATTCTAAATGCAAGTACACGTATCATTTTAAGTAATACAGGGCTCTATTAGAGTCCTGGTTATCGATCCCACAGGGAAGATTACGAGAAAATTAATGTAAGAAATTTATTAGATTCTCAAATTAAAAGTAATTATTATTTTTATTTCTTTTCAAAATTCAGATTTTTTAAATTTAATAAAATTTCTACTAAATGTAAGTAAGCAGTAATAAAGTAAAGATTAATGCAAGTATAAATAAAACAACTTTCTCCTTTTCAACTAATCCAAGATTTTTTTAGAATAATTATCATTTGTGGTGAACTTAGATTATGGTATTGTGCCAAATAGAAGCATTCCTATTCTTTACCTTCGCTCGATAGTATAAAGAACATTGGCTAATCTATAGATCAGTTCAGGATTTTTTATAGTAGAATGGGTTAATCTAGGCCACACTTCTAAATGTCCAAGGGTGGCTATGGTCGGCCCTACCAGTGACCTGTTCCCTTTATATAGACCAAATTAATAGAATTTAGTCCATCACTTTAAATAGTAATCAATTCTATGCCCAATAAACAATATCTTCCTATTTATCTACACTTCACCTTGAATAACCTGCATAGAGCCTTCGATTACCCAAGGATTCATGTGATATCTACTAGTTAAGAACTCATCTCCGGATATGTCTCAGAATTCTTCAACAGGTTTTAACAATTTAAATGGCCAGTTTAAAAAGTAAACTAGGATCAGGTATTAATATCATCACAATTTTTATAAATATTTAAAGTTAAGTTCTCTAACAAAATTTAATTATCTTATTATCTTTTCATAGTTGAAAGGAGAAAGAAAACTAACTACTCAGAATACATTGAATTCACAAAACAAAACATATTTATAAAACTTTGAACCAAGTTACAAATACTTATCTGGATGTTCCTTCAAGTGATTCACTGACTCCTACTGACTCTAATACAAGGTACAAGATTTCAACAGCAACAATACTTGAAAACTCACACTTACTACTTAAGGAACTGAGTAGTAATACTCAAAATAAAATCACTAAATACTAATGAAAGTGGCTCCCTAAAAGTGTAAGAGAACTCTAGAGTGATTGGGGACTAGAGAGAGAGCTAGAAGGGGCTTTAGGGTGCACTTTTCTCTGTAGAATTGACTCCTATTTACAGAGCTTCGAATTTGACCAGAGATTTCTTAAGGCACCTCTTCAAAATTCATCCAAATACAAGGTATCTTCTAGAAGGTAACTGTGGCACCTAGGCACCGGAGTCCGTGACCACGTCTTTGCACCTCTTCATTTTGGATCACAACTCTTTGTGATTAAAACTGTTTTCCCGTGTCAGATGCATTGTATCACATGTCCTATGTATTAGGAGTAACTTCCAGTCTTCTAGAAAGTCTGATAACCGCTTAACACCGTCAAAATAACTGCCCAAAGTCTTCAAAAATCTTATCTGCTTCTGTATCGATCTAGCGCTTAGGCACCGAATTCTGGCGCCTAGACGCCAGACCTAAAATTTTGGTTACTTTGCTCTATTTTTGCTCCTTTTTGCTCTTTTTTCCTTCTTGAAAACTTTTTTTATCACCTACATCCAAAAACATAAAATTACCTTTCATTAAAGCATAATATCCTTAAGAATTGAATCATAAATAAGACATAAAAATAGGTATTTTTTAAGTGGATCAAATTCCCCCAAACTTAAACGTTACTTGTCCTCAAGTAACCCTTTTAATTAAATAAAATATATAGCATTTGGAATGAAGTTTAAATATTTAAGATTCCTTGTGATTTTTTATTTTATAAATTCTTTAGCAAATCATTAACCAAATTTCACTAATTAAGTTTAATTTTAAGAATTAAAGAATATTTAACTACCAAATCAAAAGACTTCCAATTTTTCATTTATTTCAAGAATAAGTGTAATTTATCATATTAAGGTCACATAGAATATTTACAAGAAGAAGACTTTCATGAAACATTTTTCTAGTAAAAATATTTGTACATAAAATTTAAGTTAAAAATGAAATTAGTTTTCTTTCTATAAGATAATTCAAGTGAAGTCAATTTTTGATTAGGCATTTCCTCAAGCTTCTCCTCACATTTCTTTGCTCTTTTCTTCTTTTTTTTCTCTTTTCTTCTTCTTTTTTTAAGGATATTTTTCAATTCTCCAATTTTCTTTTTTTTTATTTGTGACGATTACTATTTTTGGATAGCCTGTTAATAATTTTGAACTTCACTATCCTTAACTTATATTTAAAAACTTATATATTTTTTCTTAATAAATATGATAGTTTTAATAAGTATTTTTCAAAAATTATTTCAATCTTTTCTTTTTCAAGTAATAATTTTGATGCCTTAATATTTCAATAATACAATTCTCTTTACTATAAATAGAAAAAAATTTTAATCTTATTATTCTTTAAGTTAAATAATTTTATTCTTAAAATTAATCAAAATTATTGGAATTTTAGTTAAGTTTACTAAATTATTTATAAATTCAAAAATTTAAGTTATCTTAAATAGATTTTCCATTCCTTATGTTATGTTAATATTTTTAAAGAAAATATTAGTTAATTAAGGACAAATAATATTTAAATTTCAAAGAATTTTTCCCTTCCCCCAAACTTCAGCTTTAGTATAAAAATGAATCATAAAACTTTCTAAAGCATGAGAGAAAGAAATAAACAGAAATTTATCTAGGTACAATGATAATGTAGTAAGGAAAAACTCATTTCTACTTCTACACATGCTTTAATATGTATGTAACAGAAATGATTAAGCATATATAGAAAAGTTTGCAGAGCAAGAGTTAATTTCTACAAGTTTATTTTTTTAAAACATGCAACATTACTAACTATTTAGGAGTACTAAACAGTAGGCTGAAACAGAAACAAACAATTATCATAGAAAATAAAAATTCATCCATACTTCAGTCCGTAATACATAACACAATAGATGATCTAAAACAGTCTAAACATTAAATGTCCACACAAAGTTAATTAAACAAATCAATAATAACAAATAACAATAAAATCAAACTCATCAGTACTAACATACTAGAAATAAACTAAAAACAGAATCAACACATCACAGGAGGTAAATCAAACTACTAATCACTAGCTGTAGCCTCGTCTTCGTCGTCAACAAAAAAAAATTCGACATCCTTGGATCTACATAAGGTAAGGATCTAGGATAGGTAGGGAATTGAACATCATGATCACCCTTCAGGAATCTAACAAGAGACTCAGAATACTCAGCAACATAATCACTCTTCCTTTGGGTGTACTAAGAAAGATGATTGATCTTCTTAACGATCATATCTACTCTACAATGAGTTAGAAATAACTCATTCTGCTGCTCCATAAATTTATCATACATGGATTCCCAAAAACTAGATGGTGGCTCAGCAGCAGAAGTAGAAGGTCTACCAGTAGTAGGTAAGGAACTAGAAGGTGCGGTAGAACTCTTACCTCAGAGTCGATCATAAATAGAGACACTTTCTCTTCCAATGGGCTTTGTAGACTTGAGCTTTTCCTCTGAAAGCTCAACAACAACTCTAGCTCTTTCACATAGAGAATAAATCAAAGAAGGGAATCCCAGTCTAACAGAAGTGCTAGAACGAGCAGTGGCCTCTACAGATTCATAAATGATACTCCCAACATCAATCGGCTTCCTCTCTTGTATGCAGTAGTTGAGGATAGCTCTGTCCTTAGTAATCTCACTCAAATGATTGGATGGAAGGAGGCGAGCAGAAATAAAGTAATGTCATGCCTTTGAAACACCATTTAGCTTAAAAGATAAAAAATTTACCCATTTTTCGTTTCGGATCTTCCAAGCTCCAGTACCATCTGTCAGGTAAGCATTAATCATCTCTAAATCTCCCTCAGATGGAGACAAACCAGAGTAATAGCACTCGATGTTCAGCGGCAAGCCGTAGAAAATGTTGATTTGCTCTGGAGTAAATCCTACTCCAACTCCTCTTACAAAGATCTCGTACTCTTCAGCATCCACAAAATTTGCATAAAACTCCCTGACGACAGGGATAACAGCAACAACAGTAAAATAACAGAATCGTTGCTAGTTGAGTGCAACGATCGTTTCTTTAATCTTTCCTCCAGGATTATAAAAACTTCATTCAGAGATAAACTTCATTGTCATAGCAAAATCGTTGTAACAAAAATGTGCCGCGGTAGTGGTAAACTTGCTACGATCAAAATTTTCTCGTTCCTTTCCTCGCTTAGATTTAGGTGCCATCTAAACGTGAAATAAAAATGTAAATAAATTTATAGGATCAAAGGAAATGAAGTAATTTAAGCTTTACAAACTTGAAAGAGCTTAAAAATCCATGGATTTAACTCTAAAAATAAATTTTTTTCTCAAAATTTTGGTTCTCTTCAAAGAGAGCAAAATCCATGGTGAAAATAAAAAATAATTGGTTTAGAATGTAGATCTGACCTTGGGATGAAGAAATCGAGTTATTCCAAGCTTAAAAACTCGAAAATCCGAGCTCAAGTGGGATCTCTAGGGTTGAGTTTCGCGAAAACGGGAAGAAGAAGGAAGCTTAGGCGTTAAAAATGGCGTTGGTGGGTTAATAAACCCAATTTTCGGGTGCAGGCTGAACCGGCGCTTAGGCGCCGAGTTCTGGCGCCTAGGCACCAGACTCGCCTTTCCAAAAATTCGATTTAAATATTATATTTTCCACCAAAACTTATCAAATTCGACTTCTAATTACTCACATGAGAGTATTACTCCAATTTCTATCTTCCAAACATTTCCCAAATAAATTAAAATGATAACTTAGATCCACATTTCAAACTCAAGATATAACCAAATTCTTCAATTCCATTTCATATTTTTCATTCCAAGCTCAATAAATTCTAGAACAAGACTATAAACAACACAAACAACATAAATTCAAATCAAATTCTCAATCCAACAACACACATTGAACAATTAAGCAAACACACAAACTCGATATTCGACACACTAGAACTTGACTCAATCACACCTAGAACACATAAAAGATCAATTCAACACCGAACTTTAATTTCCATCTCTTTCGCAATGAAGTTCGCTAGGACCGCAGGGATAGAAAACCAATGCCCTTGGAAATTCCAAAGCCATCTTTTCATCAATCCACTTGTTCTTCACATACATTGCTACTTGAGCGTCTTGATAGGCCGCCATATGATCAAACTGAAGTTTCGTTTGCCATTCCAAATGCTCAATTTGATGATACATCTCGTGCAAATGATTCCCAATGCTTTGAAGTTCTGCTTCAATCTTTTCTAAACGACTAAATAACCTCTCCATACAAACTGCAATAAAACCATTAAAATAAGTTGAGGATCTTTGGGGAATTTGTCTCTTACCTCATTTCCATGATTTCCTCTATCCATTGCTTCCAAACTCCTCTTATCTCCTCCAAAATGGATTGCTCTAGTAAAAAATAAGGTTGCTTAGGGATTGGGGACGATGGTAGGGAAATTTATAAAGAGATTTCGTGTGAAAAACCAAAGTTTTTCAGTTTTTCGATGATCTGTTACTATGGCGCTTAGGCGCCGGAATCTGGCGCCTAGGCGTTGGACTATCGATACTAATGGTTATGCTGGCGCTTAGGCGCCAACTTTTGGCGCCTAGGCGCCAGAACCATGTTCGACTCCGTTTTGCCTATCGTCAAATTTTACAAAGTTCGGTCTTAATAATAGGTCTAATAAAATGGTGTGATCCACGTAAAAACAACGATTAAGATAAATTCAAATCACAAATAATCACAATGATAATAAATGGGTTGCCTCCCACAAAGCGCTTGGTTTAACGTCGTCAACCTGACTTAATCAGTTGAATTAATCGGGTAGACTCAGTTCATAAGCCTCTTTGTAATTTGGTTTCATTTCTCCCATATAAGGCTTCAGTCTTAATTCATTTACTTTAAATATTTTTCCAGTTTTAGGATCTTTAATATCCATAGCTCCATAAGAGTATACTTTCTCAATTATAAATGGTCCCATCCATTTAGATCTTAATTTTCTAGGAAAAAGTTTTAAATGAGCATTAAATAATAATACTTCTTGTCCAGGCTCAAATATTTTCCTTGAAATCTTTTTATCATGCAATTTCTTCATTCTTTCCTTATAAATCTTTGCATTTTCATAGGACTCATTTCTTATATCTTCCATTTCATTCAGTTGTATTAATCGTTTCTCTCCTGCAGCATTCAAATCGTAATTGAACTCCTTTATCGCCCAGTAAGCTTTATGTTCCAATTCAACAGGTAAGTGACAATGTTTACCATAAATTAACCGATAAGGTGACATTTCGATAGGTGTCTTATAAGCTGTTCTATAAGCCCATAATGCAGAATCAAGTCTATCAACCCACTCAGTTCTTTAGGATTAAAAATCTTCTCTAATATTCTTTTTATTTCTCTGTTTGATACTTCAGCCATTCCACTTGTTTGTGGGTGTTAAGCAGTTGCAATTCTATGTTTAATTCCAAATTTTTCCAGTAATGATTGAATTCTTATATTTCTGAAATGACATCCCCATCTGTGATAATTATCCTAGGCATTCAAATCTTGTAAAAATCATCTTCTTTAAACATTTTGAAACACTTTTGGAATCACAGTTAGGTAAAGTTACATCTTCAATTCATTTTGAAACATAATCAACAGCTAATAAAATATAAATTTTTCCAGATGATGGTACAAAAAGTCCCATAAAGTCTAAACCCCATACATCAAAAATTTCATTTTCTAATATATATTTTAGAGGCATTTCATCTTTTCTTGATACATTTCCTATTCTTTGACATCAATCACAAATTTTCACATAATGTCAAAATATCTTTAAATAATGTAGGCCAATAGAATCCAGAATTTAAAATTTTAAATGTAGTTTTATCCACTCCAAAGTGTCCTCCAAATTCAGAATCGTGACATTTTTGAATAATTGCAAAAGTTTCTTTATAAGGTACACTTCTTCGAATCATAGAATCTCTTCCTATTATAAATAAATGAGGATCTTCACAAATATATGATTTACAATCATTTTTGAATTTCTTAATATATTTGTTATTCAACCCATATGGTAAAATATTGCTAACCAAATAGTTAACTATATCTGCATACCAAGGCATTTGTAATCCTTGAGTAACATATAACTGTTCATCAGAGAATTTCTCATTTATATTTTCTTCATAAATCATCACTAGAGGAAGCAGCAACTAGAAACAACCAGGGAACTAAGACCAATGGAACATTAAAATGTTCACAAAATTTGAAAGTAAAAAGCCCGGGAAGGCAAAGGTCAGCAAAGTCGCTGGGAGAAAACATGAACCAAACAACAGGAAGAATCTAAAAGACCCTCCAACACACATCCAAAAAGAAAACATCACCATGAAGATGGATGGAGAAGCGAGGTCACCAGATACCCTAGCAGAGCAGTTTGCTTAACCATCTTATATATAAAGTGTTTGATTTCACCAATATATTTCCTATAGAAAGATACACCAATTTAGGTAACTAAAGTAAAGAACTACAACTGAATCCCAACATCATTTTCTATCATTATCTAAAAAATTAAAAAAATAAATATACTAATACTTAACTTATCATCTTCCCTAGAATAAAATTAAAACATAGATATCAAAGCTTACACAACTAATATGTAAGCATATCTATCTTATAATTAATTATGGTATTTCAGTCAAATTGAATTTGTTTATCTCCTTTAATTCTAAATAAATCTTTATTTTTATAAATCTTTGGCCAAGTAATTACTAATATAGTCAAACTAATTAAGATAATAAATAGAGATTTAAATGAGAGAAGAAAATAAATTAATTTAAAATAAAGTTTATTTTCCATCTTTTGGGTATAACATAACCCTAGAGCTAAAATTTAGAAAAAAATAATAAGTTTAATATTTAAGAAAAAATAAGAGAACAAAGAAGTAATTCAAAACAAAAATATTTTCTTCCCGATATTTTCTTAGCCATTATCGTTACCTACTTCAGCCAAATGATTTTCAAAGATGTCCCCCAACGCTTTAAGTTATAATAGCAAATGTTTCCAAATAATTTCAAATTAAAAGTTTCTTATTCCACAAAAACCACATCACATTTGGATATTTAATACTAAGCCTAGCATAGAGGTGCCTAGTTTGGTGCACAGTCTTATGCTGTAGTGCAAGCTAATTAGTGAATATAACATGTATTTGGAGTCTTAGCACCATAAAAATTGGTTTGATGCAATGACATCAATTCTTTTGGTATGAAACATCATGGAGCCCAATTGGAAGTTGAACATAATCAATGTCCTTATTGAATATGTTTACTTTTCCAACTATGACCACTGCCTTAGTGTACCAAATATAATCCAAAATGCTACCTTGAGCTAATCAACTATTACACCTAAAAGACTATAATAAAATAATATGACGCAGAAAAAGTCACCATAAAATTCTAAAAATTAAGAAAATCATGGTAAAGAAAGAAAAATCTTGGAGATGAAAACACATCAAAAAGTAAGGAGCCATTAAGAGCAAATATACATGTAGGGTTGCTTATTCCATCCATGGGCATGCAATTGTAAGAATTTTAAGTTGAAGCAATGTGATCCATTGTGTTGGAAATAGGATTGCATTAGGTGGTTGAACCAGTCATATTGTCAATCAATCCTAAAACTAATTTTTTCTGATTAGAAGGATAAATTTTCAAGACTCAAGTTTACCCATAAAAATTTGCCATTGAAGCTCAATCATTAAATTTAAAGTAGTAGCCTTTTTATGTAAACAATTGTAAATAGAGAAATGATGTCAAAATGCACATTTCCCCAACTTATTTTATGTATACGTAACATACATATTTCTTAATCAATAATTATAATGATGGAAGGTATTATGACAATTAAATTTTATTGACATTGCATCATCAAATTTGAACCATAGTTTCTTATTTGTTGAATCATCAAACTTTGAACATTTCCTTTCAATCAATCGAATGTCTGAATGCCTATACATATTCTAGAAATCTTTGTAATATAACCATGGAGGGAAGTGAATAAGCAAGGAACGGACAATGGGGAACTAAGAGTTGCTAAATTTAGCTTGCGTATTCGTTGTTATTAATGCGCATTCGATACAGCAATGATAAAAGATACAAAAGAATGTTATCATGATGTGCGTACATTCCACCTCAATGTTCGGCATTGCTGAGCTTTCATGGTTATACAATTGAGGAAATACAATTGAAATCCCCACCTATGAGCCAACTTTGGTTCATGGATTTACTTATATGCACAATCTGATCCTAGAGATCTCACTGAGCAGCAAAAGAACAACCTACATAGACAATGGTAGCAAAGCATTCAAATGACTCAATGCGATGTGGAAATGAACTAGTTGAGAGTGCTCAAGCAAAAGAGTCAAAGTAACTTATTTTATGAAGAAGATTCTTATTTTATTATTCACATTAGCAAAATGCTGAAAACCATGAAAGATTTTACAATTTCTATGAGAGTTCTTAGAAACCATGAGTTCTAAAAGTGCAAAACACCAAATCTTATGCATCCTGATTAATTGGAGAAGTTTGTTAAGGGAACTAGGATGTACAATTCCCATAACATTCCAGCATAAGAGATTAATCATGGTGAGTCTCCTTAGCCTTCCCCCTACTCCTGGAACGGGTATCAATGGCAGTGATTAGGGGAGACCCAAACTTGTCCCTAAGATCATAATGTAAGTGTCTAAGCTCAAGAACACCTTTTTTTTCTTTTTCTTTGTATTAAGTGTAATCCAATTGTCATCCAAAATCTATCCTGACTGAATAAGTGAAGGTTCTTCTGGTGGAATTCCATCCATGATGGCTGTTGGGGGAGCACTAGGCTGACCAGAGTCTTGAACATAAAAAATTGGGCAACTAATGTGTCCTGCAGTTTTTTCTTTATTTTTTGAACCTGCCACTCCTCCTCAAAGTTTTCACTTATCAAAAGAAGAGTATCCTCATTTAGGGAGGGATTTCCTGGGTTAGTAGAAGGGACAATAGCATGTTTCATCTGAGGAACCTCAGCCAAATAAGTAGATTGATGCATCAAAAATATGTCTGGTTTTTCATATATATTTAGAGCTCAATTTTGGTGATATTGCACTTTAATGGAAGGTATTTTTCATATTTTGCTGCAGGTATGATAATTTTAGGCAAAAGGAGCAGAAAGAAGAGAAAAGAAACAAATTTGAAGTGAAAAAAAGCAAAAACTAGATTTTTGAAAGTCTGGCACCGACGGTGCCCAAACCAACACCGACGACACATTTTTCCATAAACCCTAGAATTAAAAGTCGGGATAGGGCGCCGACGGCACCCTATTGCCTGCCGATGGTGCCCAATGTCGGTTCAAGCCAGATTCAATGTATTTGGACGCTTTTTGAAGGAATTTTTGAGATAACTCTTCGGAAATTCGTTCTTAAATGAATTTAATTTGGGCGGAAGAAATAAGTGTCTGGAGTTAGTGAGTAGTGTGTGTGATAAAGTGTGTGTGAGTGAATAGGAATTCTTTAGAGAGAGTTTAAAGTTTAGGGTTTGGTGTTTAGTATTGTATTGTGAGGGATTCTTCTTAAAAGAGTTCTAGGAGGAGAAAGAAAGTGAGAGATTGCTTCTTCCCTACTATTCCAAGAGGGAATTGTGTGTTGTTGTGAAAAGAGAAGGAGATCTAAGGGAACTTCAAAGGATTTGCTTGGGGAAGAAAATCAGATAAGTTGTATATACTTCTTGATGTTTGTATGACGTTACTTTTATATATATTATATTTATTTTGTCCTATCTTCTCCATAAATTCTGAGTAGATTTATTTGTCTTTCTCCTGGCAATGATAAATGGTGATGTGATAGTTTAGATTGAATGTGCCAAAAGAAAGAATAAGAATTATGATGATTTTCAACTTAGTTCTTAATTTACTTTTCGATCTGGCCAATTGATTTATTAAAATATATTGTGAAACATACGATCCGAAAGGGCTATGCTTTCTACAACAAAATTGTAGATTACATTTAAACTCTTTAGATGGTGAAGTCCATGGGGTTTGGGTGCAAATAAATAAAGAAATATGTTTATTGGGCATAGAATTGGAGATTTTTGGGTGACAGACTAAACTCTCCAATTTAGTCTTAGTGTTTGGAAACTAAAACAAGATTTAGCCTTCAGGGGAAAGGAAGTGGGGGCTCTGGAGTGAGAACCAGTATCCTCCCAGCCTAACCATGGATTTAGGGACTAAACCTAGGATTAGTCAATGTTCTTTAAAGCACTCGGAAGAGGGTAAAGAATAAGTATGCTTCTATTTGGCACAATTCAAATGCTAAACTAATCTATATTATTCACTCACCAAAATATCATTGTAAGGGGAGGGACACTCTCTCTAAATTTGAACCTTACATTACAAAAAATTATTATAGTAGTAGTTACTTTAATTTGAAGCTTAGAATGTAATTTAGTGATTTAGAAAATCTCTAGCATCGTTAAACTGTAGCATTTTTGGTATTACACTAAGTGCTTTGTGAATTAAATGTTGGATTTCTGTGCTACACTTTAAGGTTTGCTTCCTCACTGTGGGATCGATAACCTGGACTCTGCTAGAGCCTTGTATTACTTGAATGATACATCTTACGTATAGATAAGTTGCTACCTTATTAACGGATAACATTCTGTGTTTGAATTGAAACTATTTGCAAAAATTTATTACTTCTTATTTGCTACAGCCGCGGTCATAGACCCATCCACAACATCAAGCCATGCAGTTCTTTGATGTTCTTCCTGGGAAAGAAAAGGAGCCAAAGTTGGCAGAGGAGCAGTATTGTCGTTGTGATTAGTGGCATGCAGATTGGCAGTTTCCCAGGGGTATCTGTGTTGCCATTATCTTGCTGAGCAAGCTGTGTGACCCTAGTGTAAGCTATTTTTCAGCATGTTTTATGTCAATTTAATTCTATTAAAATAGATAAAAAGAAATATTGAAATGTTATCAAATATAAATAATAGATTACACACTATGGGTTTTACTTTACACAAGTGCACGTATCGCTCAAGTAATAAATGGCTCTAGTGGAGTCCTAAGTATCAATTCCACAGGGAGGCAAAATTCTTATGATTATAATGTAAAACACAATATTCAAACTATAAAACATAAATAAGATAATCAAGTAGAAAGTAAGTTTTATGTATGTTGATGAAATGAAGATAAAAGAACTAAGTTAACTAAACTATTTTCTAAACTTCAAAGTTAAATTTACTAAGACTAAAAGAATGTTTTGTGATAAAGAGTTCAAATTTAAGAAAGTTTCATTCCCCTTTACAATGAGTTTATGGTTAGTGAAGTAATTAATATTAATTAAAAATATATAAAATTGTATTGTGCCAAATAGGAGCAATCCTATTCTTTACCCTTTGTCGAGTGCATAAAGAATATTGGCTAATCCAGAGTTTGATCCCTAAATCTGTGGTTAGGTTGAGAGGATACTGGCTCCCACTCTAGAGCTCCCACTTCTCCCACCTCTAAGGGCTAACGATCTCTCTTTAATTTCCAAACACCTGGACTAAATCAGAGATTTTAGTCTGTCACCCTAAAATCTCCAATTATACGCCCATTAAAACATATTTCCCTATTTATTTGCACTTAACCCCATGGACTTCATTCTCATCCATGAAATTTAATGTGACTCTCACCTTGTTGTAGAAAGCATATCCCTGTTAGATCTTATGTTTCTCAATAAATTTTAACATTTCAATTGGCCAAATAAAAAAGTAAATGAAGATCAGAGTTTGAATCATCATAATTTATTAACATTTAAAACTTGCACAATCAATATTATCTCTTCACGAAACCATATCTCATTGTAGAGAGAAGGACAAAGAAGACCACTCAGAATTCATAAGGAAGATATAACAAAACTTGAATTTTATATATAAAAACAAGCTTAAAAAATAAGAAATAAAAGAACACAACTTAACTCATAATCCTCCTCAAGCAATTCCCTTGAAGTTCCCTTGATGCACTTTCTCTCTTTACAATCACACTCAATTCTCTCTTAGAAATGTAATGAAGAAGAAACCTCTCACCTTCCCTCTTCTCTTACAACTCTAGGAGAAAACCTAATCCTAGGCTCCAACTCACTTCAATTCCAACACTTAGACTCACGCCACACTTAGACAAGGCTCTCCACTCTCTAGACTCTCTGGACACACACTAAAACTAGAAAAGAGTGGCGCTAGTCCATCTTTAATTAAATTCAAAAATCCCTCCTTTTTTTCCATGAGACACACCTATTCATATTAAGAGACATATCCCTTCATTCAAAAGACATATCTCTTCATTCAAAAGCCATACTCAAGGGTCTAGATATATTGAACCACTCCATGGGATGTTTTAATTACTTGGAGCCTTTTAGAACGTCTCAAAAATAGTTAAAAACTGCCAAAAATTCATCCAACTCCATCTCTGGTGCCTCTAGCACCTGTTCATGCGCCTATTTACTGGAATAGAGAACTACTCTATGGATTCTGGAGCCACTCTAGCACCTGTTCTCTGGAATTTGGCGCTTCTAGTGCCAGTTCTGGCACTTCTGGCGCCAGAATGCTGAAACTTTACATTTTTTACTCCAACTTTCTTACTTTTTTTTGCTTCTTTTTGTTCCTTTTTGATCCAAATGCCTAAAATCAATAAAATGCAACAAAACATCAAAATACTTTTCTTTAAAGTACAATATCACCAAGTTTAAGCATAAAATATATACATAAAATTGAACGAAGGTTGTAAGGTCTCAAATTAGGATGAAGCCTATAGCACTTTTCCTAGGAATGTTCAAACATGATGTAGTGATTGCAATAATAAAGCTTTTGTTCCAAAATAATGTGTTATCAATAACCATTGTTAGTAGTCCCAGCCAGATATCATCCAGTGCATGAAGAGTGAAGTCCCGTTTTACCAAGATTCTTGCTATGAAAGGTCTGAAGACCGTAAAGTAGATATATCTAATTTCAGGGTTCTGCCAAGAAAGTTTCCAATGGAGAACAAAACTTGGGGATTGTAATATGGAAGTTTTAGAATTGAAGATTGCAACCAAATGGGAATAATGTGGGGCTTGTGGGCAGGATCAAAGTCCAGAGACCGCTTCAACAGTTTCATTTGTTTGCCATCAATCAATATAACTTTTTTGGAGAAAATTTGGGCATAATCATTTTCTCTAGTCAATTGAGTAATAACGTGGCACCCATCGAAGAGGCCAACCTTCCAAGTACCTAGGAGTTTGAAATCAAGAAAGAAACTACGAATGAAATCCATCTTGGGATGACCCAATTGAAACTTCCCAATTAGTTTAAATTTTTAACCTTCAGAGAGACTTGTAATTTATGAGTTTGAGAAAATAAGTGCAGGTTTTCATGCCTTCTTAGAACCTTTTGGAATAAATTCACAGGAAGCCTTGCCTGCAAAAGCATCGTGTTTATCACCAAGAGTGGAATCTTCCTTAGTGCACCCAACCACTTCAACAAATGTACCTTTCCCCACAAAGTTAGGGGTCTGCCCCAGTTAGTTCCTTGTCCATGGAAGCAGACGAGCACCCTCACCACAATGAAGGTGTGCCACAGAAAACCAACAAGGAGCACCAGAGGAAGCAGGAACTAGAAATAACCAGAGAACTAAGACTAATGGAACATTAAAATGTTCACAAAATTTGAAAGTAAAAAGCCCGGGAAGGCAAAGGTCAGCAAAGTCGCTGGGAGAAAACATGAACCAAGCAACAGGAAGAATATAAAAGACCCTCCAACACACATCCAAAAAGAAAACATCACCATGAAGATGGATGGAGAAACGAGGTTGCCAGATACCCTAGCAGAGCAGTTTTCTTAACCATCTTATATATAAAGTGTTTGATTTCACCAATATATTTCCTATAGAAAGATACACCAATTTAGCTAACTAAAGAAAACAACTACAACTGAATCCCAACATCATTTTCTATCATTATCTAAAAAATTATAAAAATAAATATACTAATACTTAACTTATCATCCTCCCTAGAATAAAATTAAAACATAGATATCAAAGCTTACACAACTAATATGTAAGCATATCTATCTTATAATTAATTATGGTATTTCAGTCAATTTGAATTTGTTTATCTCCTCTTAATTCTAAATAAATCTTTATTTTTATAAATCTTTGGCCAAGTAACTACTAATATAGTCAAACTAATTAAGATAATAAATAGAGATTTAATTGAGAGAAGAAAATAAATTAATTTAAAATAAAGTTTATTCTCCATCTTTTGGGTATAACATAACCCTAGAGCTAGAATTTGGAAAAAAAATAATAAGTTTAATATTGAAGAAAAAATAAGAGAATAAATAAGTAATTCAAAACAAAAATATTTTCTTCCCGAAATTTTCTTAGCCATTATCGTTACCTACTTCAACCAAATGATTTTCAAAGATGTCCCCCAACGCTAGAAGTTATAATACCAAATGTTTCCAAATAATTTCAAATTGAAAGTTTCTTATTCCACAAAAACCGCATCACATTTGGATATTTAATACTAAGCCTAGCATAGAGGTGCCTAGTTTGGTGCACAGTCTTATGTTGTAGTGCAAGCTAATTAGTGAATATAACATGTATGTGGAGTCTTAGACACCATGAAAATTGGTTTGATGCAATGACATCAATTATTTTGGTATGAAACAACATGGAGCCCAATTGGAGGTTGAACATTATCAATGTCCTTATTGAATATGTTTACTTTTCCAACTATGACCACTTCCTTAGCGTACCAAATATAATCCAAAATGCTACCTTGAGCTCATAATCAACTATTACACCTAAAAGGCTATAATAAAATAATATGACGCATAATAAGTCACCATAAACTTCTAAAAATTAAGAAAATCATGGTAAAGAAAGAAAAATCTTGGAGATAAAAACACATCAAAAAGTAAGGAGCCATTAAGAGCAAATATACATGTAGGGTTGCTTATTCCATCCATGGGCACACAATTGTAAGAATTTTAAGTTGAAGCAATGTGATCCATTGTGTTGGAAATAGGATTGCATTAGGTGGTTGAACCAGTCATATGGTCTATCAATCCTAAAACTAATTTTTTCTAATTAAAAGGATAAATTTTCAAGACTCATGTTTACCCATAAAAATTTGCCATTGAAGCTCAATCATTAAATTTAAAGTAGTAGCCTTTTTATGTAAACATTTGTAAATAGAGAAATGATGTCAAAATGCACATTTTCCCCAACTTATTTTATGTATACGTAACATACATATTTCTTAATCAATAATTATAATGATAGAAGGTATTATGACAATTAAATTTTATTGACATTGCATCATCAAATTTGAACCATAGTTGCATATTTGTTGAATCATCAAATTTTGAACATTTCCTTTCAGTCAATCGAATGTCTGAATGCCTATTCAGAGTCTAGAAATCTTTGTAATATAATCATGGAGGGAAGTGAATAAGCAAGGAACGGATAATGGGGAACTAAGAGTTGCTAAATTTAGCTTGCGTATTCGTTGTTATTAATGTGCATTCGATACAGCAATGATAAAAGATACAAAAGAATGTTATCATGATGTGCGTACATTCCACCTCAATGTTTGGCATTTCTGAGCTTCATGGTTATATTAAGAAGTGAAATACTTCTGACAATATTTTTATTAAATTTAATGCATTATAAAGGAGGCTCATTCGTACCATTCTGTGACATAATATGAGAAATTCAAAGATAACTTGCGCTGAAACATACACAATAGCACTTTTTTACTTTCAATTCACTGTTAAAAATTATAATTACTGGCCTGCCTTTTATTATACCAGATAGCAATGTGAGATTTTAGAAATGGATAGCCTTACGGGTCATAATTGAGCTCGACAAAGATGATATGATATAATATATAGTCAACGATAACTCATTAGTACACTTGTCAAACACATAAGTACACCTGTCAAATGCATAAATTATTTATGTAAAGCATCATACACATGACATGTGCATTCTTTATTAAAAATCTTGATGAAATATACCTGTCCAAGAGAGATACACCTGTCAATTGTCATTGCATATAAAAAATGGAAGACATTTCTTTATCACAACACATTGATTTCGTGAACTGATCTAACATTTTCTTGCACAAATAATTGCATTTTTAATTTATTTTTAATTTATTTAGGAAATAATTATTCTTAGACACTACGCAAGTAAAGTGGTTGATAGGATAGTTTCTCACGAGTCGCGGTTTGAATCATGCATATTGTTGTTTATGTTAGCTTTCCAAAAAAAAAAAAAATTATGCTTTGAAGTTAGTGATTACAATGTATTTCGACTATGGATTTCCTAATTGGAGAGAGAACTGTTTATTAATTCTGTTGAACCTCATGCCTAAGAAATAGAGCAAGTAGGATAAGTAAAGAAAAAAAATGAACAATAGAACACAATATCTAAAGTTTTCTTCATGAAAGGGCTCCCTCTATATTTATACATATGGGAGGTAAACTATATATACAATTATATTTATATTCTCTTCCTATACAAAGGAACTCAAGGGTACTAAATAAATTTAAATGATACATTATACAAACGGACTTTTCACTGATAGGGTGACCCCTCACGTGCTCGGTTTGCTCTCATTTTGAACCATGAGATGATGGTATGCGGTTTTCATGTTTGACTTCATCAGTGTTCCTATAGCAGTTCATTGGTACACATTTCCATGCTCGATGGATATCTTTTGCTCAATCGGTTATGCAAATGTTTTTTTTTGTTTTACCATGAGGTCAGTCTGCTCGTCATATGGTCGAGTGACCCATTTGTATTTTGTGATGACCTACAGGTTTACGTTTCAACTATCTGAATGATCTAATTTGGCTCCTCTAATCAGCTCGGACACATCTCAGCTACAAGCCCACCATGTTTGTCGTGTTTCATATCCTTGCGTAGAGATTCGTACTGACTTGATTTGTTCATATACATATAGTTCCCCAACTTTATTGTTTTTTGAAAGTAATAACTATTATGAAAACAAGAAGGTTAATACTTCATTAATTGTAGTTTCACTTAGCATTTAGTAATCAAATTTTTTGTATTACTGTACATGCCACTCTATAAATAGCTTTTGTTATTTGTCACAGAGACTTATAATGGGCTACAACTGTCGGGAGGGCTTCTGTTGTACCAGTCTATACTTCTGGCATTGTTTACTTTCTTTGTGAACTCTTCAACATATCTGAGGAGGGTAGGCCAAAAATATCTTTGGAACTGCACTCAGTGGGCTAGAGTTCTTCCTCTTGAGTGGCTTCTGAACTCACCCGAGTCTACCTCATGAAGAACATCATCAACTTTGGCCTCACCTTGACACATTAGGAACGGAAAGGTAGAAGATCTTCTAAAGAGCATTCCTTCCATCATTATGTATTAGGCCACTTTGATTTTGAAATGCTGCGGTTCAGTAAATTCATCTGCCAATTCTTCGGTCTCCAGGTAACAACAGTTGAGTGAATTCCATGACATCGGGCTCCTCAATCATCGTACCCCCAAGTTAGGAATATTTTGAAAACAAGTTGGCTGCCAGGTTTTCCTCTCACCCGACATGATCGATTAAAAAGTTGGTCAATTGCCCAATTTTGATATTTTCCATGGCGAGGTATTTTGCTATGATTTCATCTCAGGCTTTGAGTTCCTCATTTATTTGATTCACTATAAGCTGTAAATCAGCTTTTACATAGAGATGGCATGCTCCGACGTTATGAGCAAGTTGTAGGCCAATAATTAGTACTTCATACTCCACTTGATTATTAGCGATGTTAAAATCTATAGCGATTGAATGGTAATGATGTTCTCCATGGGGACTTTGCAGGACAAGGCCTAGCACAAAGGCTATTTTTTAGAGGCTCCTTCAGCATACATATCCCAAGGAAAATCTTTATCACCAGTCAGTTTATCTCGTGTGATCGGTTTGGTGAAATTTTCCAGGAAATCTGCAACTGCTTGGGTTTTGATCATTATTTGAGGTACATAAGAGATATCAAACTTGCTTAGTATTTCTCCCATATAAGTAGCCTAATCGAGTGGTCAGGTCGAGTGAGGAGTGACTTGAGTGGATGATCGGTGATAAATCAAATCGGGTGTGTCTGGAAGTAGAGTCTTCAAGCTTAGGTGATTAGGGTGAAATTTATCTTTTTCATTATGCAATACCTAGTCTCAATGTCCCTTAGTATCCAACCACTCTAATAAACAGGGAATTTTTCCCCCTTTTTTCCTCAATCAGTACTCAACTGACTGTCTCAAGTTCGACCCCAATATACATGAAGAGTTCCTCATCATGTTTTTGAATTTGAAGCTGTGTTTTCTAAACACTTCTTCACTTTCAATGCTCCATTCAAAACATTTAGCTTTCCAAAGTGCTTTCAAGAATGTCGCACACTTACTGCTCACCATCGAGATGAAATAGATGAGGCCTTCTATTCATCCTATAAACCTTTATTCCTCCTTCACGTTTCAAGAGGGGGTATGTCTAAAAAGCTTGCATTTTTTATGGGTTGGCTTTGAGATAACCCAAGAACTTTACGATCAAAGTTCTCAATATGCATTTTATAGGGTTTAGCCTCACGCTAAATTTCCTAAGTGTTTCAAATATCTCTTTTAAGTCTTTTATTTGTTGTTTAGCTGTTTTATATTTTACTGCTTTGTTATCCACATAAAAATCAAGATTTCTTCCTTTTTATTATGCAAAAAGTACATCCATTAAGCTCAAGTAGGTAGCTCCATCATTTCTAAGCCCAAAGGGAATTAAATCATAACATTACACTATCTCACTATTAACGAAAGCCATTTTTTTGGCATCGGAGGGATGCATTCTTAATCTTGTAGGAACTCTTTTTTGGGCACTCCACATGTTGGTTCTTAGCCCATGCAACTAAGAGTTGAGTGTTTGGGGCCTTTCATGTGAGGTTTTTACAAAAATGAGTTAAGAAGTGGTTTGAAGTTCTATGTAAGATTAGTTCCATTACTATTCCTCTAGGATAGTCAACAGAAAATTCCTAAAGTTAGATACTAGGTTCTAGGAGAAAGAAAACGAGCCCTCACCAAAAATAAGATATACAAATGAACCCCTAATAAGTGTGGTGTTCTGAACCAGCACACCGAGCATATTGGTGTTGACCAAAGCGATCAACAAAACTAAAAAAATCATCTAAGCAAATTTACATAGAACAGAGCCCAAAACAAAGTTAAAATGGGAGTTGGGCTAGGATTGCCACTAGAGAATTCCCAACTTAAGAGCAAGATTTGAATTAAAATTTTTGAAAGTTTTTGCTAGGGATTAGCTAGTGTATTTTCAAATTGTAATTGTGAGTTTGAGCTTTCAAATTTGAATGAAGATTTGGTTTGTTTTATTTCTATTTTGATTTGGTGTTTTGTGGAGTCCCGTGGAAATGTGAATATAGAGATCTGTGGTATTTGGTGTTGGATTTTGCAGAGGTTGTTATGGACATTATGGAACTATGAGCGCAGAGGTTTGAGAAAATTTATGATGTGCAAAGTTTTTTTGGAAGGAATCACAATCCTTGCACCAACCCTAGAATTTAGATTTGAAAGGAAATCGTAATTCCTACGCTGACCCTGAAATATCTTGAATGTGGAAAATTTATGGATAGAATATGGGAATATGTAGAAGGAATCAGAATCCTTGCATTGACCCCAAGCACTCGAATCTACCAACGCATCAATCTTCGGTAGTGGGTAGTTGTCTTTTAGGAATGCGACATTCAAGTTGGTGAAATCAATGCACTTTCTCCACTTGTTCTTGATTTTTTGCACTATCACTACATTACCCATGTAGATGCTGGACTTCTAGAAGGTTGCACGCTTCTAATAATTTTGTCACTTCATGTTGGATTGGCTCAGATAGAGTCACAACTGATGCCCGTAATCATTGCTTATTGATCGTACAACGTGAACGATGTTAAACTGATGGCATACACCATCTGCGAGAAATCTTAGTATTCAAGCGGTGGACCAGCGAAGACATCTCAGTTCTTATTGAGGGTTCGATGAGAGTTTCTCTCAACCTTGGATCAAAAACTTCATTCATTAGAAAAAAAAAATATTTGCTTCTTTATTCGTAGTGGTGACTATTATAGTGGCTTCCCTAGTCTCAAAAATGACCTCTCGATCACATTGAAGGTCTACTGGTTCTTGCGCGATGTTAGTCACCGCTCAGAGGTACCATGTCCTCGACTACTCCAGAATTCCTGGAATAGTGCTGATTTCTCCTCCTCTTAGGAATTTCACTTCTACATGATAGGTAGAGGATACCACAGAAAATTTGTTCAACAGTTTGCAGCTGAAGATGGCATTGTTGATGGGTGAAGTAAACCACCAAGAAGCCTTCGGACCTAACAAATTGTCGGTCCTTGTCTCCCCAGGTGATTGTCAGCATAACTATGCCAATGGCTTCTTTCCTCTCCCACAAAAATCGAAAGAGGGGGCCAGATGATGTTTTCATCTTTTGGGCCCTTAGGTGGAGCTTATCAAACAAGGCATTGAATAGTTATTCACCACCAAACTTCGTCAATGAGTATGCTTCCCGCCTAGTATTTGTTAAGAAAAGATGTAGTATTGATTGCATCGTTGCAAAGATTACTTTTTCCTCACATGTCTTCTTCGATAAATGTAATGGGGGATGTGTTGATCTCTAAGAGGTAATAGGGAAGGTGCACAAACATACCGATCAGATCCTCTTTAAGCTCGATCTCTGAGAAGGTTTCCTTCTTAGTTTCACAGGTATTATCCTTACAATGTGGATGGTATTTTCTTGAACTGGCTCATTGATTGCTCCTTCGGATGGGACTTTTCCCTTTCTACAGGTAACTGCCTCGGGACCCATGCCCTCTTTTAATTTTTTGGACATAATTAATTACTCAAGAGGCTTTTGAGGTGTCTACATCCTTCCGTGTCTTTGACGTGATCACGATGGTAGGTGCAGAATTTATTAGGATGGCGGGCGGAGCCTTCGATGTTCATTGGTTGAGTCTTCTTCATGTAGTCCTTATCTTGAATCGCTTCCACTAGCTTGGATAAGGAGATCTTTAGGGGGTCATCTTGAGTTTTTTTGTCTGGATTTCTAGTCTTTCACCATGTTAGGTCAAGCACTGAATATACCTATCACATTGATCATGATTCAAACTTTCATTGCCTTGCGATCCAACATCATAGCAAGAGTGATTTTGAGCTAAGGGCCATCCTTCACTTGCCAGTCATTGTCCATTGGTCCCCTTTTTTGCACTTTGATGTTGTAAGCTGCCTTTTTGGCATATTCTCAGTCATGAAGTGCTAAATCCTCAGTGGTGATCTGATCGATGTCCATTTCTAGAAATTCAACCATCGACCTTGGCTTGCATAGCTCTAGGTTGTATTTAAACTGCTCTCTTTTGACTCCCAGTATTAGGGCAGTTTGTGCGACTATAGGTTCAAGGTTCTATATTTTCAACATCTCTTGCTAAAACCTTATTGTGTAGGAGTGCAAGGTTTCCCCTTCCTTTTGCACAACTTGAAGGAGTGACTGAGACTTCTTTCATGGATTTTGTGCACTAACGAAGTGGGCCATGAATAATCTCTTGAATTCTCTAAAGAAGGGGATTAACCTTCGCAAAGAAGCATTAAATCAATGGAGGGCTGATTCTCTTAGTGTGGTGAGAAATAAGCGGTCATTGAACATGTTATGAATGTGGAGAATGTTTAATGCAGACTCAAAGGTGACTGCACGGTCATTCGGATCAGTGAGACTTTTGTACGAGTCAAGAGCATGACTCTTAAATTATTTAAGAGGTTCTGCTTTTGAGATTTGTCTAGTGAAAGTATTTCCTGCATGGTGGAGAGTCGCGGTTTATACAGTGTGATGTTTCTCCACTAAGGCTGATTCGACGCTATCTTAGTAATGGGAGTTGTCATCTCCTTCTTCCTCCATTTAGAGTCATTGAATGTTTGGAGATGGTCCATCTCATAGGTCGTTGTTTCTTCTCCCTGCACGGTTGTGGTCGGGAGAGTTTTGACTTCTCGAGTCCTGTGCTCCTTTAACCAAGGCTTCTTAGAAGATACCTATCATTTTCTCATTCATTTCAAGCATTAGATGTTCTTTTATCTCCATTATATGTTTTTGGAGTATCTCTCTTGTGGTATCCTTGTCTGGAGATTGGTTTCATGTTTTTCAAGTGGTTGTTCTATCATCGCGCATGCTCCTCTTTTATTTGGAGGAATTGTTCATGCTCACTGCACCTTTTAGTATGTTGAACCCAAAAGGTCTGAGAATCAAACCTAAGGAATAGAGAACGTAGGATCAATAAGAGAAGAGAAAGAACAGTAGAACACAGTGTCTATAGTTTTTCTTCATGAAAGGGCTCCCTACTTATATGTGTAGGAGGTGTTCTATATATAAATTTGCCTTTATGTCCTCTTCCTATACAAAGGAACTCAGGGGTACTTAAAAAATTTACGTGATACATTATACAAATGGATGTTTCACTGATAATGTGAACCCTCACTTGCTCCGTTTGCTCCCATTCATTTTCACTTAGTCGGACGAACCACATGGTGAAGGTATGTGGTCTTTTTGTCTAGCTTCACTACTGTTCATATTATAGATCCTTGGTCCACCTTTCCCTATTCGATGTATGCCTTTTTCTCAATCTATTCTACGGATGTCCTTTCTTCAATTTTGAGGTCGGACGTCTCATCATATGGTCGAGTGATTGATTGGTATTTTGTGATAACCTTCTGGTTTGTGTGTTGACTATCTAAATGATTTGATTTGGCTCCCCCAACAAGCTCTGACACGTCTCGGCTAAGGGCCCACCACATTATTGTGTTTCATATCCTTGTGTGGAGATTCATGCCACCTTGATTTGGTCATACAAATTCCTAAACAAGTTTTGCACAATTGCATATTTATCATACAAATTCCAGCACGATAATTGACTTTTGTACTATTTCTTCAAGAAAAATAATGTCATGCCATTTTAGGGAATTTTTCTACATTTTTTTACTTTTTGGTTGTGATGCTACATACTCCAACTTATTTTGTTACCTTTGAAATTCAATATAATATTTTTAGCATTGTTCCTTTATTTCCAAATTAGCAAAGGGTTGACATAAGGAATAAGTTAGCTGATACGGCCTTTCGGACACATTATGAAAAACTCTTCACAGTCAATAAAACACTTAAAATTTCATTGCATATCAAGAATATATTAACCAAAAAAGATCATATTATCACAAACCTTTGATCTCATGGGACGAGATGTCTTCATGTTTATGGCTTAGTTAATAATAGCATGGGATGCCTTGAGATAACCCATTTCTTTTAGTCTATATGTTGCTAGAGTCTTATTCTAGGTAAGCCTCCACGTGGTGATGAATCTCAAGTTTTGATACTGGGCAAAGGTTATGGGAGAAAATCATATATCTTGTTCTTAATGTTTTTATAAAAAATTATGCAACATTAAATTATGTCTATAGAATTCAATCTATGTGTTGCAAGTATATTGGGGTGGATTTGATTTATTGAATAAGGATAGATGGTAGAACTAAGGATTTAAGGTAGAATGGAAAAGCATGTGGGGGGATAAAAGGTGGAGAGGAAAGGTGGTATGGGGATACTAGGTAAGGTAAGATGGAGAAGTAGCACATAGAAAGACCAAAGTTAGAGTCAAGAGTCGCTAGTGGGTAGACCAAATGTGGAATGGTATAAAGGGGATCATAGGTGAGAGGGGAGGCAAGATATTTGAATTAGGCATGTGAGGGGTTGATGGAAGTGAAAAGTATCAGGTACTTGAATGGAGTGTTTTGCCATAAATCAAAATGAAATAACCATTATATGAAAAAAGGGACAATGTGCATCACATGTGCAACATATATTACGCATGATACATTTGGAAAGAATTTTTACCATCAAAAATTTTAATTATACAAAGTTTTTAGATCATCAAGTATAGTATTAAGTGTAAAATCATCATTTTTTATGTAATTATATATGTGAAATACTTTAAGCTCTAACTATTTATAAAGTATGGCTATAATGTTTTGACTAATCTAAAAAAATATAATTCTTTTATATTAGTAAAAATATGCATTTATTATCAGGATTAATAATCTCACTCTACTAGCGCCTTTCCCTTCCTTAAAAAATATGTAACGTATCAAAAGCAAGTAAGAACTAGGTTACAAAAACTTATTACCATAATATCTTATCTCAAGAGATAAAAGAACAATGAAAATAGATCTAATAACAAAATAATGGTTCAAGAATTAGGGCAAATGTCACCAATTTTTTTTCTTCCCAATTTGGATAAGATAGGGTCTATTTTATTTTGGGTTACATCTTCTTTACAAGGACAAGCTCTTATACTTAATTACATTTTCAGGGAGGCCATCTCATAAGAAAAGTATTAATAAAAATAGTAGTTCAATACTCTTCTCATTTATATCATTAGATCTTCTTAAGACCTGTGTGGACACTTTTGTATGTACATATCATAATAAAGAGGAAGAATAATGTGCTTCCGTTGCTAATGAAGGTGGAGTTATCTGACTCAATTTTCAACATAACACTGGGGATTGTTTAGCTAATTAGCTTGAACTTCAATCTAACAGCTCAACCATCCACCACTATTTAAGATCCTCTGATCAACACACGCAAACATATTCAAACATTTTTCTGTCACATTCCTCAGTGGTCCCTATTGGTCATGTCACATTATTTTAGATATATAAGTTTAATTAGTTCTTGGGAGTGCTCCCTATTGAGCATGTCACATGATTTGAGATATATAAGTTTAATTAGTTCTTGGGTACGAAGGGATTTTGACTTGAATGTGGGTTCCAAGTTTTTATAGTATTTTTTGTTTTAAAAATGATTCTTGGTGCATATTATTTAGCTTTGATAGACTTGGATGAGGGTTTAACCAAGGAGTTAGTGATCCTAGACAAAGTATAAACTAAAGGCGGTTCACTCTCAAGTGAAGTTGGTAGGGTCTATCATCTTGATAATCCTCCTGAGTTATGTCAGGAAACAACTAGTGGGCTCTAGACATCTCTTGAATTGTTGGTTCATTATCTGGGGAAAATTGAGTGTTCCTTCATTCATTCAGTAGAGATCCAATAGGGTGAGGAGATATGTGGGTTGTTGATTCATTTGGAGATGGAGGATATGGTGGTAACACTTTTGTGGGAGATGTTGGATGTTTAAAAGAGATTTTTGGTCTTCTAGGATTAGGCTGAGTCAGGCATAATGAGTTAGTTTAGTTCTAGAGAGGAATTGCTGCATTGGAGGTTACTTCAGCTTGGACATGTCTCGGTTGAAGTGATGTTAGATCCTTTCATAAAATATTTTTCCTCGGACTAACTTTTGAGTATTCTATTATAATTTAAGTTTAATGTCTAGAATAAAAATATTTTTATGCCTTATTTCTTATGTTGATGTAATCTTGTTGATAACTTATTATGGAAACAACTGTTTACTTCTCTGTTTAACCCAGTGTGATTAATTGACTTCCTTTATTTCTCTATATATTTAAAGGGGGATAGATTGTATGGGTAGACTTCTTATACTCCTTTTCTTTCTCTTTCTCTCTCATATTTTATTTACGTGCTTTGCTCAATGGATCCTTAATATCTTTGAAATATTTCAAATCAGTCACCATGGTAACTAGTCTTGGATTGCTCAACTTGAGGTTGAGTCACTACAAGAATTTAATCATTTGAATCTTCCATGAAGCTTTGGATCACTGGTGAGGGGGACTAAGGGACCTCACTGTACAACACTGATTTTTCATTCTACAAGGATCTGCTTCAATTTTGTCTTTGTTTATCAGTTTACACTAAGTTGTGATCTATTTTCCCTGATATGAGTATATATTACATGATTTTAGCAGCATTTATTGCTTTGTTTACCTACCATTTTGCCTTAATAATCATGAATTTACACTTATGAAAGGTTTTTGTTGGTGATGTGCTGAATACAATAAATCATAAAAACATTTTGAGATATGGAAAACTGATGCGGACTTTTATATATGCAAGAATTTTTTAACTCAAATTTATATATATTTATAATGATTTTGTAAAGTCCAAGCACTCAACGCAAGTATACGTATTGTATCAAGTAATATAGGGCT
Source organism: Papilionanthe hookeriana x Papilionanthe teres (assembly GCA_022702705.1). NCBI lineage: Eukaryota > Viridiplantae > Streptophyta > Magnoliopsida > Asparagales > Orchidaceae > Papilionanthe > Papilionanthe hookeriana x Papilionanthe teres. The sequence continues at coordinate 103,770,992 of CM040430.1, forward strand.
ATAATGGAGTCCTGGTTATCGATCCCATAGGGAAGTATGAAGTAGAAGAAAGTGTTTCACAATATATAATATAGCACTGAAATCCGATACTCAAATTGCACTTAAGGTTTAATACTTACTTCTACTACCACTATGCAGAAAACAATAACAATTAATTAAACTACAATTACTTCTAACAACTTTGAAAACAGAATTAACTAATAGACACACTAAACTATGTATTTGAAAGGTTTTTGATATATGAGAAAACTATCTTTCCTCTTGTAATGAGAATATGATGTGTGGATGATATGGAACAAATATCTATGTTATTATGCCAAATAGGAGCATAAATTTTTCTTTACCCATAAAAGAGTACCCCCTCTTCTAAGCATGAAAAGAACATTTACATATCCTAAGTTTAGTCACTAAATCTAAGGCTAGGCTCGGAGGATACCGGCTCTCACTACGGAGCTCCCACTCACCCTTCACCTGTAGGCTAACCTTCGAGTTTAGTTACTAATCTTAGAACCAATTTGGGGATCTCAGCCTGCACCCTGAACCTTCAAATTAAAGTCCATCAAAACACATTTCCCTATTTATTTTCACTCAATTCCCATGAACTACGCAATTCATCCATGGAAATTGAATGGATTCTTCATTATTGTTGTAGGACATTAAATCCTTTCAGAATTAATGTTCAACAACATATTTTAACATTTCAATTAGCCAAATCGAAAAGTAAATTAAGTTCGAAATGAAAAACCATCATAATTTCTTCAATACATTAAAATCTCGTCAAATCCACATCAATCCATCATCACATCTCTATGCAAGAAGAAAGACAAGGGAGACTACTCAGAATTCATGAAGAAGATACAATAAAACATAGATTTTATATATAAAAAAAAGTCATACAAACCACAAAAGAAAGTACAGCTTATCTCTTTCTCCCCAATGCAATTCCCTTGAAGTTCCTTTGAATCCTTTTCTCTCTTCTTTATAACACTTAATTCCCTCTTTAAAATGGAAAGGAAGAAGTAATCTCTCACTTTACTCCTTCTCCTTCACTCCTTAATTTTTCTCAAATCCTAACTTATACACACTCTTCTCCCAAATCCTAACACTTAACACACACCAAGACCACCAAGAGAGAGCAAGAGAGACCACCATTTTCATCCAAAAATAGTTACTTATAAGTTAGGAACGAAATCTCAAGAGTTTCCATAGGCATCCCTTTAAAAAGTCGCCAAAACTCTTTAAATTTGAATTCCACCGACTTTGGGCGCCGGCGGCGCTCTATCGTACCAATAAATTGCAGAGCTCTCTAGAAAATGGCGCCGGCACCGCCATAACCTGTTTTCCTCCTTTTTGCTCCTTTTTGCTCATTTTTGCTCCGAATTCGTTCTTTTTCACTTCTTATCGCTCCAATCACCTAAAATCATCATACCTGCAACAAATCATGAAAAATATATTTCTTTAAAGTGTAATATCACCAAAAATGGGTAAAATTATATAGAAAAAACCGTATATATTTTTGGTGCATCAAAATCCCCCAAACTTTAACTATTACTTGTCCTCAAGTAATCCTTTTACTACATAAAATTATAACTCTAGGCAATGTACTTTTCAACTGTAGGACACTAAAACTTTTCATTCAAAAGAATATATTGGTTAGATTTCAGAAAGAAATTTAGTAATTCAGGTCAACACTACAGGTATAAGAATATTCAACAATCAAGTCTAAGGGTTCTAGTCTTCTATTTATTTCAAGATGAACCATAATTTATCACATTAAGGGTGCCTTAAAAGACTATGTGAAAAAGGAGTTCATGCGAACTTCATCAGAATGTAAGCCAATACTTTAAATATAAATTCAGAAATGAAATCAAGTTCTCCCTTTAGGGTGACTCAAGTGAAGCCAATTTTTGATTAGGCATTTCCTCAAGCTTCTCCTCATAAATTTTTTTCTTTCTTGTTATTTTCTTTTTCTTTTTCTTTTCAGGATTGTTTTTCAATCCTTCTTTTCTTTTCTTTCCTTTTTCTTCTCTTCTTCTTTTTTTTTAATGAGGATTACTATATCTGGATAGCCTTTAATGATTTTGAACTTCACTCTCCCCTTTCTAAAGTTCAAACTTGAAACACCTCCTTACTTTATAATTAAGTATAAGCTTTAATATTCATCATAAACTCACAATCTCTTCGTAACACACAATACTTTAAATCCCTTAACATTTCAAAAATACAGTTTTCTTTACTTTAAATAGTTAATTATAATCAAATCCTTTCATACCAAATATCTTACCCTAATAAAATTAATCTTTATTACTAAAAACTTTCATCTAATCCTTCCATAATATTCAACTGAAATAAAAAAGTTTTAATTACCTACAGTGAGGTTCAACTGCCAGAAGTTATGCTAATAATTTTTGAAAATATAATAATTGAGAACAAATAAAAGTTAATATTTCTCTACCCTCCCCCAAACTTAAATTTTTCAGTAAATTTGAAACAGTAGAGAGTAAAAGAAAACTAACCTTTTTGTGCTGGGATCTTGAAATCTTCAATAGCTATCTAGTATTAGTCAAAATTTACATCTAGCAGGCATGAAAAAATCAGTAACAGTGATATAACAATTTTAAATATTTGCATGGGTAAAGAGAAATTAACTTTAAACATCTAAACATCCAACAAAACACTATAATAATAAACAAACTATCACAGTACTACACAGTCCAGCTAACAATTTCAATGTTTCAATACAACAAAACAGTACACCAACAGGGTTACACATCACATGAAGAACAAATAACTACTACATCTCAGCAGTACAACACAACACAATAAGAACAACAAAAATACAAACAAACAATCTACCATTTTCCATCACCAGGATCATCAACAGGGTCATCAGCAGGGTCAGGTCTATATGGTGTATAACTGGGGCAAGTAGGAAATATCACATCAGACTCCCCCCTCATAAATCTGACTTGAGCATCATAATAGGCAATATTGAACTCAACTCTCCTCTGTAGATAATCTTCATTCACATCACTCCTGGCTTCAAACACATCCATCCCACCATGGAGTCTATCCACACTAGCACTCTGTAATCTCAGTTGCTCCATAATATCAGATAAGGTTGGCGGCTCAGATGTAGATGGAACATCATAACTCGTAGTAGGAATATCAGTACTCCTACGCTCAACTCGGGCTCCCACATGAGACTCATAAGTACGGATAATAGTCTTTGTAATTGGTCTCAATGGTATAGCCACTTCTTCAGAACTACTAAACTCCACTCCAGACTGAACACACAGGGAATGAACTAAAGCAGGATGCCCTAAACCACTAGTGGTCTCGCCTCTAGCAATAGTCTGAATGTTCTTGTAGATAATAGCTCCAATATCAATCTTTTTCATCTTCTGAATACAATAGTTCAGAATTGCTTTATCCCTTGTAACTTCGCTGTGGTGATAAGATGGTAAAAGTCTTGCAGAGATGAAATAATGTCAAACTTTTGATGCAACATTCAATGTGGAAGCGGGGAAGTTAATCAACTGTTTTTGACTTACTTTCCATTCCCCTCATCCATCCGTCAGAAAAGCAATCACTTCTCTCATATTTTCCCCTCGAGTATCAAAGTTTTTGTATTCACAAACAAATGGTTCCCGAGTATGATAGAAAGCATTGATACGCTGAGGAGTAAACTCAACCATTTTTCCTCTAACTAGCACATACTCAGTCTCAGTCCAGGGCACATTTGAATAGAACTCTCGAACAACACCCATAACAGTATTCGCAGTAAAATACCAAAATTTTTCCCAGTTCCATTCTGCAATTAACTGTTCTACAGATCCACCAGGACTATCAAAAGCTCGATCCTGGATACACTTCTTATTGTAAAGGTAAGAGTTAAAGTGAATTTGTTCTTTAATATTAATGAATTTTTCTTCATCAAAATTCAATTTCCTCTTCCCTTTACTCATCCTTGGAGCCATGTGAATTTCTAAAAATTTGCAAGAAAATTCCAATAAATCCTAAATTCATAATGTAAGAAACTCCAAATACTATACTAATCAAGTAAGAGTAAATTTCATCATGGAAATCTCAAAATCTCTTTAAAACTCTAAAAATTCCAACCTAAGCAATGTAAGAGATTTTCATGGTGAAAATAAAAAAATTTTAACTTAAAGTGAAGCTCTTAGCAAGAGAAGTGTAGATCCAGCCTCGAAAAGCTTTGAAATCAACTCAAATCCGAGATCTAGCAAGCCCTAGGTCTTCAAAATCGCAAAAATGGAGGAGGAAGACGAAAATAATGGAAAAATCTACGGGTCCCAGGGTAAAAATTGCGAAATCGAGGGTTTTTGGCCTTTTACTGTATTCGGGCACCGGCGACGCTCTATTTAAGAAAATATGCCAAACTCTTTAGATTTGGGCGCCGGTGGTGCCAGTCTAAAATTTTTTCTGGGTCTGAAAATTTTTTCGTAATTTTGATCGTTTTGAATTCCAAAATGATGTTTAACACTTCAATAAGCATCTACTTCATCTCACAAGCAATAATTAACCCAATTCTTTACACAAACAATACACAACAAACTTATATATATATATATATAAGTTACAACATAAACACCAAATATCTTCATTCAAACCAAACCAACAACTCTTAGATGTTTAGTGCTGCAAGTACTCTACGATAAGAAAACACTAATTTCTTAGCACACAATGAAAGTAAGCATATACAAATCCAAATTTAAATTACAAAGCAAAGTAAATACTACACACACCAAGCATAATTAAGCAAAGTAGATTAAACACACAACAAACATAAGTAGAATCCATTAATTACTCGACATTGGTTTCAGAACTATCCTCTCCTCTAATGTCTCCAATTGATTGCTGATGCACAAACATATTATAGAATGGACGAATTGGAAATTTATCAGATGATTCCTCAGCAATCACCGTGTTCTTCTTCATCAGATTGATCAAGCCCATCTCAATTCGACCAGTGTGATCGAATTGTTCCTTCATTCTCCAATCTATATGATCGAATAAATCAGAAATGTTATTGATTGCATTCATAACGTTCTGTACTCTTTCTCTAACTGTTTGATCCTCTTCAATATCATTCTGGAACCTTCAGGAAAATAGAGTTGAATCAGTTGTGAAGTCTGTGTTGGTTGATCAGCAAGCAAATTCATGTCATCTTCATCTCTCACTGTTTGGTAGTCATAAGGATTAGTTGGATCAATAGGCCTCCATGGAAGAAGAACCTTTTCCCAACTTTCATATGGAACTTGTGATAAACTACATAACAGAAATATGGTGGACGGGTGTCCAAGCCCATATTTAGATCCATGAACAATTAATCCCAAAACTGATTTCATAATTATATTACCAATGTCAATTGGCCTCCCAGTTTGAATACAGAAATTCAAAATGGCACTTTCCTTAGTTACCTTGCTAATCTTCAATGTTGGAAATAACTTTGCCGAAATAAAGTAGTGCCACTGCTTTGACACTGGATTTAGAGATGCAGATGGAAAACTAATGTATCCATTCTCTGTAATTTCCCAATCCTCATTCTCATCCGTCAAATATCGATACACATCATTCATATTATCACTCGTGGCATTGAAATTAGAATAATGGCAAAAAGGTACATTATCAATCATAAAGAGATCGTTAATTCATGCAGGAGTGAATTGCACAAATCTACCTCGCACAAATATGAACCCTTGGTTCATCCCGTGAAGGTTTGTATAGAATTCTTTCACGACAGGAACAACAACAGCAGCGGTAGTGTAGCAAAGCACTTCGCAACGTTTCTCCTTAATTATCTCTTCAATTCTAGTAGTAGGATTATCCATACCTCGATTTATGAAGCCCCTTTCCTTGAAAATCCTCCTCTTCATCATCACTTTGTTGAACAAATGCTGCGCCTCGAAACTTATAAACTTCCTTCGGTTGAAAATGCGAGATCAAGGTGTTTCAATGGAGTCGGAATCCATGGGATGCAAATTGGGAATGGTAGTTTTCATTTTTCTGGAGTTAGGAAGTCTAAAATGGATTTTAGGGAGTTATAAGGATGAAGATCCCGCTCAAAACCACCAAAACTTGCATTTTGAAACTTCAAAAACTGTCAACAGGTTTTGGGCGTCGGCAGCGCTCAAACCTGTCAGTTTAGTATTACATCTGCGATAAGGCGTCGGCGGTGCCCATTCTGGCGCCGGCGACGCCAGTGGTAAAAAATTCTCACCGAACTTTGTTTGGCCCAAAATATTCTAATATCTCAATTTGATCCACCATGTATCAATTTTAAAAGTATTTAGGAGTAATTAGGATTCAAAAACAACTATCTAAAAAGCACAACTACATCGAACAAGCAAACACACCACAAAGATACATATGGGTTGCCTTCCATAAAGCGCTTGGTTTAACGTCGTCAGCCCGACAAACCATTCAGTTAATCGAGATGACTCAGCATTAAAACCTCTTTGAAGTCAGGTTGAAACCCGTCAAAGTAAGGCTTTAATCGATGCCCATTAACCTTGAAAATCTTTCCAGTATCAGAATTTTTAATATCAACAGCTCCAAAAGAATGTACTTTTACAACTGTAAAAGGTCCTAACCATCTAGACTTGAGCTTTTGAGGAAATAACTTCAATCTTGTGTTGTATAACAAAACTTTTTGTCCAAATTCTAAGTTCTTTTTCAATATCTTCCGATCATGCCACAATTTCATTTTTCTCTTTATAAATCCTATCATTGTGATAAGATGCCTTTCTAATCTCTTCTAATTCATTCAATTAAATAAATCTTTTCTCTCCAACATTTTTCAAATTAAAATTCAATTCTTTTATCGCTCAATATGCTTTATGCTCCAATTCAACCGGTAAATGGCAAATCTTACCAAACCTAGTCTATAAGGAGACATTGCAATAGAGGTTTTAAAAGCAATCCTATAAGCCCATAAAGCAGTATCTAATCGAGCAGACCAATCTAATTTATGATTATCCACAGTTTTCTCCAAAATTCTTTTAATTTCACGATTAGTCACTTCTGCTAAACCACTAGTCTGGGGATGATAAGTAGTAGAGATTCCATGAATAATATTATATTTCTCAATTAATCTCTTAATTTGATTATTACTGAAATGGGATCCACCATCAATTATGGTCACTCTCGGCATTCCATATCTTATAAATATATTTTTCTTTAAAAATTTTGAAACACTCCGAACATCACATCTTGGTAAAGCAATAGCTTTAATCCATTTCGAGACATAATCAAAGGCAACTAATATATATAAATTTCCAAATGAAAGAGTAAATGTTAAATATAAATTTCGTCTCATAAAATCTAATCCCCATACATCAAAAATTTCAACTTCCAAATTATAATTTAGAGGCATCTCATTTCTTCTAGAGATATTACCTACTCTCTGACATCAATCACAAGATTTAATATATTTATGAACATCTCTAAAAAAAAGTAGGCCAATAAAATCCATATTGTAAAATCTTAAAAGCAATTTTTTCAGCACCAAAATGACCTCCAAATTCAGAATTATGACATTGTTGAATAATCAAATTTGTTTCTTCTTGTGGCACACATTTTCTAATAATCAGATCCTTACACTGTTTATATACATAAGGCTCATCCCAAAAATAAAATCTTGCATCATATTTAAACTTCTTTTGTTGTTACCTTGTTAAATCAGGTGGTACAATATCACTTACAATATAATTCACAATATCAGTATACCAAGGAAAATTACTTCCCATAATAGTATAAAGTTGCTCATCAGGGAAAATTCCTGTAATTTCCTTTTCAAATTCAGATAATTTATCATCTTCTAATCTTGACAGATGATCAACTATTTGATTATCAGCTCCCTTCCTATCAACTATCATAAAATCAAATTCTTGCAGAAGAAGTATCCATCTAATTAGTCTAGGTTTTGCATCCTTCTTTTGCATTAAATATTTGATAGCTGAATGGTCTGTATGCACAATAATTTTAGCTTCAATTAAATAAGGTATAAACTTTTCAAAAGTAAATACTATAGCTATTAAGTCTCTTTCAGTAGTGGTATAATTAATTTGAGCCTCATTAAGAGTTTTACTAGCATAGTAAATGACTTTGAAAACTTTATCATGCCTTTGTCCCAATGCTACTCTGATCGCATAATCACTAGCATCACACATAAGTTCAAATGGATTCTCCCAATCTGGTGAAACAATTATAGGTGCAGTGATTAATTTCTCTTTCAATAATTCAAAAGAACTCAAGCATTCATCATTAAAATCAAATTTTCTATCATTTTCTAAAAGTCGGCACAAAGGTTTAGTAATTTTAGAAAAATTTTAAATATATCGCCTGTAAAATCCAGTTTGTCCTAAGAAACTCCTGACCTCTCACATAGTAGTGGGTGGCGGCAATCTCTCAATCACTCTAATTTTAGCAGGATTGACCTCCATACCATGTTCAGATATTTTATGCCCAAGCACAATTCCTCCTGCAACCATAAATTGACATTTCTCCCAATTCAGAACTAGATTTATTTTCTCACAGAGCACCAAAACTTTTCTTAAATTTTCCAGGCAAATTTCAAATGAAGTCCCGAATACAAAGAAATCATCCATAAAAACTTCTATTCCATTATCTATCATACTACTGAAGATAGACATCATACATCTCTGAAATGTTGCAGGTGCATTACACAGTCCAAAAGGCATTCTTCGAAAAACAAAGGTTTCATAAGGGCTAGTAAATATTGTCTTTTATTGATCCTCAGGAGCAATAAGTATTTGATGGCAACCAGTATATCCATCCAGAAAGCAGTAGTACTTGTGTCCAGCAAGTCTATCTAGCATCTGATTGAGAAAAGGAAGAGGAAAGTGATCTTCTCTGGCGGCGGCATTTAATTTCCTATAGTCCATACAAATTCGCCATCCATTAATTTGTCTTGTGGGTATAATTTCATTACATTCATTCACTTCAACAGTCACTCCTCCCTTTTTCGGTACACAATGTATTGTACTCACCCAAGCACTATCCAAAATAGGATAAATAATTCCAGTATCCAGCCATTTTAGAATCTCTTTCTTAACTAATTCTTTCAT